>CM044546.2:7301516-7631516 GCA_024416835.2 Perccottus glenii | reverse complement strand
ATTCTTTTTTTTATTTATTTTTTTATCATTGCCCAGTTGTTGTAGATAAAGCAACCTAACACCTGCACTTCTCTGCTACTGCCCCGAGATAAATCCACTCTGTCACAACAATCTTGTTAAAATCCAGTGCCACTGTTTTTTTAAATAATGGTACCTGTTTGATCAATTCAGTGTAAATCCTATTTGTTTTAGTTTTCACTTATTGGTTGTACAATACCTGTTTTTGTCAGAAGGTGATGCTGTTGTCCCACAGGAGGTCAAAATGAACCTGTACCATATGCTTTTTCAGGAATGTGTGTGGGTAAAGACTGTATGTCGGTAAGAACTTGTTTATGTGTTGTGTTACGACATTTGTATCACGCTATTGATGGGTGTACTGATAATACATTATGTTCTTTTGTTTTATTTCCTTTTTTACAGGTGCCACTGCCGTTTTGTCACTGTTTACGTGCTGTTTTGTTGTTGTATTACAATGGTTAGCAATACTGTATGCACCATTTTAATGCTGTTTCAACAAGTTGTTTTGGAGCCTGAGTTACAAACAGTTTCTGTACATTTCTTTTATTTATTTGTAAACATCACTAAATTTCTTTAAGAAATAAAGAACATGTGTATTTGAAGTCCTGCCTGCTCTTATTCCCCAGTTATTTAAGAATGTCACATAGGCTATAATTAAGTTAGAAACAAGTAGAAGAAGGAGGTATAGAGTTATGTCTCAAGGCACATATTTTAGATTTTAGTCAAAGACAAAGCTTTGACACGTAGAGAGGAAATTTCTCAAAAACTCAGAAAAGCTTTGCTCACAGCACCGATTCCAGTAAAAACAAAGGTAGTTCCTAGTGTGGGCTCCAGACTAACACAGAAACTAAAGTCGAGCCTCAAAGAGAAACTACAGCAAGGAAACACTTCCAACATCCCATAAACACAGGAAGGGCTTGAAGTGAATAACTAAATAAATGAACTGTGCATCAAAGACCAAACAACAGCAAAAGATTTAAATATGAACTGATTTAGAGCAGCTTAATACTGCGCTAATGTTCTCTACCCACGCACTGACAGCACTCACATGTGAGCAGTTAGCTTCCATTTGTCCAAACTACAAACCATGTTTTTTTTTTTTTTTCAGAATGTACATAAGAATAACGTGTTTGCCGCAGCGATACGGGTCCAACCTGAGAGCCTTTCCAGTTCAGTGAGCGTTGCCTGGTAACAGCTGGTCATGTGGCCACAGTGGCTGATGACGTCACACCTGAGCTCCTCCAGGTGGGGTGAAAGGTCGCGGAGCTCTCGGACCTCCTGAGCCCTGGACACGTTTAAGAAGAAGACAAAGAAGAGTAAATTTCATACAAAGTTAACAAAAAAAAAAAAACGAATGCCACAGGTCAAAATGCTCTCGATAAAAACAGATAAAACATTAAATATTCTCCTTAAACTCAATTGGGCTTGTCTATTCATTCAGGTCAGCACACCCTGCACCTCAGACAGGTGCTCCAAGTCTCGGTAAACTCTCTGAAATTGCGTGGACAATACGAGGCTATATAATCGTATGTATTCCAGAAGCATACCAGACTTGAATATTTAATATTACACCGTGTCTCTGTGTTTCTCCTCTCAGCTCTATGGGCAGCTCAAATACCGTCTAACAGTAGTTACATGTTAAAAAAACTATTTTATTTAAATCTTTTGGGGTTTTTTCTGAAGCCCTTCTGGCCAGTGCAGAGATTTAAGAACTGGTTTGAATGTGTGACTTTGCTAATCCTGATCTGGGCTGAAGTTCAAGTTTTGTAAAAGCTTCTTTGAGTGAGTCCACAGAACTGATCTAACCGGATTTCCATCTTTCTTTGTTTACAGCCATCAGAAAATTCTATTGAAAGTAGGGCCGGGACTTTAACGCACTAATTAAGATTGATTACGCAAAAAATAAATAACTTTGCTTGGCCCCGAAAGGATGGAAGCGTCGACAAGAGCATAGTTGTGTGCGAGCTATGCAACAAGGGATTTGCGTATCACCGCAGCACACCGAGCCTCAAATATCACCTCAACACAAAACACATAGGAGTTAGCGGGAACGTTAGCCCGACTCCGAGTAAAGTTACAAGGACCCACACCCAACCCACACTCCACCAGATGATCAGGACCAGGGTAACTACACTGCACTGGTCTGCTGGACTGAAATAAATAAACAATATTTTGTTGATTAAGCTTATGTATTCAGTCATTATTCAATGGTATACTAAAAATCGATTTAGCGATAAAAGCGATTAATTTCGATTAATTAATTACAAAGCCTCTAATTAATTAGATAATTTTTTTTATTCGAGTCCCGGCCCTAATTTAAAGAATATGTTTAAGATGGAAAAATGCTGCGCTAGTGAATCATAAATCATAAAGAACTGAGAAACAAAGGACGATCGAGTCAAGTTTTACAAACGTCTCGAAATAAAAAAGTGTGGAATTTCATCAGATTTTTAAGTCTCTTTTGATTTTCAATTACATCACAATTAATCTATGTCAGAACAATAAAGACAGAAAAAGACCATCTATATTCAAGGTGGTACATAATACAGTACAATATATACAGTATTATATTGTATGTGTTGTTATTGGATTGTTCTCTTGTTATACAATTATCATGATACATTTGTGATACATTATTGTGATATTTGTTGAAAGTGTTATTTTTCACTGTTAAAGGGGTGACTTAGAAAAAAGAGAGACAACACAAAAACTAAAAGCATTTGACATTGGTTAATTTAATAACTATTAAACAGTAGTAAAGCTTTAATAAATATGTAATTACTGATAAATAAATTAAGGCTTTATAGATGCAGAATTATTATTAGTATATATATATAACTTTACATGAGCTTATTATTCCAGACTAAACCCTTAAAACCTTATTAACTTGATATTATGTGATTAAAAAAAGAGGAAATGGTTTGTTAATGATGAATTAAGTCATTACAAATACTTGACTAATGCTTAATAGTGTGTATTTATTATAAAGTCTTACCAATGAGGATAAAATGCCAAGAATTAATGCACTTTCCACTGCATTTTTACAGTTTTTGCGATTTATTGTAAATTAATGTCAGCAGAATCGTTGTATCGTGATATTTATCACCTTTATTATATAAAGGTGATAATTATTATAACAACAGCAGCTGCCTCAAAGGGCTTCACAGACTGTTCCATTACAGTGTCTTTAGACCTTCAGAAACGCCACAGAAATCTGAACGTAGCTTTAAGAGTTGCATACCTTCTGCTGTGCTCCTGTATGAGCATGCCCAGTAGGAGTTTGGGTAAAGAAAAGGACAGCGGCGTCTCTGACATCTGCTCTCGAACCAGGAGCCACCGGTGATCCTCCGTCTGGAAGCGGTACACTTTACAAACAGAGCAACACAGCACTGCAAACAGACAAAGAGATAAAATTTAAGTGCAAATGTGGACCTGTGATGTCAAAAATTTGAGATATGTTTGTTTGTACCTGCTCTCATCATTGGGCTGTGCTCTTTGTCGTGGACAGAGCCGTGGAGAAAGTCACACAGAGCGAAAGACTGCAGAAACAGAAGTGAAAGTGTGAGGTTTGAAATATTACTGGGTCATGACCAGAGCATGACACGAGGGAAGAGTGGACAAACTAATGTAGGTTTCGTTAGAAATTGATTTTTGTTAGAAATCATGATGTCGAGAAATAAAGACCAGTGAGCTGGATTGGTCTTTATTTAAAATCCAGAATCTTTTATATGATTCAACCAGAGGCGTTTTCAAAAAGATCTACAAAAAATGGCCCTTCAAAGCTGCTAATATTACATTGACTACACTTTATAATCCAAAACAGAAACTTGACTTTTTCTGGAGCTGGGTGGATAAACTCTTAAGCCTATAAGTATTCATCTATTGTATACAGCTTACGCAAAGTCGTCTTAAACTGTTTTTTTACAACACTGCAGCGAGAAAGATAATGAAAAAAAGCTTGTTGTAATTGTATTCACTGTAAAATGTTTGTGTAAATTGCCTCTGAGACAAGAATCCAAGCCAAAAAAGGCCGGTCTTAAAAAATGCTACAACACTAGAAATGAATGACTGCCATTACTTTAAAACATTGTTAAAGGAAGTAGGATTGAAAACATCTTTACCTGTTTTTTTGGAGTTGTTCTGTTGTCGGTCTCTCCCTCCATCTGCAGATCTGACACCTTGTCCTCCCTGACCTCGTTCACTGCATCCACATAACTACAGAACAAGAACAGACAGAAAAATAGGACTTTAATACTCCATAGAACCCAGTGGAAGCAGCCATGGTCCTACTAAAACTCAGAGTGGACAAACTGAGCACTGCTGGAGGAGAAGCACATTCATGTTTCTTTTTTAAAGTGAAATACTGTCATGAAAGTCAAAATACAATATCACTGAAACAAATACAATGGATTACCTTTTAAAACATCTGTTTAGTTTGATTGTATAGAAACTTTGTAGAAAATACATAATATAATCTTTAAAGTGCATCAATTGTGAGAATAACTTTTAAATAAATAATAAAAATAAAAATGACACTGGAGTGATTAGCAACAATATATATTAACATAACATAGAATTTTTTCTTTAGTGTTTTTAAGAAAGAAGTTTGCTTTGTATAAATACATACATCCACTCCTCGGCACTCCTTGTTTTAGCCTGAGGTGTTTTCATTAAAATAGATGATTCAATTTCTAAAAGCATGTTGTAGCCTGTAATACACTCATGTTACCTGAATGAAGGAGATAAATCCCAGACTGCACCATGTTTCTGTGGAGGCCCGGTGTCGTTTTGAGACACAGTGTTCATACTGTCGATAAAACACACACTCTCACTTCATTATCGACTTTTCTGTTCTGTTTCTGAGTCATGTGTGAAAACAGGATAAGTTTGTCTGTGTTATGTGCAAAGAGCAGGGGCGGAGCTACACTTTCTGACACTTCCTGGTTCTTTGTGCAGGTTACACAACAACAACCAATCAGACGACAGTTTTGGAAATATAGTGTTTAAATAAAGAAAAGTATGCATGTAAATGTTTTCTATGTCACACAGTCACGTTTTCTTTTTTATGTTGTAGAGTCTTGTTAGTCACAGTTTGCAGCAGCAACACAAAGCCTGTGTCATTGCTCCTGTCTGCGTCTCCAAACTGAGGCTGTGCCGACAGAAGCTGGGGCGTTTACCTTAGATGAATGCAGCTGCAGTGAGGCGCCTTGGATTTGAGCAGGTCACTAAAGGAAAGTGATGGAAATCCAAAAAGTCTTGTCTGAAAGAAATAAAGTTTTGTTTAGCGTGTGCACACACACACACACACACACACACACACACACACACACACACACACACATTTACATTTACATTTAGTCATTTAGCAGACGCTTTTATCCGCGACTTACAAGTGAGGATAACAATGGAAGCAATTAACAACACAAGGTACAAAAGCATAAGTGCACAAAAACTAGTCAGTTTAAACTCAGCGCAGTATACAATGCTAAGGGTAAGAGAAATTTTTTTTTTTATAAAGGAATCGATAGAAAGGAAGTAGGACTCAGTGTTTGTCAGTCAGGTGTTGACGGAAGAGATGTGTTTTCAGGTGTTTTTTAAAGATGGCTACAGAATCTGCTGATCTTGTAGCAGCAGTAGATCATTCCACCAATGTGGAACAGATCCAGAGAAGGTACGTGAGAGTGATTTTGTACCTTTTTGGGACGGTACCACCAGACGTTGTTCATTTGCAGAGCGCAGGGATCTGGTAGGAACGTAGGTCTGTATTAGTGAGTGGAGATATGGGGGTGCAGAACCAGAGGTGGTCTTGTAGGCCAAGAGCATAGCTTTGAACTTGATGCGGGACACACACACACACACATATATATTTAGTTTAATATATTTAGTTTCTTGGAAAATTCCAAGAGACTTTATCAATTCTGAGATCGACTGAAGAGCTGAGCTTAAATCTCTAGAGGGAGGAGTTTCCCCTGAAACCAAACCTAATGGACCAGGCTGTTCTGGTCTCATAGTCGTTAGCCATGAAAAGGAAGTCTGACTCCTGATGTGGGAGTCGTTAGGCTCAGGAGAGTCGTTAGTGACACTGCTCCATTCAGGTGCTGTGTTTTCTGTTCTAGGGTGAGGCTCTTTTGTTTTAGGTTTTAGAAAACTGTTGTAAATACCAGGCAACATGAATCTGAGGCCATCTACTCTGTTTAGCGAGGGTTTTTCCATTTTCACAAAAATGGCTTCCTTCACCCCTCTTTCAAACCATCTGGCCTCTCTGGCCAAGATTTGGACATTGCTGTCTTCAAAGGAATATCCTTTCTCTTTGAGGTGGAGGTGGACTGCAGACTCAGGTCCTCCAGGATTGGCTCTTCTGTGCTGATACATCCTCTTGTGAAGCTGTTGTTTTGTTTCACCGACATAACTGTCACTGCACTCTTCACTGAACCTGCATAAACTACATTACTCTGTTTGTGCGAGGATCTTGTCTTTAGGATGGACCAGTTTCTGACACAGAGTGTTCCCTGGTTTAAAGTGGACTGGAATGTTGTGTTTGTAGAAAATCCTTTTAAGTTTTTCAGATAAACCAGACACATAAGGGATAACTACACCCTTCCCTTTTGTCTCTGGTTTCTGTCTGTTTGGTTTCTGTGTCCTCTTGGTTTTGTTGAAAGTCCACCTGGGGTGGGCCTCTCTTCATTAGGTTACACTGGCTCCCGGTTGACGCCCGCATCAAGTTCAAAGCTATGCTCTTGGCCTACAAGACCACCTCTGGTTCTGCACCCCCATATCTTCACTCACTAATACAGACCTACGTTCCTACCAGATCCCTGCGCTCTGCAAATGAACAACGGCTGGTGGTACCGTCCCAAAAAGGTACAAAATCACTCTCACGTACCTTCTTTGGCTCTGTTCCACATTGGTGGAATGATCTACTGCTGCTACAAGATCAGCAGATTCTGTAGCCATCTTTAAAAAAACACCTGAAAACACATCTCTTCCGTCAACACCTGACTGACAAACACTGAGTTCTACTTCCTTTCTATCGATTCCTTTCTTTAAAATAAATAAATAAATAAATAAATAAATAAATTCATTCTTAGCTTTGTATACTGTGCTGGGTTTAAACTGACTAGTTTTTTGTGCACTTATACTTTTTGTACCTTGTGTTGTTAAAATTGCTTCCATTGTTTTTTCTCACTTGTAAGTCGCTTTGGATAAAAGCGTCTGCTAAATGACTAAATGTAAATGTAGAGAGTCCTGTCCTCACAAATAACCACTGCACAGTCTAAGAAGGCCAGGTGGTTGTCTATGGCATCTTCACGGGTGAACTTAATGTTCTTGTCCACTGCGTTGATGTGTTCTGTGAAGGCTTCTACTTCCTGGGTTCTGAGTTTGACCCACGTGTCATCAACATATCTGAACCAGTGACTGGGCACTGTACCTGGGAAAGAGGCCAGAGCTCTGTTCTCTACTTCCTCCAGGAACAGGTTAGCCACAGTCGGGGCACTGGGAGAGTGTGTCCTCTCTGCCCCACTGGGGGAGTCCTCTCTGTCCCACCAAGGGAGTATGTCCTCTCTGTCCCACTGGGGGAGTCCTCTCTGTCCCACCAAGGGAGTGTGTCCTCTCTGTCCCACTGGGGGAGTCCTCTCTGTCCCACCAAGGGAGTGTGTCCTCTCTGTCACACTGGGGGAGTCCTCTCTGTCCCACCAAGGGAGTGTGTCCTCTCTGTCCCACTGGGGGAGTCCTCTCTGTTCCACCAAGGGAGTGTGTCCTCTCTGTCCCACTGGGGGAGTCCTCTCTGTTCCACCAAGGGAGTGTGTCCTCTCTGTCCCACTGGGGGAGTCCTCTCTGTTCCACCAAGGGAGTGTGTCCTCTCTGTCCCACCAAGGGAGTGTGTCCTCTCTGTCCCACTGGGGGTGTGATTGTGTGATTATTCATTGGACATTATGACCACTGTGGTGTAAAGATTTTTTACATATTTGGGTTGACCGTTGCATAAAACACCAAATACCACTGTTTTTGAGGCTAAACTGACCCAAAGTAATTGTCATTAATGAATGAACAGTGCGTCACATTGATTGCTCTAAAGTGTCTTTTGCAGTGACATTAATATCACTGTGTTTCCGGGACGATGATCGTAAAGCTGAGAGGATTACAGACTTAAATCTCTTGATAACACTCATACAGCTCAATTGTGTCAAATGTGACTTTTACACTTAATACTTCCCTCTGGGATCGTGTAACCTAAAGATTTAGCTCAGTGGTAGAGTGGCTGTCCTATAACCTGAAGGTTGGCGGTTTGATTTCCACAGTTCATACTGTTGTGTCCTTTGGCAAGACACTTAACCTCCAGTGTCTGTGGCTTGGTGAATGGCTGTTGGCACAAAATAACTACCATGTCAGTGTGTCCCAGGGCAGCTGTTGTTACAGACGTAGCTTGCCACCACCAGCGTGTGACTGTGGAGTGAATGAATAATGGATATGTAAAGTGTCTTTGGGTATCTTGAAAAGTACTATACAAGTACTAAGCATTAAAATGAACCAATAACTTAAATTAATAATCAATTAAATATTTATGTACTGTATATATTTCAAAAGTAAACTGTAAATTGTTGTCTTTTGTGAAAGTTTGTCTCTTTGGGTTTGTGTGTCAGACAAACAAACTAACCCAGTGTAAGTGGAAACTGGAGCAGAGACAGAATGAAGTGCAGTTAGTTTTGTGAAGCAAACAAGAGATGAAGAAACACACTAAAGTGAAATGTGCAAGGGTCTTTGCAGGACTAACACACTCCACTCACAAACTCATTTCTGAATGATAAAGCTGATGAAGACAGACAGACCTGAACACCTGAACATTCTTATGAGTGTGAGTTTCTGTGTTGCAGTTCCTTACCTGTCCAGAGGGAGTGCTGTTGTCTCCTGAGCCAGAGAAGAACCTGCTGCAGGCCTCCATGACTCGCTGCATCTTCAGTTTTTGTTTTACAAGTGCCTCAGAAAAATGTTCAGTCAAGCAGTACCAGCTTTTAAAACAAACTCCAAAATCCAACTAATTTCCATTCTGACTTTTTCTAAAATACACCTTCTTTTGCTCAAACTACAATAAACGTTCAATCGAAGGCAGACGGCAACAGACAAACTAACTTAAATAAAAACAGTTGTGTTAGATTCAGGATACTTCGACTGGAAAATAACACTACACAACTTTGTTTTATGATGTTATTTTTAAACTAAAATGTCTATTATTTGGTCAAAGCTTTAAAATGCACATATTAGTAGTAACATTTTTGACTTTTTCATCAAGAGAAGTCACTTTGGGGTTAAATTTACAGCAAATAAATGGGAAATATCTTCTTATTCTAGTTCCTTAGTGCTCTATAGTCAGCAACAGTGTGTAAAACTAGTTATAATTGCCTTTAAAAATCATAAACTATTCCAAATGCAAAAAACAAATGGTTACAGTTAACCTAAAAGTTGGTTTACCTATAATTTACTAAACAAGACATTTTAAATTGTGATAATCCATAATCTCTCTTTTGTCAGACATTCAGATAAACAAGACAAATCCCAAATGTATCCAACCAAATGTCATTGTAAATCTAGGTCTGACTCAAAAAAACACAAAATTGACATTAATCAACATTGGCAGCTGCTAAAAGAAAACTTAACTAGTGTCAAAAATACAAAATAATACATAATAAAAAAAACAGTGTTGTTTAATAATCTCCACAAATCCAGGACAAAAGCGGAAAATATCAGTAAAAAAATGCCCCATTTCCGTCTGTGGAACTGAAAATGCTGCTCTGTCCTCCTCCTCTTTCTCCTAACGTTATGGCGGAACAGGATTAAAACCCATCGGCATCATGGGTAAAATGCAGATTAGTGACGCAGTATTCAGTGGTGAAAGTTTTTGGCTCTGAAGGAAAGGAGAGAAACAGAGATTAAAAAGATGGAGATGAAAAGCGGAGGTTTTATTGCTGTAATCCTCTTATGGACACTTTGACCCAGACTGTATATAAAAATGGACAAAGGGACAGGTGTGTACGAGGCCATTTTCTTTTATAAGTTATACCTTCACAAAGACTTAAGCTAAAACTAATGAAACTGCAACGTAAAATTTTATTGAAACATTAAAACTTAAACATTGACAAAACTGCTTTGGGCGACAAGTATTTTAATTTTTTTGTGACAGAACTAAGTGCAGTAGTATCTTAACATTTAAAATATAGTTAAATGTCATGTCTTCAGTGAATTATGAGCATTTCCGTGTTGGACAGGAAGCAGAATAGGACACAAACACAAAGTCTTTATTTAAAATATTGAAAATTAAAATATCAAACCAGAACTCAATGACAAAACAGATTCAGAAGTTAAAAAAAGAGAAAAAGAATTAAAAAAAAGTATCATTAATTTCATAGCTTTGTTTGCCTAAAATTGTGAGGTAACTGTTTTCTGTCGTAAAAAAACGTGGCACTCAATAATATAACATCAGCATTATTTTAAATTATGAGATATGATGAGTTTTAGATGAACAGTAAACGAAGAGAAAAGGTAATATGATGGAGCAAATGGATCCGGGGAGGGAGTTTTTGACAAACAAGAGTATGAACCCCCAAACTTAAGCCTTAATAGTATTTACGTCAAATACATTATGGAACAAAATAAATGTTGTTTTTTTTTTTACCTAGATATGAATAAACAGAGCAGACTCCTTTTTTGTAAGCAGGTGGGGGTTCTGAGTAAACATCTCAAAAATTACTTTATATGGTCATCTTAATTGTACTATTTTACTTCAACAGGTCAAATAGAAGAATCCCATCATTACACAGAGAAAAAAAAGAATTAAATAAGCAACAATGTGTTTTTTTTCTTTTATAATCAGTTTATTCAAAAAATAAAAAAGCATTGTATTGTTTGTTTCTTAATTTCTAATTTAACTCCATAATATGAAATTACATATATACATGCTGACCATGTTTTTATTAAACAAAGTTGTTTTAAAGCATAATTTACAAAACCTTTATGAAATTATACAATTAATTTACAGTTAATATACAGTGTGTACAGTTTGATATAGGCTCACTCTGAGTTAATCCTGCGTTTCTGCCAGATTTCTGATTTCCTCCAACAGTTCAGAGAAAGATGGTCGAGCCTGAGACTTCTGCAGAAAAATCGAAAACAGCAGAGAACTATATTATAAAAGAAGGAATGTGTGGAAACAAAGTGCTTTAAATAACATTAGACCAAATATTCTTTTAAGTATTATAAATCAAATACATTTTATTGAAGACATTTACTGAAAGTGGCCACTAGGGGGCTCTGTCATGTCAATTTTAATGCTTTTAAACCTGATTAAACAAGGTATTTCTCTGTGTTTCTATGGCTCTGACCTACTGCAAATGATTTAGAAAATGCTACAAATAAAAGCTCCTTTGATTTTACACAAATATATTATGTTTTTCAAAAAATGTATGAAATGAATGGATCAAAGTAAGCGATACATGTCAATATTGGGTCACATCCATCAGATATTGATTCCCAGCCCCTCTCTGAACAAGTGAAAGGATAAATGTCTGTGGTGTGAGCGTCACCTCGTGCCAGCAGCGGTACATGATCTCAAACAGCTGAGGAGAGGCCCGGTGCGGTCGGTAAAGCCTGATCCCTCTCGTGATGTCATTCACCACTTCCACGTTTGTCCGATTCTCAAAAGGAGTGCGTCCTTCAGAGAAAATCTCCCACATTACCACACCTTCAGAGGAAAACACAGACCTGGTTTATTTAAGACTGAGGTTCATCTGAGGTTTTTACTGCTGTGTTGACCTGCTTTTATAAATACCACTGACTGTTGGCGACTCAGTTTTACTTCCCTGTTTTAAACCACAGAGAGTAAATAATGGAGAAGGTGGTTACTCACCGAACGACCAGACGTCTGCTTTACTGCTGTATTTACTGTAATGGAGCACTTCTGGAGGAGACCACTTCACAGGGAACTTGGCGCCGCTGGAGCTGGTGTACTGGTTATCCAACACGTACCTGGAAACAAGAATTCTTTATGTGATGACAAACAAAAAGCCAGTGAAACATGGCCTATCTATAACAAAATATGTTAAATACTGCCCTTTTATTTTAGATTTCTCCACCTAGGATTTCAAACTCAGACACTTTGAACTAGGTCCCTAGGTCCATGAGTAAAGCCTTTTTGGTTTCATTTATTTCTTACGGAGCCCCTCTGGTCACACTTTGTCAAAAAATATATATATATAACTAACTAAATTATTTATATTTCTTTAAATGTCTTGATGTGCACATCAACTGTGACACAAGAATTGTCCCCTGGGTTATCGATATCAATAAAGATCAATAAAGTATTTCTGATTATGATTTTAAGATAGTCTATAGTCTTTCAAGACATTTAAAGAAATATAAATAATAATATAAGTTGGTAAATAAACAAGTAGCCTATATACATGTAAAAAGTATAAATATATGCTATAAAATATGAAGAAGAGTTATAAAGGACCATGGATATGCAGCCTACAAGATTTACATTACTGTATTAACAGAATTGAATTGATTGTGATGAACAGTACTAGTAAATAAATAGAAGCAGAACTGCAGCAAACTATATTACACTGAATATTAAAACAGATAATATTGCACAGAATGTGAAGTATTACATTGCACTACAGTACAGGGTCCAGTTTAATAACAAAGGGTCCATGTGTCAGACACTTCACTATCTTGAGGCCACGAGTTAGCTTATCTTGAGGCCATGAGTTAGTTTATCTTGAGGCCACGAGTTAGCTTATCTTGAGGCCACGAGTTAGCTTATCTTGAGGCCACGAGTTAGCTTATCTTGAGGCCACGAGTTAGCTTATCTTGAGGCCACGAGTTAGTTTATCTTGAGGCCACGAGTTAGCTTATCTTGAGGCCATGAGTTAGTTTATCTTGAGGCCACGAGTTAGCTTATCTTGAGGCCACGAGTTAGCTTATCTTGAGGCCACGAGTTACGAGTTAACTTATCTTGAGGCCACGAGTTAGCTTATCTTGAGGCCACGAGTTAACTTATCTTGAGGCCACGAGTTAGCTTATCTTGAGGCCACGAGTTAACTTATCTTGAGGCCACAAGTTAGTATCTTGAGGCCACGAGTTAGTATCTTGAGGCCACGAGTTAACTTATCTTGAGGCCACGAGTTAGTATCTTGAGGCCACGAGTTAGTATCTTGAGGCCACGAGTTAGTTATATATATATATATATTTTTGACATAGTTTGACCAGAGGGGCTCCGTAATTTCTTTCATTTAGTACAACAAAGTCCTCCACTCTGTTTGTGAAACAGGCCATGTTTTGGCCTCAATAAAAGCCAAGCACTAGTACATCTAACACTGATTCTTTGTTTTAAGTCTGCTATACTTGGCTTTTTATTTAATGAGGAACATAACATTAACAACAGTAATTCTAAAACTAACCTGAGTCCTTTAACTTTAGACTGGTCTTTATTTACCTCGTCATTCCAAAGTCACTGACTTTCACCACATTGTGTTCATTCACCAGACAGTTCCTCGCTGCCTGGAAACATAAAAATACACCACACGTTAAAAAGACCATTTTTAAACCTGTGCAATTCGTGAGGTCAGAGAGGTCAGTTTTAGAAGGCCCAAAGGTGTCAGTAGGGAATGTTCCTGGAAGATTTCAAAAGTTCAAAAGTTGGGTTTAAGTCACACCAAAACAGTGGTTCTTGACCTAATAGTTACGGTAATTCAATGTGCGTCAAAGATCATTTAGTTCCCGCCTCTCACCAGGTCTCTGTGAATAAAACTGTGCGCCTCCAGATACTCCATGCCCTCGCAGACGTCCTGGCACATGGACAGAAGCCATGCCTCCTTCAGAGTCCCGCCCCTCTGTCGCAGGAAGTTTAACAGGCAGCCGTTCTCCATGAACTCAGCTACGATCAGCAGGGGGCGCTGCTTCAGACACACGCCGTACAACTGCACCAGCCTCGGGTGGCAAAGCTTCCTGGGAAATAATTAATGGAACAAAAAACAAGGCTCATACTCATTTGGACAAACACATTTTTTTACCCTAATTAGTTTGTGCTAGAGGATATCGGCTACTATACTATTAAATGCATTTTTTTTACAGAGATATGTATTCTGCACAATTCTTTTCTTTATGTTTCTTACACGCATTCATATTTCCGACCATTTCTATTAGGGAATTCTGACTTTTGACCATAATCTAATTTCAGAATTTCATGCAACCAAAGCAAAACAATAGCTTCTGTGTTTGAAGCATATAGTTTGAACTTTTGAACACTAATATGTGAGGTAAGTAATAATGTCTCACATCATGACTTTGGCCTCCTCGATGAAGTCCTCCTCGTACATGGCGCCCTCTCTGATGGCTTTAATGGCCACTTTCTGCTGCGCTCTCCATTTGCCAAGTCTCACTTGACCGAACTGACCACAGCCCAGCTCCTTCATGAACGTCAGCTCATTCGGGTTGATCTCCCACTTTTCTGAAACAGCAAGAGAAGATTTTCCATTAGTGTTTTTGGCCTCTAGTTACATAACTTTATTAGACATGACCCATATGAAAGCCACTATAACTGGGCCATTAAGACTAGGAATGTGAAGTGGGACCTTGTATATTTGTGCTCAAGACGACAGCAACAACTGGAGAAAAGATTTGACAATGCACCGTTTCTGTTAACAGTTACTCCTCACCATTAAATGACATCATGCAACGCTTTTTCACGAAACACAAAACACACCTCAAACAAAATACTTTCTTGGAATATTTGGAAATTCTGTTTGATAATGTTTACCTGAGCTGAAGCCTGCCGTCGCCGGGACACACCTTCCCGTTGGCCCCAAAGCATAACGCAGCCGAGTCACTAAACCTGAACAAATATATAAAATATTAAACACAAAATACAAACATATTGGAGTTTCTTTCCGCACTTGTCTTGTGGAAAATACTGATCCAACCTGCTGCGTTGTGCTCGTGGTAGTGAATGACCTCCGGAATCGAGTCGAACGTGTGTTTTTCAGCCAAATAGAACTGCCCCGTGTCGCTGAGCTTTATTTGGTAATGTTTAATTCCTCCACTTTCACTGTAATAACCCCACACACAACCGTCAGTGTCAGAGAAGTGTTTGTTTTCGAGTTATTACACTGTACTTCCTGTTTCTCACCCTAAGGTTTTGCTGTAGAGGGAGACGGTGTAGACGCCCTTTTGGCTCGACTCTCGAACCACAAAACCACCTTCTTTACTCTGAAAGGAAAAACCAAGATGTGGGATTAACGATGAACAATATATCATTTATTTCTGAGCCATGTGTGTATTCAGATAATAAATGTTACCTCTTGTTTCAGCAGCTGTTCAGCCTCAGACCTGGTTATACTTTTACAGTACCACCTCAACAAAAGGAAAACAAGCATTGGGATCCTTAAATCAATAATATGTGCATTTGAACATGACCATGCAGTCGGCTTTTGAACAACAGAGAGCAGCCAGTGCACGTTAACATGCAAGAAATAGCCTGTGGTCCATTTTTTCCAAATTCACTTTGGTAAAAATTATTCAGAGGTCTGGACTTAAGGGACTTTAAAAGTACAAATGTAATGTGAGGAGTCTTGAAATCCAATCCCCAAATAATTTGTGTAAATGAGACTTACGAATTGGCCTCGATGTTGTTTTTCTCTGTGACGTAGTTACTGGGAATGAAGCCCCTGTTCCTGATGGAGACAAAAGAGCAGCATTAGCCCAAGTTGTAGAGGGGTTAGTGTCCGGTCCCAGAGGCAGAATACAGTAAAGACCTTAGTAACTGTGAGCACTGACCCGTGTTTGTCCTGCGCCCTCCACCAGAGCTGGTCCTGTTTGTGCAGAATGATGTACTCTTCGCCCTGAACAAAGAGGTTAGAGGTCTGTTAAATCAGTTTGTCCCAGAGACTGTAAAGAAAAGGTGGATCATTTAGTTGTTACCTGTTTGAGAGTGAGGTCTGTGCTTTCTTTGGCCGCAAAGTCATACATGGCCACAACATTGAGGATTCCTGGACCTTCATCGTCTCCCCCTTCTGGAGGAGGCAGGGGCAGCTTCTTCCTTGACCTTTCCACCTGAGACTTAGAGCAAAAAAAAAAAAAAAGAAAAGAAAAAAAAATATTTTAGATAGAAAGTTAAATCAGACTAATTGTACGAGTTTATGTAAAATGGTTTTATTTGATGTAATTGTTTGTACGTCTATTTGTGATTAGAGAGTTTTTTTGTCTTCTGAAAATCCAGAAGATTTAGAACAAAGTCAGGACTTAAGAGAACACTGTTTAGGTTGAGGACAGTCTCGTACCCGACAGGCGCGTCCTGGTCTTTTCTGGAAACACAGCGAGGTGCTTCCCTCCAGCTCCATGCGAGCGCTGAACTCCCTAAAATCAAAACACTCCATTAATCTATAACTCAATCTCACAGTTCATTATAGTGTTTTTAAACATTACCTTGAATGAACGACACAGCAGCAGAAGACAGAGAGGACTGAGTGATCTGAGGACAAAGCAAGAGAAAAAAACATGTTTAAGGCGTTTTTCTCCTGAAAGTCTGCACCAAAAACTCACAATTTGTTACCCATTATTTGTCAGGATCCCTAACTTCTGGTTTCTCTCTGCAGTTTTTAAAACTATCACACTTTCCCTGACGTGTTCACTGTCGCCATGACGACTAGGACGTGACACACATAGATGTTTTTTTACTGTGGTGAATGTGTCTCTGCAGAGGCTCATTTTACAGTTGAATTGTAGAAATACATTAATCAGACTGGAGTAGGGCCTATAGAGACTTGTTATTATTAATATAAAAAACAGCTGAAACTTCAAATGTCAACACAGGGATTACATAAAACAATCAAATAAACCCGACCAATAACGAATTTCCCCGTTTCCCTGCGTTCTCATTTCTTTATGAGTTTAATCGCCTGCATTTGTTCTAAAGTCTGAACTATCTGAAAAAGTCAGTGTGGTCTGGACTGAAACCAAAGAGCAGCTGTTTATCTGAACCACGTCCTGGAGCTTTCACACCTGAACATTTGGTTCAAACCAAACGGGGAAGTCCGAAAGTCTGAACCAAACAATGACCTTTTGTCATTTTGGATCTCAAAGACCAGAAGATTTGATTAATTCATCATCCACTTTTTTTTAAAACATTACACTACAATATTTTACACCAAACACCTTCACAGAGCACTGTTATTTTGGACTAAAACCTCCCTGAGAGCTGCTATATGTGCATAAATATGGTCTCTAAGTGTGTTTTCTGAGGTTTTAACACACTTCTCTGTCAGACTCAGTTTCTCAGCGATGGCCGCTCTGTGGTTTTCAGTGGGAGGTCTTTTTCAGGAAGTGCAGTTTCCTTTTCTGCAGAAGTAACTCTTTTTCTCAGTTTATGTTTATGTGGGCGACTAAACAATGCACCGTGCTTCATCTCAGCGTAAAGCTTCCTGTCGTCTATATTTTGTTTGTGCAGAGGCCAAACGGACATAATATAACACACACTTGGCTTGTCTCCTGTCGCTCAGTTAATATCCCATGATGCTTTGTGTGAGTGTCTCTTAAAGCAGAAGTTCCTAACAGTGAGGATGCCCAGTGGTTTGTGCTGAACCAACATCCCATTAATTTACTCCAACAGATGCTTTTGTACAAGCAAAGCTTTTTAAGGTGTTGCTGTTTTAAATAGTTTTTATTGGTGCAACACTTTCTCTAAAGCCTGTGTAAAGTGCTCCATGATGTTTCTAACCCAACATGGTAATAGTTTAAAGTGCTGCAGTAATATATATATATTAATAAACATTATGCTACATTCATCTCCACAAGCACTGGGTCCATTAGTATTGTTAAATGTTATTTGCTTATCTAATTCTGATTCTGTTTCTGTCTCTTTTCTCTTGTATCATTATCTGGAGCTAAAACTAAAGGCCTTGCACCAGAAATAGTTTGTAGAATAATCCAAAAATGTAACTGTAGAACAACAAAAGTGCATTTGGTCAGAGCTCCTTTCCTGTCAATAGACCACAGATCTGGAACACATTACCAACTGAAATAAAAACACTTTTCAATATAAAGTAAAGCAATGGCTCAAATCCAATCAGATCTGTGAACATTAGATCCTCAGTAACAGTGTAACAGGGACATATACTGTGTAAATACTGTGTTGTTTCTATGTTTTAATGTTCCATGTCCATGTTTAAACTGTTTGCGTTGAATATCTTTACCTTTTATCTCTAATTATCTAATTAATCTAATTAAGGACTAATTAGCTTTGAGCTACAAAACACAGCCTTGTGTCTCCATCAAATAAACACATATAAATTAAATAAAATCAATAAATCGATATTACAACCAAATTTAAAGCAGCCCTGTGTAACTTTTCAACCAAAAATATATCTTCTCTCTCTCATGTTGATGGTTCTTAGACAGTAGATCAGTAGAATCATGTTCATCTCATTAACACAGCGCCCTCAGCTGGACACAAGCCTCCTGTAACTGTCCTGTCCCGGGACGAGTGATTAGTGAGGCTCTACCACACGACGCATATAATAAAGAAAACAGACCGATACACTGGACCCTACAGAGTCCTGTTTAGGCTAAAGACATTAAAAACCTGACTGTTTCAGAAACAGGTTCTTTCTGAGAAACTTGCCGCTTGGATAGTCTCTACTTGTAACAAACAGTGCCCCGCTGAAAAAAAGAAAAAGTTAAACAACTTCAAATATGGATTATGTCACTCAAAAGAATTGTTCTTCTGTTTATTGTTCCCCCCAAAAACTAAATAAGAGCTCCAGCTCTGGCTCTGTGCTCTCACACTTTACTGTGGCACAAAACTAATTGGACAGAACACATTCTTATGCTTCAATATTATATAATAATCTGAGAAGAAGCACATCAGACTTACTACAAGACTTCCATTAAAACAAATACAAAGTTGTCATTTAAAAACCTGGTTTAAACAGCTGCTACTTCCTCAGTTCAGTCGGTATCTGTTGTATTTATCAGAGCGCGTCCCACTTCAAAGCAGATGAAAGTGGAGTGTCAGCTGTTCAAAAGTTGTAGGCAGTAAAGCTTGTGGTCATTTAAAATGTAAATCTGCAAAAGAGAATAACCAGTGCTCACCAGTAAACTCCATTATTGAACTGTGAGTGTGACTGTGTTACAGACAAACCTCTCACAAGAACAAGAAAGATATTAAAACATGTCCTGTGAGTTTACATCGGTGCAGGACATATTCAAGAAAAGTATTTTAAAAAGGCATCCGGCTGTAGGTTCAGAGGTGTTCACCCTTTATTCATTTATAAAGCACAAACCCTGAAGAAATGGTTTTAGAATCTGATACTTTTAGTCCAACAGCAGTGGGAGAGAAAACCTAACATAACTCAAAGCTTCAGGAGACTTTTTTTTATTGATAACGTGTTTATTTAAACAGCTGCTTTTTCTCACCACAGTTTATTTGAGCTGGCATAAATAATAGTTCACTGCCCACTTTGTGGTCTATAAAAGAAAGCAGGTATTTCCTGATTTTTATGTTCTAGCTGTGACTCTCTGATCAACACCATGCAGTTGTCTGTTGTCTTTCTGGGTCTGTTCCTTGGAGTGGTCTCTTCTTCTGGAGACAATGAGGTGAAGCTGGAGCGTGGTAACTGCCCCATGTTCTGGTACCACTTCAATGGACGCTGTTACAAATATGTGTCCTCACGCATGACCTGGGGTCAGGCAGAGATCTCCTGTTTGTCACTAAAGACAAACTTGGTGTCTATCCACAGTCTGGAAGAACATACCTTTGTCCAAACTCTGATTCATAATTTCGACCCTAGTCTAGGACACACTTGGATTGGACTCAGCGACACCCAGTTGGAAGGAGAATGGATGTGGTCGGATGGAACCCTGGTGGACTATGTCCTGTGGGTCCCAGGAGAGCCCAACAACAAAAATGGAGTAGAACATTGTGTTCATGTTAACTATGATTCACTTCCGAGATGGAACGACTTCCCTTGTTCAAACACTTATCCATTTGTCTGTGCAACTCGCATTCCCTGCTCATGTCAATAATGTGTCAGTGACATGTTACTCAGAGCAAGTGCTGCTGTTCAACAATAAAAAGATTGATTGTTAAAATCTGTTAGAAATGTCTGTTCTCATTCTTTAACATTTATGACAATAGCAACACCATGACAATATAAACTGGGGAAATGGGCCTAAATCATTAAAACAGTTCCAAATAACTATGAGCCTTTCAGAACATAATCTAGTACAATAGAGATGTTCCCAAAGAAACAAGAGCCACAGGTTGAAGTTTGTTTTTCTGAAAAATTCATGGAATAGCAAACTAATTAAGTGAGAAAGTTCATGTGCTACTGCTGCTGTGACACATTAGTGTTTTTCCAAGTATTTGTTGGGACACTGGAGAATGAAAGTGGGACAGTCACTACTTACTAACCTATTATTCCTTTAATGGTTAGATGAAATAAAATTATACATATACAGGCTCTTTCTTTAATTGAGAAGTGCACAATATAGTAAAAAATTAAAAAAAAAATTAAAAAGAAATTACGTAAGTCACACCTGATCCTCAGCTGGACACAAACCTCCTGTAACCTTCCTGTCCTGGGACGAGGACTTATGTCCAGAGATTAGTGAGTGAGGCTCTACCATACGACGCATGTAATAAAGAAAACAGTCCAATGCACTGGACCCTACAGAGTCCTGTTTGTAATAAATACACTAAAATGACCTAAAAGGACATGTTTTTAATTCCAAACTTACCGCTCGGATAGTCTGGTAAACAAATACTCTATGCCGCCCTCTATTGGCTAAAAGTTACGCAGGGCAGCTTTAAATATGGTTTTGTAACAACCAAACTACCAAAATAACTGTTCTTCAAACTTTTAAAAAATGAAATTAGAGATCCCCCGCTGACTATAAATATGCAAAATAATGAGTGCAATCACATAAAGTGCAACAACAAAGAAATCCCACTGACACTCGAGACAGCTTCTAACCAAAGTAAAAAGTTTAGTGCCATAACTTCGTTAACACCACATTGTAAGATTTGTTCTGTGCCGTTACCCACTTGAATGTATCATCCTGTCTTTCCTCCTTTTCTCACTCTTCTCCCGTCTTTAATCCAGATTTTCTGTGTCGTTCCGGGTCCAGTGTTGATTTCTTTGCTTCATTCACGGAGCGACGTCAATATGTGTGACGGCCGGGGACCTACAAACAAATGTGCAACAAAAAACAAAAGAGAAAGAATAAGAGAGAGGTGGGTGGAGGAAGTGTAGACAAGTGCTGCAGGTAGAGACAAACCAAAAAAACCACAAAAGGCAAGATTTATCTGATAACTTTAGTGTGACAAATGGAAGTCTCAAAGTATTAGTTGGGATGGTATTGTGTGTGAGGTTATATTAAAATTATTAATACTTTCAAAAAAGGAAAGAGAGAGAGTTCATGTGAAAAAAGAGGCAGAGGAAATGAAAGAATGACGTTAAACGAAACCACGACATCCGTTTGTGATGCAGCAGGAAGAGTCACACAAAAGCAGAGGTTATGCCTCTAACAGGTTTGGTTTAGGTCACATCAATGTGAGCTACAAACAGACAAATAGAGGAAATGTGTAAATTACTTTTTGACAATTCAAGACAACAGTTCTTTATAAAAGAATTTCCCACAGATATTGTTTTTTTCACCTCACATTGTAATCATGCAGGTTTCATGTGGAGGCGTCTCTTGGATTGATTCCCGTCTTCTTTGGTTTAAACCCACTCGACCACAAAGTACTGCAGCCTCAGAGGGTCAAAACTCAAACTAAAACATTTGACTAAAACAGAACCTCTTACTCAAATCATAAGACTCTAAATTATAGAAAAAAATATTTAATGTTCAGTCTGTCAGCTAAAAGAGTTATCTGCAGGAACCTCAAGCAAGTTTTTTTGTAGTATTTTTTATGATAAATAATATCTATGTTAAATCCATCATATTTACAGCCAGATCTATTTTACTCATTGTCTCAGACAGCATTGACTATTTTGCTTATGTTGAGTAACTTATGAGTTTATTTCATAAGTTACTCCAGAGTCACATGGGGCTGTGTGCTGTCTCCAGCAGCAGGTGCACTGTGTTCTCACACTTTACTGTGGAACAAAACAAATTGGACAGAACACATTCTTATGTTTCAATTTACAGTTGTGCTCATCAGTTTACATACCCTGGCAGAATTTGTGATTTATTTGGCCATGTTTCAGAGAATATGAATGGAAACTCTAAAACCTTTCTTTTACTCATAGTTAGTTTTTGGGTGAAGCCATTTATTGTAAATTTATTTTTTAAAATCATAATAACAACAGAAACTACCCAAATGACCCTGATCAAAAGTTTACATACCCCAGTTCTTAATACCGTGTATTTCCACTTTTAAAATCAATGACAGCTTGAAGTCTTTGTGGTAGTTGTGGATGAGGCTCTTTATTTTCTCAGATGGTAAAGCTGCTCATTCTTTTTGGCAAAAAGCCTCCAGTTCCTGTAAATTCTTGGGCTGTCTTGCATGAACTGCACGTTTGAGATTTCCCCAGAGTGGCTCAATGATATTGAGGTCAGAAGACTGAGATGGTGAGTCCAGAACCTTCACTTTATGCTGCTGTAGCCAATGACAGGTCGGCTTGGGCTTGTGGTTTGGATTGTTGTCATGTTGGAACGTTCATATGTGCAGCTACCGGACTGAGGAGTGCAAATATTCCTCCAGTATTTCCTGATAACATGCTGCATTTATCTTTCCCTGTGCCTTTGTAGCTTACAAATCCCCAAAACATCAGTGATCCACCTCGATGTTTCACAGTAGGACTGTGTACCTTTCATCATAGGCCCTGTTGACTCTTCTTCAAATGTAACGTTTATGGTTGTGGCCAAAAAGTTAAATTTTTGTCTCATTACTCCAAATGACTTTGTTCCAGAGGTTTTGAGGCTTGTCTCTGTGCTGTTCAAGATTCAAGATTCAAGATTTTTTATCCGTCACATACAAAATTATATACAGCATATATAACCAGCAGTGAAATGTGAGTCAGGTCCGCTCCATGGACAGTGCAATTATTAAGGAAAACACACAGATGAAAATATGCGTGAATATAGCTATGTAAGAATGAAATAAAAGTAAACAATACAAAATATAAGAATAGAATATAAAAAATGTGTATTGTGGAATTAAATATAGAACCCAAAATAATGTACATGAATGTAAACTGTTGTCTTAAATATTAAAATGTACAGGGATGTACAATGTGCATATGTGCATTTAGCTGTAGTCTTAAATATTAAGATACACATGAAGGTGCAAGAAGCAAATGTGCAAAACAGGGTGACACTGTCAGTGTGTCAATGTGAGGTAGTGTATAAAGTAAAGAGATAAGGTGAACATAAGGTAGAGGCATGGGGATGTTAAAAAGCTGGTTTAGAGTTCAAGAGCCTGATGGCCTGGGGGAAGAAACTCCTCCTGAGTCTCTCAGTTTTTGCCATCAGGCTACGGTAGCGCTTACCAGATGGCAGCAAAGTGAAAATATGATTACTGGGGTGGGTGGAGTCTTTGATGATTTTTGCAGCTCTACTTCTGCAGCGTTTGTGGTAGATGTCCTGCAGAGAGGGGAGAGCAGACCCTGAAATGCGCTCAGCTAAGCGCACAACTCTCTGCAGGGCTTTGCAGTCTAGACTGGAGCTGTTCCCATACCACACTGAGATACATTGAGTCAATATACTTTCTATAGCTCCAGAATAGAAAGTTTTCAGGATTGCTGGTGAGACCCTGAATTTCCTCAGCTGTCGCAGATGGTACAGTCTTTTCCTGGCTTTATTAACCTGTGTTTGAGTGTGAGTAGTCCAAGTCAGGTCCTCAGAGATGTTTACACCAAGGTACTTGAAGCTACTCACCCTCTCCACAGGGGTCCTGCTTATCATAAGAGGAGTGTAGGGCTGCTGCTGCGTCTTCCTGAAGTCTACAATCAGTTCTTTTGTTTTGCTCACATTCGGAGAGAGACAGTTGTCCTGGCACCATGATGTTAATTTCTCTTCCTCATCCAAGTATGCGGTCTCATTATTGTTGTGAATGAGGCCCAGAACCACAGTATCATCAGCGAATTTGATAATGGATGTGGAGCTATGCGAGGACACGCAGTCGTGTGTGTAGAGGGAGTAGAGCAGGGGACTCAGGACACAGCCCTGTGGGGCTCCTACGTTCAGGGGGATGGAGCTGGAGGTGTACTGGCCTAGTTTCACCACTTGAGGTCTGGCGGTGAGGAAATCAAGGATCCAGTCGCAGAGTGAAGGATTCAGTCCGAGATCTGTGAGTTTGGAGGCTAGCTTTATGGGGACAATGGTATTAAAAGCTGAGCTATAGTCAATAAATAGCAGCCTTACATAGTTCCTGTTATTGCTGTCAATGTGTGTAAGAGAAGAGTACAGGATGTGAGAGATGGCATCATCTGTGGATCTGTTTGTGCGATAAGCAAACTGAAGAGGGTCCAAAGTATCCGGGATGGAGGAGCAGATGACGTTTTTAACCAGTCCCTCAAAGACCTTCATGACTATTGATGTGAGGGCAACTGGAGGATAGTCATTCAGACAAGAGGGTTTATTGTTTTTTGGTACAGGGATGATGATCGATTTTTTGAATGAGGTGGGAACCACCGATGCGGCAAGAGATTCATTAAAAATGGATGTAAACAAACCAGCGAGCTGATCAGCGCAGGACCGCAGAACACGGCCAGAAATCCCATCAGGTCCAGCTGCTTTCCTTACATTCACTCGCTTTAGTGCCCTCGAACCTCGTCCTCCGACACGGTGATCGCATGATGATCGCTGCTCTGACTGCTCCCTGGCGCTGATCGGCAGACTCACACTGCTTTGATTGCTTTCAAAGCGGCCGTAGAAAGTGTTTAGCTCGTCAGCCAGCGACGGATCTGCTCTCACCACTATAGAGGATTTATTTCCAAAGTCACAGATGGTCCTTAGTCCTTGCCACATGCGTCGGGAGTCATTTAGCTGGAAATGTGACTCAATGCGATCCCTGTGTCTGTGTTTGGCGGCTCTTACTGCGCGTCGGAGAGCATAGCACGGTGCTTTGTACTCGCTCATGTTTCCCGACAGAAGACCGGCGTTGTAAGCAGCAGTGCGTTTGTTTATTGCTGCACGGATTGATCTGTCCACCCACGGTTTCTGATTGGAGAATGACCTTACAGTTATTGTGTCCGTAGCTTGTTCGGCTAGCGTGTTTACAAAGCTTAGCGCTACATCCGTGAACTCGCTGAAGTCCAATGAGCTTGCGCGAAACATGACCCAGTCCACGTCATCAAGAGCCGCCTGTAACGTTGCTTCTGATTGGGCGGACCAACGCGTCACCACCCTCTGCACCGGAGGTTCTTGAAGGAGCCGTTGTTTATATTCCGGTGTGAGAAAAATGGCGGCATGGTCCGATTTGCCGAAAGCCGGTAGTGAGCGAGCTTTGTAGGCATTCTTAAACTGAGTGTAGCAATGATCCAGTGTATTCGGTCCTCTGGTTGGACAGGATACGTGTTGATGAAAATTAGGCATGACTTGCCTGAGTTTGGCTTTGTTAAAGTCCCCAGCGATGATAGTAGCAGCGTCGGGATGTTTGTTGATGTTGCCGCTGAGCGCATCGTGAAGCTCAGACAAAGCCAGGCCAGTGTCTGCTTGTGGAGGGATGTAAACAGCAGTTATAATGATCGATGAAAACTCCCGAGGCAGATAGGAAGGGCGGCAAATAATGGATAGATGTTCCAGATGAGGCGAGCAGGAGCGCGACAGAGTGGAGATATTCCTGGGGTCACACCATTTCTTGTTAATCATGAAACAAACTCCTCCGCCTTTGGATTTGCCGGCCTCGGCTGTCCTGTCCATCCGTAAAACAGAGAAGTTTTCAGACGGCGTTACAGCAGCGTCTGGGACCAAGGGCGTGAGCCACGTTTCAGACAAACAAAGGATGTTACAGTCCCTAATGTCCCGTTGGAAGTTTATCCTGGCTCTAAGATCATCCATCTTATTCTCCAGAGACTGGACATTGGCGAGCAAAATGCTCGGTAGAGGAGGGCTGTGTGCTCTTTTCCTCAGTCTGTTGTGAATCCCAGCACGTTTCCCGCGGTGTTTCTTGTTCCGTCGCCTCGGGTGGCTATTCAGGTAGCCATTGTTTATCTTGGCGTTCCGGAGTATCTCAGGTGGCCACGATGGGTTGGAGGATAAAGTGTCATGAAACAGGTCAGTGAAGCGATGTCCAATGTCCAAAAGTATTTCCTTTTCGTATGTGATCAGTGCAGAGGTAATGTGTGTAAAAAGAAAAAGCAAAAGTAGGTAAAAAAGTAAATAAGAACACAATCTGAGCAGAGCGACCTGGACGGCGACCGGACTCAGCGGCGCCATCTTGTGTTTGGGGGATTGTAAGCGGGATGCTTTGTGCAGTAATGGCTTTCTTCTGGCGACTCGATCATTAAGCACATTGTTCTTCAAATGTCTCATTGTGCATCTTGAAACAGCCACACCACCTGTTTTCTGACAGTTCTGTATTTCAGCTGAAGTTATTAGTGGGTTTTTCTTTGCATCCCGAACAATTTTCCTGTTGAACAATTGTCCGGCTGTTGTGGATAAAATCTTTGTTGGTCTACCTTGGATATTTTTTTTATATCCCTTTCCTGTTTTATACAGTTCAATTACCTTTTCCCACAGATGCTTTGACAATTCTTTTGCTTTTCCTATGACTCAGAATACAGAAACATCCAGTGCAGCCCTGGATGAGAGATGCAAGGCTCTGTCAGGAGCCCAGAAACTCACTGACCTTTTATACACACACTGATTACAAACAGATCACAGGTGAGGATGGGTATGTAAACTTTTGATCAGGGTCATTATGATTTAAAAAGAGTAAACACAATTGTTTGACAATAAATGGCTTCACCCAACCACTAACGCTGAGTGAAAGAAAAGCTTTTTGTGTTATCATTCATATTCTCTGAAAAATGGTCAAAATAAGTCACAAAATCTGTAAACTTATGATCACAGTTGTAATATAATAATCTGAGAAGAAGCACATCAGACTAACTACAAGACTTCCATTAAAACAAATACAAAGTTGTCATTTAAAAACCTGGTTTAAACAGCTGCTACTTCCTCAGTTCAGTATCTGTTGTATTTATCAGAGCACGTTCCACTTCAAAGCAGATGAAAGTGGAGTGTCAGCTGTTCAAAAGTTGTAGGGAGTAAAGCTTGTGGTCATTTAAACCTTTCACAAGAACAAGAAAGATATTAAAACATGTCCCGTGTGTTTACATCCGTGCAGTATCTTTGTGGAGGTCATCCAGGACATATTCAAGAAAAATATTTAAGGCTGTATTCATTTAGAAAACACAAACCCTGAAGAAATGGTTTTAGTATCTGTATCTAATAGTATATATTATTCCAACAGCAGTGGCAGAGAAAACTTAACATAACTCAAAGCTTCAAGAGACTTTTCTTATTGATAATGTGTTTATTTAAACAGCTGCTTTTTCTCATATTGTTGAAAAAAGTGTATTATTGTGGAATAAGGTTGAGAGAAAACAAATTATGTATTTTAGTGATTTATTTAAGAAAAAAGTAAAAAAAGAGTTCAGAGTCATCTTTTGCAAAAGGAGTGGACATTTAAGTCTGTGTTTATAGAATTACATAACAACCCCAATGCTATGGTTCACAAAGAGTTAGCCGTCTAACATGAGTCAGCAGTTTAATGGTTTTTACAGAAAATAGAGTTGTCTCTGTAGGTGAACAGTACGCAGGATTGTCCTGCACATATCCTTCTGCTGCGGTCAAGGACAGCACAAATAAGTAACAAACAAGTATGTTAAGAGAAATCGATCATTT
This sequence comes from Perccottus glenii, assembly GCA_024416835.2. Classification (NCBI taxonomy): domain Eukaryota; kingdom Metazoa; phylum Chordata; class Actinopteri; order Gobiiformes; family Odontobutidae; genus Perccottus; species Perccottus glenii. The sequence goes on along the minus strand of CM044546.2, from coordinate 7,603,589 downwards.
ACCCATTACACTCACCACAGTTTACTGGAGCTGGCATAAATAATAGTGCACTGCCCACTTTGTGGTCTATAAAAGAAAACATGTGTCTCCTGATTTTTATAAACCTCTCATCAACATCATGCTGTTGTCTGTTGTCTTTCTGGGTCTGTTCCTGGGGGTGGTCTCTCCTTCTGGAGACAATGAGGTGAAGCTGGAGCATTGTGGCTGCCCCATGTTCTGGTTCAACTTCAATGGTCGCTGTTACAAATATGTGTCCTCACGCAAGACCTGGGCTCAGGCAGAACTCAACTGTTTGTCGCAGAACGCCAACTTGGTGTCTATCCACAGTGAGGAAGAAAATAACTTTGTTCAAGCTCTGATTCAGATTTTTGACCCTAGTCAAGGACGCACTTGGATTGGACTCAGCGACCTCCATCTGGAAGGAACGTGGATGTGGTCGGATGGAACCCAAGTGGACTATGTCAAGTGGCACTCAGGAGAGCCCAACAATGTGGCTGGAAAAGAACATTGTGTTCATTATTTTTATACACCGTATTGGAATGACCAGTTTTGTTCAGACACTTATCCTTTTGTCTGTGCAACTCGCATCCTCTGAAAGATGTGAATAATGTGTCAGTGAAATGTTACTCAGAGCAAGTGCTGTTGTTCAACAATAAAAAGATGGATTGTTAACATCTGTTAGAAATGTCTGCTCTCATTATTTAGCATTTATGACAATAGCAACACCATGACAATATAAACTGGGGAAATGGGCCTAAATCATTAAAACAGTTCCAAATAACTATGAGCCTTTCAGAACATAATCTAGTGCAATAGAGATGTTTATTTTTAAACTGCACTTTTCCACCTTGTAGGCACTCAAAGCACTTTACCAGGGTTACAGCTGACACCACTGGAGGCGAGGTGGGTTATGTAAGGACACAACAACAGCATGAAGTGTGGGGGAGAGCGGGATGTTATGTAGTGATGGGAATTTCGGATCATTTTACTGACTCAGTTCTTTAAGTCTCGTTCAGCAAAATGAACGAATCTTTTTTCAAGTCATTTCGTTCATTTCAGCAGAATCTAATTAAAATGGTACATATTACAATTTTTAATACATTTAGTACTTTTGGAATAAAAACTATAATAACTATAAGCTAATGCATTCATGGCCAAACTTTGAAAAATAAATTATAAATTCATTGCAGCTTACTTCAGGCAGAGAGTTCAACTCACCTCTTAATCCAAATAGTTTTTTTGTTATGGACTGGCAGATAACCCAAACGCAGAGACACACGTAAAGTAACAAAAGAGATTTATTTGGACAAAAGGACAACTTAGGAATAGCGAGTTCTTCGTGGGTAGCGATGTGTAGCAGGACAAGACCGGGGCTGGGCTGGAGCGGGACCGATGACTGGACTGGATGTTACCGGAGAAGACAGAGGTGGAGCGGGAACAGGACTGACGGCAGGACTGGAAGGATCTGAGATGAACAAAAGGAACAGGTAAGTAATCATAAATATCACAAGGCATACGAACGCGAGACGTATTACTAACGGTAGTAAGTGTTACGATCTGGCATCGAGGAGCAGGCTGCAGGGCTTCTTAAACTCTGTTGATTATCAACTCGGATCAGCTGGGCATGCTCGCCGCGCTCCCGCACACCTGTTTCCCCTCTGCGAATCAGTAGGGGCGGGGAGCCGGGTGCGGAATCCGCGCCAACTGTGCAGAGTCCTGATCCACTGTGACAGTACCCCCCCCTCTATGGACGCCACCTGGCGGCCTATCCCGCTTCTCCGGATGGCGAAGAAAAAACTCCCGAATCAGAGAAGGATCTAGAATGTTTCTCCGAGGCACCCAACAGCGTTCCTCCGGCCCATAACCCTCCCAATCCACTAAAAACTGCAGGCCCCGACCCCGGCGCCGTACATCCATGATCCGCCGACAGTGTAAGCTGGATGATCGCCAATCATCCTGGGCGGAGGCGGGGAGGACAGGGAGGAATCAGGGAACTGGACCTGACCGGCTTGATCCTGGACACATGGAAGGTAGGGTGAATTCTAAGAGACCGAGGAAGCTTCAGTCGAACTGCCGCAGGGTTGATGACCTTCTCTACTTCAAACGGGCCGATGAACCGTGGTGCCAATTTTGTAGCCTCAACCCGCAACGGCAGGTCCCTGGAGGACAGCCAAACCTTCTGTCCCGGAGAGTATCTAGGGGCAGGAGTGCGGTGGCGGTTGGCTTGAACCTGTGACTGGCGGAAGCACGCACAGAGCTGAACGGGCCCTTCTCCAGACCTGATGGCACCAACGCAAGTGTTCCTGAACCGAAGGAACTGCCAGCTCTTGTTCCTGATCAGAAAATAAAGGCGGTTGATACCCATAACAACACTGAAATGGAGACATACCTAGGGAGGTGTTCACCAACGTGTTGTGAGCATATTCTACCCATGGCAGCTGAGTGCTCCAACTTGCAGGATTGGCGGATGATGTGCACCTCAGTGCCACCTCCATCTGTTGGTTTGCCCTTTCCGTCTGCCCATTGGTCTGGGGATGATAACCAGAGGAGAGACTAACCTTGATTTCCAACGCCGTACAAAACGCCTTCCACACCTGGGAGGTAAACTGTGGACCTCTGTCGGACACAATGTCCCAAGGGATCCCGTAGCCGAACAGATGACTCACCAGAAGATCCGCAGTCTCGAGCGGACGGCAGCTTGGGTAACGGCACAAAGTGAGCTGCTTTGGAAAACCTGTCGACAATCGCCAGCACCACCGTGTCCGTTAGATGGTGGCAGCCCCGTGACAAAGTCCACTGCCACATGAGACCAAGGCCGGCTAGGAATGGGTAATGGTTGTAACAGTCCTGCTGGAGGTCGATGGAGAGTCTTATTTTGAGAACATACTGGACAGGCCAAAATGTAGTCCTTAGTGTCTCTGTCCATGGTGGGCCACCAAAACTTACTACGAGGACAGCCAGGGTGCGACCAATACCCGGATGGCAAGTGAGGCGTGTCCCATGGGCCCAGTGCAACACCTCCGACCTGACAGGATCTGGAACGCATGGCGTTAGTCGGCCCCGCCCCAGGATCGGGATGTTGACGCTGGGCAAGTACCCGATCTTCTATTTCCCAGGTGAGGGTAGCTACGATGCGCGACTGGGGCAGGATCTGCTCTTCCTCTGGAGATGGCGCTCCGAAGGGAAGACTCTGAATAAAGCGTCTGGCTTGATGTTCTTGGACCCTGGGCGATAAGTAAGAACAAAATTAAAACGATCAAAAATAATGCCCACCTGGCTTGCCGAGTTCAGTCGCCTTGCCGCCTGGATGTAGGTCAGGTTCTTATGGTCAGACCAGACCACAAACGGATGAGTGGCACCTTCCAACCAATGACGCCATTCCTCTAATGCCAATTTACCGCCAGGAGCTCTCTGTTCCCACATCATAGTTTCGCTCGGCTGAAGAAAGCTTCCGAGAGTAGTAGGCGGGGGTGAAGCTTCTGGTCAGTGGAGGAGCGCTGGGAAAGAACGGCTCCTACTCCCGTTTCTGAAGCGTCAACCTCCACCACAAACTGTAACTCCGGATCCGGCTGGATGAGCACAGGAGCAGACGTAAACCGCTTAAGTTCATTAAAAGCTCTCTCTGCTTCTGGTGTCCAGACAAAAGATTGTGCAGTGGAAGTGAGAGATGTCAAAGGGCTGCCAATCTACTGAAGTTACGGATAAATCTTCTGTAAAAATTTGCGAACCCCAAGAATCGCTGAACATCCCTGACGGCTGGACGGTACCGCCATTCCCGCATCGCCGTGAGTTTCTCTGGGTCCATCTGGATCTGCCCCTGAGCGATGATGTAACCAAGGAAGGTAACTGAAGGTGCGTGGAACTCGCACTTCTCGGCCTTCACAAACAGCTTATTCTCCAATAATCTCTGTAAAACTCTCCGACATGTCTCTGGTGTTCCTCCAAGTCTTTAGAAAAGATCAGAATATCGCCCAAATATACAAAAACAAAACGTCCAATCATGTCTCGTAAGACATCATTAACTAAATTCTGGAATACCGCAGGGGCATTCATGAGTCCAAACGGCATCACCAGATATTCAAAATGTCCTAAGGGTGTGTTAAAAGCGGTCTTCCACTCATCCTCCCTAATACGCACCAAGTGGTAGCGTTACGGAGATCAAGTTTAGTGAAGACCATGGATCCACAGAGAGGAGTGAAAACAGAACTGATCAAGGGAAGTGGGTATTTGTTCTTTATAGTAATCTTGTTCAGACCCCGAAAATCGATGCAGGGTCTCAGGGATTTGTCTTTTTGTCAACAAAAAACCCTGCACCTACCGGAGATGAGGGTCGTATTATCCCAGCTGCCAATGACTCCTGGATGTATTTCTCCATCGCCTCGTTCTCCGGCCTCGAGAGGGTATAGAGACGGCTGCTGGGTAGAGGAGCACCGGGGAGGAGGTCGATGGCGCAGTCATATGGTCTGTGAGGTGGAAGCGACAAGGCCTGATGCTTGCAGAACACCGCCGATAAGTCATGGTAGGTAGACGGAACCAAAGACAGATCCGTGGTTCAGGCACCGGGTGGACCTAGAAGAAATAGGAGGCAAAGCAGACTGCAGACAATGTAAATGACAAAAATCACTCCATGACAACACTTGGTATGCAACCCAGTCTATGTGAGGGTTATGTCTCTTTAACCAGGGTAACCCCAAAACTATTGGAGTGTGTACACAGTCAAAAATGTAAAAACTAATAGTCTCCTTGTGATTACCCGACAGAAGGAAGGTTACGGAATAGTCTGTTCCCCATCTGGGTCAAAAAACCTCTCCGTTCAAAGCCTTCACTTCCAAAGGCACCTCCAATGGCAAGGTCCGAATTCCCAACTTCTTAGCCACCCCACGGTCCAACAGGCTTTCATCAGCTCCCGAATCGATCATGACCTCCAATGTCCGAGTCTGATCCGCTAAAATAATAGTTCCTTCCATCCGCACCGACTTGGGAGAAGAGCATCGGACTTGGCTCAGCAGTACCTCTCCCCTTACTGCCGAGCCCACCCTTTTCCCGGACGGAGCGGACAAGAAGCACGAAAATGTCCTAACTTTCCGCAATAGAGACAACTTCCTGTAGTGACCCGACGATGTCTCTCCTCCTCCGTCAAATGGGTCCGACCCAGTTGCATGGGTTCGGGTGTGGCTGGTTGCAGTGGACGACCCGGCGGATCGGTCGTAGAACTGGCTGAGCCTCTTCCATCGACTGTCTGCGTCCACCACCCCCGTTCCTCTCGTTGAGGCTGGGAAAGCCCCTGATGTGCTGTGGATCCAGACCATGGACTCGTAGAGGATCTCAGCGACGCTTGCAGGCCGGCCTTCTCCCTCTTACGCTCCCGGAGTCGGTTATCAATCCTAATGGCCCCCTTTATGAGTTCGTTAAGACTAGTAGGTGGCTCCCGCCGCCATCTCGTCCTTAAGTTCCTCAGAAATTGCATTCATAAAGGCTCCGTGAAGAGCATCCTCATTCCAACCACTCTCCACGGCGAGTGAACGAAACTCAATGGCAAATTCAGCCACACTGCGATTCCCCTGGCGAATGGAAAACAGTCTCTTAGTAGCCTCCCCTCCTCAAACAGGGTGATCGAAAATCAATTTCATCTCCGTGATGAATGCGGTGTAAGAGAAACAAATAGCCTCCTGTTTCTCCCAAACAGCAGAGGCCCAGTGTAATGCCTGACCCCTTAGACAACCAATTAAAAAAGCAATCTTTGAACGTTCGCTCTGATAAGTCTGAGACTGTTGTTCAAAAACTAATGAACACTGTGTTAAAAACGCTCGACACGAGCCAAGATCTCCACTATATGGGGCAGGCGGCGTCGTGACGCTTCCTTGTACACGGAGGCGGGGCTTCCGTAGTCAGCGCGGAGAGCTGGAGCGCTGGTAGGACGGCGGTGTGTTCAAGGAAGCCAACTTGTCACTCAGCACGGACAGGTTTCGGGAAAACTCCTTCATGTGGCCCATGAGAGACTGAAGAGTCGCGTCATGCTGCTCCAACAGCGCAGTCTGAGCAGCAACAGTCTGTGGAAGAGTGTGAGGCTCTGCTGGGTTCATTTTTGGCCAGATCGTACTGTTATGGACTGGCAGATAACCCAAGCGCAGAGACACACGTAAAGTAACAAAAGATTTATTTGGACAAAAGGACAACTTAGGAATAGCGAGTTCTTCGTGGGTAGCGATGTGTAGCAGGACAAGACCGGGGCTGGGCTGGAGCGGGACCGATGACTGGACTGGATGTTACCGGAGAAGACAGAGGTGGAGCGGGAACAGGACTGGACGGCAGGACTGGAAGGATCTGAGATGAACAAAAGGAACAGGTAAGTAATCATAAATATCACAAGGCATACGACGCGAGGCGTATTACTAGCGGTAGTAAGTGTTACGATCTGGCATCGAGGAGCAGGCTGCAGGGCTTCTTAAACTCTGTTGATTATCAACTCGGATCAGCTGGGCATGCTCGCCGCGCTCGACACCTGTTTCCCCTCTGCGAATCAGTAGGGGCGGGGAGCCGGGTGCGGAATCCGCGGCCAACTGTGCAGAGTCCTGATCCACTGTGACATTTTTTCCTTTGTCACTTCATATTTAGCTTAGCATTAGTTCCGTCAACATGTCTGGTCTGGGCCGTGACAGCCTCATGTAGCTGTAGCTAATACATCCGTCCGTCCGGAAACAGAAAGGACTCATTCATCTCCCGAGTCGTTCGTTCGTTCGTTCGTTCGTTCACCAAGTCCCAGCCCCATAGAGAAAGAGTATGCAGTTACCAGAAACAGAAAGGACTTGTTCATCTCCTGAGTCGTTCGTTCGTTCACCAAGTCCCAGCCCCATAGAGAAAGAGTATGCAGTTACCGGAAACAGAAAGGACTCGTTCATCTCCCGAGTCTCTGAGTCGTTCATTCAAGTCCTCGTAGGCTGAACGCAGAAACAGAAGGACTCGTTCATTTCATGAGTCAGTCTTCGGGTCTGAGTCTCGTTCTTTTGTCACGCATTAGATACAGAAATAAGTTAATACATACATATATTTCACATAACTGTATAAACAAACGCAATTCTTTTATTTTTTTACTTTTACAGTTATGTGATGCGTTTCTGGCCTCAAATTGTATTTTTATATTTTTCTTATCCGGGGAAATCACTGATAAAGCAAAGATTAAGACTTTACAGTGGATTCTAATCTTACGTAATAATTTTATAGTTTATAATAGTTTAAATAATAATAAAAAAAAACAAAGTGGCACTAACATTTAACACTAAAAATAGACTGACCAGGCTGTAAACTACCAGTTTACAGCCTGGTACAAAAGATGATAAACTACCAGTTACAGCTGTAAACTACCAGTTTAAAAACAGCTTTTCAGACTGACTGAAAGCTGTTTTTCTAATCTATTTATTCTATCAATTTGTTAGTATTTTTTTATTGAGATGCACTCTTTACACTTATTTGCTCACTTTGCTACATTGCACCTAGATTAGACACCTACTCACTCACCTGTTGAAACCAGTTAGAACCAGTGGACACATAGTGGGAAAGTACTGATACAGACTGCTTCCGGCGAGGGGTGCGGCCATAGATTACTATTACTTTTGTGGTGTCAAGTTGACCATGGACACAACTCGTTGAAACAGGAATGCTCTAAATAAAAAATATGTACAACTGTGATTCTACAATAAATAAATTAAATAAAGTAGCTACAATGCCATATAATGTATTTTCTTTATATCTCTTTTAACAGGGAAGGACTTGACTTGCTTGACAAGCACAGCTGTGCACACCAATTTCTTTTTTTCAAAAGACAAACATCCAAAGCCTAGACGGTCACGGCAGGTATGTTGGTTGAGAATGTTAATGTGTCAAATGACAGTGTTGAGTGTCAAAGTGTAAATATTATGTATGTCATGTACATTTGTGGCCATGCAAACCTTAAATGGGAAATGAATTGAAATTGATTAGACCATTTTCTATATGTCTTAGAGCCTGCATGAACATTTCAGAGAGCCTGTGTGTGCAATAGTTTACATCGTCGGTGGAATATGACTGACAGGATTTGTTTTTAATAGAGTTGGCAGAATAATTTCCTCTGTTATGTTCCTCTGTTCCTCACCCTAGTTCATTGTATTTTTACATGTTCTGTATTGTCTTGTGCTATTATTTTTAATCCTTATGTCCTGTTTCTGGATGTGCATTTTATTTAACAGTTGTTGTCCCGTCTCATATGTTCTCACTCAAGGCCTGCACCTTGTTCTGGTGAGTGGGCTTTCAACCAAGACAGGCCAACTTGAATTTGTTTTGTGATTTATTTATTTTTTTGTCTGACTTTCCACAGGGTCCCGTCCTGCAGCAGTCATTTTAAACTCCTCATCACATCCTTGCCACGTCCACCTTCACCTTTACAACCTGATGGGACAAGGCTTTGTTTGTTGCTTCTCAAATCTTTTGGAACTGCATCACAAATATGTGACACCTTTACACACTTGAGCATTAAAAAAACTGTTTACAATTCATTTGCACTTTGTTATTTTCAATGAAATGTATGGTATTATATGTTTTTACAATTTTAAACTAACTTTTTTTCTGCTTTAAGTATGGGCATGCCTTACTTATAATTTAATCTACCATCTAGTGGTTTAAAATCAAAAACTACAAAAAACTGCTGCAGATGTTTTAACAGATGTTTCCAGGTGCAGAAGCAGAGGGCAGGTCCATCGTGAAAACTACAAGAGTTATGTATAACGTGGCTATAACTAAGTAAAATATAGTCTCCAAAGTAATGTGTAACTGCACTTGTCTGGCCCCCGCCAGCCACGCCCACTCGCGATATACTATTTATCCTATTTATAGAATCTAATGAGGGTGCCTACTGTAGCCTGTTAGTCCTCTAAAATGTTATATAGTATTGAGGAAATACTGAACTATTTTAGAAACGCACAACAGCAGCTAAGCTTCATTTAGGAAATACTACTTTTTTTTTTTATTGGCACCCCTAGGTGCTGCGCTATGAGCATATATGTCGCATACCTCCTTTTTAAACTGGTAGTTTACAGCCTGGTACAAAAGATGATTTTTATACTTGTAAAGTCGCCATTGGGTTTCTCCTTATATTTCCGCTTTTGGAGCCTGCCCTCTGGTGGACGGCGGTATATCGCTGTATTTCGCTGTAAAATCGCCGTATGGCGGCGCCCTTACACGAGGGCGCTATTTGCCTTACTCCGTTGTGAACGTGAATTAGGAGCCTGTCGAACGCCAGGTGTTTCACATAAATTAGCAATAGCTGCAACCACTGATGAAGCTGAGGCCAGCACTTCATGCAGTTTGTTTGTTTTGTTTTTGTTTGTCCATTTTACTGAAAATACCTTCTTTGAAAATGTTTTATATATGACTTTTTTGAAAATGTTTAACTTTTTTTGAGCACTTGAGTTTGACTTGGACAGACTTGTTTTATCTGTGTTTTTGTTCTGCCATGTCAAAATATTGAGGTGTTCAATTTCTTTTCTATATTCGGAAGTAAAACCATAAATAAACTTTATTATTTTTTACTGACCTACAATATATAATAGTGTTGAGGACTAATGCATCTGAGCCAACATTCAGTATGAGTAAAATACTTAAGTACTTTTAAAATGGGATACTTTAAGACTTTTACTCAAGTCGTATTTAAATTGGTGATTTGTAACTTGTAGTGGAGTAATTTAACAGTAAGGTACTTTTACTCAAGTATGGCTTTCAGGTATTCTTTATACCTCTGATAAATACAGTATTCTGGTGGCTGTTATGATATTATTACAGAGCAAGCACAATTATGGGAACACTTAGTTTTTACTGACGCGGCTCAAATATTTGAAATTAAATTAAAAACTAAAACAAAGTGTTAAAGCCAAACCATCTACAAAGACCAACTATTTTTTAACTTGGACACAACACTTTTTGAAGTGGGTCTACACAAATGAGACGAGAAAGACCGCACCTGGCAAATTCAAAAATGGAAGACTGGTTTAATTATTTTAAGAATGAAACAAATCAGACACATGCAACAAAGGTACATGGTGATTTGCTTAATAGGTTTACAGCACATGATGTTTTTAACAGTGTACATTTACCTCCAGGGTCATTGTGGATGGACGTGTATTGATCTGACGTGTCAGTCATAGATGTGAATACGTTTGTGAACACGACATGACTCACATGTCATGTCGCCAGCACCACCCGGTCCTGTAGATTCATCCTCTACAACATTAGAAAAATTAGACCTTTCCTATCAGAGCACTCTACGCAAATTCTAGTCCAGGCTCTTGTCTTGTCCAAACTGGATTATTGCAATGCTCTACTGGCTGGACTCCCAAACCTCTGCAGCTGATCCAGAACGCAGCGGCAAGAGTGGTCTTTAATGAACCGAAGAGAGCGCACGTATCTCCTCTATTCATTAGGCTACACTGGCTCCCGGTTGACGCCCGCATCAAGTTCAAAGCTATGCTCTTGGCCTACAAGACCACCTCTGGTTCTGCACCCCCATATCTCCACTCACTAATACAGACCTACGTTCCTACCAGATCCCTGCGCTCTGCAAATGAACAACGTCTGGTGGTACCGTCCCAAAAAGGTACAAAATCACTCTCACGTACCTTCTCTGGCTCTGTTCCACATTGGTGGAATGATCTACCTGCTGCTACAAGATCAGCAGATTCTGTAGCCATCTTTAAAAAACACCTGAAAACACATCTCTTCCGTCAACACCTGACTGACAAACACTGAGTTCTACTTCCTTTCTATCGATTCCTTTCTAAAAAAAAAAAAATAAAAAATTCTCTTATCTTTAGCATTGTATACTGCGCTGGGTTTAAACTGACTAGTTTTTTGTGCACTTATGCTTTTTGTACCTTGTGTTGTTAAAATTGCTTCCATTGTTATCCTCACTTGTAAGTCGCTTTGGATAAAAGCGTCTGCTAAATGACTAAATGTAAATGTAAATGACTAAATGTGTACATGTCACTAAGTGTACAGGACAGAGTGTCCCTGAACACTGATTAGATGTAGTGCAAAGTGATGTCTTTGTCTTGTTCGGATTGGCCTGACGCCAATAGGAGATACAGCTAAAGACATTAAGTCATTGTGTTTGTGGATAATCATATGAACTGGAGCAGGAGTAAGAGCACTGAGCAATAATATACAATTTCCATGACAATCTTTGTATAAAAATGCAAAATAACACCAGGTTTATTGATCCACAGATAATGAATACAGATGTTTATCACATTCTAAAACCTATTTAACTTAAGGTCTGCTTTTATTACAAATAGGAATTGTTAGCTTTGTATTTATTGATCAAATAATAATAATAATTTAAAAAAAATTATTATTCATTATGGGTTTTGGGACTGAAGTTCCCGAGACCCAGATACACCCGACCTTCCATGTGTCTGAGATCAAGCCTGTCCAGAGCAGTCCACTGATGCCTGCCTACCGGACCCCTCCACCCGCCCGGCTTACTCGGTGCGTTGACTCCGTTGGTCCAGACGGCGAGGCCAGGGTTTCCAGTACCTGGTGGACTGGGAGGGGTATGGTCCTGAAAAGTGCTCCTTATTTTGAACCACCAACTCCATGGAGTTCCCTCCAGATCTTCCCCGTCACTGTCATCAGTCACACCTGTCGGCACACCTAAGACTCATTCCCCATCAGTCTGCTCTGCACTTAAGCAGCCAGCTCACTACTCGTCTGTGTCAGATTGTTCTGACTCTATGAGTGAACAGCCAGCACTGCCTGTTCTTGCTACTGGCTTTTAATCAGGTCTGTCTATTCATCGGGTCCGCTTCCTCTAGTGGACTCCAGCCAGATCTCCAGCTCGGCTCCTCTGCTTGCTCCTGCCAACTTTACTTTCTTTTTAGTTATCCCCACATTTAGCAAATAATTTAATGATCAACTTTTTACATTATTTTTTACTTTCTTTTAACTGGATTTTTATGTTTTTGATTATTTTTACTTTTTAAACTGCTTATTATTCAAAGATTTCTGAAAATTAAATACATTTTCTTAAAATTTAGGGACTTATGATTTGAGGAAGAGGTGCTGCTCGTGTTTAACGCAGTGTCATAGACAAACACAAATGTTTTAGTAGTTTGAGTTTTGACCCTCTGAGAGTGCATTACTTTTAGTCTAAATTACTCTAGACTATCCAGCTGTGGAGGCAGGGTTGCTGTCATCTACAGGGCTGATAATAAATGTACTACCCTCCCTAAAATACTTTCTGTTCATTTGAATACCTGCTCTTATAACTGTGTGGCAAACGGCCTGTTTTCTGTACCATTATTAAAAGACCTCCAAAAGCCAACAATATTGGATTTGATTCATTGATGAATTCTCAGATTTCCAAGCCTCAATTGTTCCTACATATGAAAGTATATTAATTGTGGGTGATTTTAACTTGCATGTATGTTGTCTTAATTCTTCCTATATTACCACTGATTTTATTAATTTATTAGAGTCTTTTAATTTAATTCAACACATTAAGAACCCAACTCATAAAGGCCATACTCTCTAATATTTTAATGCTAGTTTGTATCCTCCCACACTAAATCCTACAACAACTATGTGCACACAGACTTTTAAAACTGATGCTGCCAACAGATTTAGCACCATGTTTTCAGCTGCATTAGTTAACAATAACCCTGCATCCTCTGTCAACAACACTTTAAATAATTTTAACAATACATGTCAGACAATTCTAGATGATATAACTCCAATTAACACAAAACAAATGAAACTGAAATTCCTTCCCTGGCTTAATGACCAAACTAGAAATCTGAAACAGCAATATAGAAAAGCCGAACGCAAATGGAAGAAGGACCAATTACCTTGGAAAACCTCAAACACCTAATGCACACTTTTCAATGGGCAGTAACTCTAATCTCACAACATAACCACAATTATGTTTCAAAACAATACAATCTATTACTTCCACTCTTACTGCACCAAGTGACGGCTCTGCTGAACAATGTGAGCTTTTTCAATCTCACTTTATTAATTGCAAACATCAGACATAATATTACATCAGGTATTGCCATCTCAGATGTCTTTATTCAAACTCTACCACCTCCCAATTAGACTTCTTACCCACTCGATTTATGAAAGAAACCCTGGATAGTGTTGGCCTGTATATTCTGTCTCTTATAAATTGTTCACTGTCATCTGGCTCCTTCTCCTCTTGTTTTAAGTCAACATGCTATTGACTGCTATTGTTCGGCCAATTCTACAGAAACCCTCACTAGACCTGGGCAACTTCAACTATCAAACTGCCTTTCCTCCAAAATCTTGGAGAAAACCGTTGCCACCCAATTGATCGAGCACCTGATTAACAATAAGATCTTTGATAAGTTCCAATAATGCTTTCGCTCTAATCATAGAATTGAAACGGCCCTTATTAAAGTTACTAATGACTTGGTAATATGGATTAAATATGATTAACCGTAATCATTCTGCTAAAGCCCTCAAACAATATGTTGGCATCTCAACTCAGCACTTTCCTGGTTTTCCTCATAATTTACATTGCGATCATTCTAAGTTGTATTAGGTCAGTTCTTATCTTGATATCTTATCTATCCCATTTTCTAGATACATGCCTTCTTAAGACCAGATTATACAGAAACATAACATAAATGTTCATCTATATGCAGACAATACACAACTATAGATTTTGTGACATCCAATTTATTAGGTCAGAAATGCAACACAAAAATTGAGTGAGGGAGTTGTGGTCGGCCAAAGGGATATGTCTTACAGCTTAATGAATCAAAAGCCAAAATAATTGTATTTGGCCCCCCGCAAGCTACTCAAACAACCCATAATTCACTAGTTAACCTGATCCCCTTCTAAAGCCATCCGCCCGTAACCTGGGGTTCATCTTGGATTCTTACTTCTGCACCTCCAGCCACGATTCTGTCAAACTGATTAAGTTTATGGATGGCACTACCCTCATCGGGCTCATCTCGGACAACGATGAGTCTGCCTACAGGAGGGAGGTGGACCTGCTGGTGTCCTGGTAAAGTTACAGGGCCCCCCCTCGCCCTGACAGACCTCCCCATTACCACCGTAGACTCCTTCAGCTTCCTTGGTACCACCCTCACTCAGGACCTCAAGTGGGAGCCCACCATCGGCTCCTCATCAAGAAAGCCCAGCAGAGGATGTACTTCCTGCGGCAGGTGAGAAAGCCAAGCTGCCAGTGCAGGTGATGGTGCAGTTCTACACGGCCATCATTGAGTCCATCCTCACCTCCTCCATCACCGTGGTACGCTGGAGCCACAGCTAGGACAGACAAAGACTGCAGCGCATTGTGCGCCTGCAGAGAAGGTGATCGGCTGCAGCCTTCCATCTCTCCAGGACCTGTACGCCCAGGACTTGGGGAGAGCAGGTCGGATCACAGCCTTACCCTTCTCACCTTGGACATAGACTATTTGAGTCACTCCTCGGGCAGGAGATTACGGTCCATTCGGACCAGAACCTCCCGCCATAAGAACAGTTTCTTTCCCTCTGCCATTGGATTCTTTAAGACTTCATAACACTTGTCACTTTAATAAGCACATAAATCGAGAACTATCCATTGCACTGCAAATTTTGCACCATATCTACAAACTGTAAATTGTGTGTTTATATTCAAGTTTTAGTCTGTATTTTTCTTTTTATTTATCTTGTATTTTATTTTATATTGTGTGCATGCCCTTCACGTTGCACCTTATCACCGAAGCAAGTTCCTAGTTTGTCAATCTTCACTGACAATGGCAATAAACAATTTCTGATTCTGATTTAATTCCATTTCAACACACAGATCACAAAGGTTGTACAATCGTGCTTATATCAAATCCACACCATAGCCAAGATTTAAAAAATGTTTTCCGCAAGCTGACTTGGAGAGCATTATTCATGCCCTCATCTTCAGTAAGCTACATTATTGTAACATGCTTTTTTACAGGCACTGGCTACCAGTCAATTTTAGAATTGATTTTAAAATATTGTTACTTACTTTTAAAGCCATCTATGGCCTAGCTCCTGACTATATTTGCAGTTATTGTCCCTGCGTCCCTCATTTTGTGCCCCCTCCCGACTCATCTAGAGCGACCAGGGTTCCATAGAATCTAGGGTTCCATAGGAACCCTCTGCCTGAGTGCCCAGGTCGGCTAACACTGTGATTACTTTTAAATCTGAACTAAAAACCTATTTTTCAAAACCTCCTTCAGCCTATAATAACTTGCCCAAGATTCAGGGCATATTGAGCCACTGAATCATAGCCTTGTTTTAAGTAGAACAAATGTTGACTCGTTTCTTTATTCTGAGTAGGGTGATCAAAATTGCAAAAATGTGCTTCATTAGTGAAATATAAGTATAATTGGCATATGGGATTTTTTTCCCCAAACTGCAGTAGCCCACTCCAAAGCTTTTCCCATAAGTAATCCCTTTTATATAAGCAACACGGGCTCTTTCGCGCTACAGTATATGTTTGTGGATGCAGTTCCAAAAGAAGTTCATATTTTAACAAAAAAAAAAACACAAGAGCCCAAATCACCAGAATAGGGTTGTGGGGTTAAGATGAAGGGCTCATGTGGGCACAGGAGTTGTACAGGTTGTTCACTCACCGCTGGCGGATCTTGGACTGAAGAACTGGTGGCGCGGAGTTTGTGTTGGCTGTAGATAGCTGGGTCATGACGTGAGTGAGCTGAGTACCAAATCCATTGACATGAGCGGAAAGACCTCTGATAGCCTCCATGACTTCATTTAGTCCTTTTTCATGGCGTCCAATGGTTTTACCCTGATAAGGAAGAGCTTTGAGAATGTCTTCTGAGTCCACGGGGTCCATTTCGGGCCACATTGTTCTGTTAGGTAGCCGGAAGCAGAGACCTAAAGCAAACACAGAAGTTGGTAAGGTTGTACAACAAATAAGGTCAATGACTTCGGCGTGAGTAAACGCGTGGTGTTGTCCTGGCAAAGGGGCACATAGGCAGACAGAGGATACTGGAGGAAGAGCACAAAACAAATTAGATACTTCTAAGGTAGGTGAGGTATATGAGGTAAAACACAAGATCAAAATGCTAGGCTGTAGTGTTGTACCACTGAGTAGACAAAACAATCTGGCGATGAGTGGAAGAGAGCTTGGAGTCTTTATACTGTAGTTGATGAGAAATGAGGAACAGCTGCATCTGCCTGCCGACCACTCCCACCAGCCAGACCTAAAACCAACATGACCACAAAGACTAGGGACACAAGACAACACACACTGGGCTAGACCATAACAATCAATGTGTTCTGTGACGAGTGCGTAATTACTGCCCGTAATCTGGCTGATGACCTTACAAGGGGTAAGGCATTGTCAGAATACCTACAACCAAGTCGCTGGTGTCAAGGCCCAGATTTTCTCTACCAGTCTCCTGGCTTATGGCTCGAGCCTCCATAATCCTTTGCTGATGACCATGACCATAATCAATCAGAGATTAAGCCAAAGTTCTGTGCAAAGATAACACTTTCAAATCATAATTGTATTTCAGCACTCACCAGACTTTTCAAACAAACCTGTTCAGCAAAGCCCTCCTTCTCAAGAGAATGATAACTCCTAACCTTCCATTTCAATCCACCAAATGCCCCTCACTGGAGCTTAAGAGAGAAAAATCTGTTCAGTTAAGCAAGCACTTGGTTTACTTGGTGTTCAGTTGGTCACTGTATAAGTCCTGCATACACTCTTATTAGTGATTGAAGGTATTCTAAACTCAAAGCCTTTGAGGCTATGTCTCTCCCAATGGTGCAGACCCTGATCCAGTGACCCCTAACCTTCTCCTCACGGGGCGGTGAGATTCATCTCTTCCTCCAGTATCATATCTGTGCTCTGAGCTGCTTTTAATCAGGAATCAGGATTCAGGAAGGTTTTATTGCCATTGTCAGTGAACAGAATTCACAAACTAGGAACTTGCTTCGGTGATAACGGTGCAACAAATTACATTTATTTACATTTACAGACACACAAAGATTGCAAACTACACCATTGCAGCCATATTCTCGGCGCAATGATCTTCAGGAAAATGAAATAAGGCATTGTACAGTCGCAGTTACAACATAAGTGACATAGACAGGATAAGAAGGGGATGTCAAATGGCAGACGGATTGTGATAGGAGTGGTACGAGGCTTGAGGTATTTAGCGGAACTGTGTGTGAGAGTCCCATGGCCTTGTCCTTGATGGAATACAGGGAGTACCACTAAGATAAGATAAGGCCCAGCTGCTGGCCAGACTTCTAATTGAGAGAAGGGACTGGGCATATATAAAGACAGAAAATTGTAATTTATCCATTTTGATCTTGGTATTTTATCCGGATTGTAGTCAATCAGTTCTGGTTCTTTGTAAGTAACTTTGATGTTTCATCCAGTTTCGTGGTCAGACCGTTGTACGCGTGGCAGCTCACAGGTCTGATTCTCGATCATATGAGTACTTTTCCTCGGCAGTCCAGAGAATAACGCATTGCAATAGTCCAGCCTGGATGTGACAAATGCATGAATGAGAATTTCAGTATCAGCTAAAGGCAAGGCAATTTTATTTATATAGCACAATTCATACACTGGGTAACTCAAAGTGCTTTACAGGAATAAAAGACAATTTACAAGATTTAGATTAAGAAACATAAGAAAAAATTAAAAACATTTTAAAAGAAGAGTGCAGATAAAAGAAAAACTAACATTTTAGGTTGTAGTGTAGGCGGAGCTAAAGAGGAAGGTTTTTAACCTCCTTGAACATTGTTAAAGTTGAGGCTTGTTTTACTTCATCTGGGAGGCTATTCCAGGTTTTTGCTGCATGAAACTTAAACGCTGCTTCACCCTGTTTAGTTCTAACTCTGGGCACGAGCGGAAGGCCTGTCCCAGATGTTCTCAGAGTCCGAGGAGGTTCATAAGTAACTAGCATGTCAGAGATATATTCTGGTGCTAAACCATTTAGAGACTTGTAAACCAGAAGTGATGTTTTAAAGTCTATTCTCTGAGCAACAGGAAGCCAGTGCAGAGATTTTAAAACTGGCGTGATGTGGTTGTACTTCCTGGTTTTGGTTAGAACCCGAGCAGCCGCGTTCTGAATAAGCTGCAGCTGTCTTAACCCTCGTTTTGAGAGACCAGTGAGCAGGCCGTTACAGTAATCTAACCTGCTGGAGACAAAAGCATGGATAAGTTTCTCTAAGTCTGGTTGAGACATCATCCCTTTGACTCTGAAAATGTTTTTAAGGTGATAAAATGCAGATGATGTAATTGACTTAATGTGACTGTGGAAATTCAAGTCTGAGTCCATGATGACCCCTAGATTTCTAACCTGAT
Organism: Perccottus glenii; assembly: GCA_024416835.2. NCBI lineage: Eukaryota > Metazoa > Chordata > Actinopteri > Gobiiformes > Odontobutidae > Perccottus > Perccottus glenii. The sequence continues at coordinate 7,585,240 of CM044546.2, read as the reverse complement.
TTTTAGATTTTAGAGAAAGAGACACGAGGTGGCTGCTGACACTTTCTCTTTGTTTCTGTGGCCCAAAGATGATTAGTTCAGTCTTGTTTCTGTTCAGTTGGAGAAAATTATTTTGCATCCACGTGTCAATCTGTTCGATGCAGTGACACAGTGAATGGATTGGTCCATTTTCACCTGCTGTGAGTGAAATGTAAATCTGAGTGTCATCTGCATAATTATGGTATGATACGTCACAGCTGCATATTAACTGGCCTAAAGGAAGCATGTAGAGATTGAATAATAGAGGTCCCAAGATAGACCCTGTGAAACCCCACATGTCAGGGCCATTTGGTCTGACACACAGTTACCAACTGAAACAAAGTACTTCCTGTCTTCAAGATAGGACTGAAACCATTTAAGGGCAGTTCCAGTGATACCTATCCATTCCTCTAGTCTTTGTGTCAGGATTTCATGGTCCACTGTATCAAACGCAGCACTCAAGTCCAACAGAACTAAGACAGAGACTTTGCCTGCGTCAGTGTTTATACGGATGTCATTTGTGACTTTGATAAGTGCAGTCTCAGTGCTGTGTTGGGGCCTGAATCCTGACTGAAAAGGATCAAAGCAGTTGTTAAGTAATAGAAAGTCATTAAGTTGCTGATATACAACTTTTTCGATGACTTTCCTAAAATGGCAGGTTTGATATGGGCCGATAGTTGTTGAGCACTGTAGCATCAAGACTGCTCTTCTTTAGGAGAGGCTTAATGACAGCAGTTTTTAAGGCCCTTGGAAATGTTCCAGACTGTAAGGAATTATTGACTATATCAGTGAGTTGTGGTAATGTCACGGTGTGCCTTGCTTCTCCTTTGTAAATGTTTTTTGTGTTCTGTGGGAGTATGCGGCCCTTTTAAAACTTTGGTGACGCACGGACAAACTCGTGCTGGGGAACGCCCACCACACCTGCGAAATCACCGAGACCAATAAGATGTGCCCGGGTCTAGTTTAAAAGGCCCAATAGAAGGACAGTAAAAGAGGAAGAGCGAGGAAGAGAGACGGAGAGCAAAAAAGAGAGACGGAGAGCGAAAAAGGAGACGGAGAGAAAGAGACGGAGAAAGGAACGGAGAAGGAAAGAATATCGAACAGCACGGAGTGACAGATCAGTGAACGGCAAGGGGAAGCCACAGAAACCTCAAAGATCGCCACATACAACGCTCAGAACCAGCTAAGTAGAGGGAAGTGACCATAACTGTGTGGAGGTTATACCTACCCGAGCTGTTTGTTTGTGTGACTGAGACCGCCTTTTCCTGTCCACAGCGCCGTCTCCCACTCCAGGAGAGGGACCGAGCCAGGAATTGAGGAGCGACTGGCCGTATCTTCGCGGACCAAGAGGGGACCAGGAAAAGGAACCTGTACACCGCCATAAAACGCTAAGTGAAGGGACGTGTCCCGTATAACCTGCATGCTGTGTGGCTTTATTGAATTTTTTATAGTGTGGTCGTTAATCCGACATTATTGTGTGTTATAAATAGTTTCGGTGGCGGCGTACTGGGACTTTGAAGTCCACTGGGACCGCTGGGAGGGCAGCAACACTCATACCGGCCCTGCGGCACGTACTGGAGGGCGAGGACCACAACCAAACTACTCCTCTAAAAGACTGTTCTTTCACACAATCCCCGGACTTTCCCTGCAAACCGTGGATTAGCTTCAAAGCCCTTGCTGGGCTCTTTAGATAGATCATTGTTGTTTTTATCTTGCATGTTTTAATAAATTTTGATTTTTTTAAATTGTAAACTCAGTCCCCTTGTATTTCTTTGTGGTACATTTCTTGGTGATCAAACGAACCTGAAGCCGAGGGCGGCGACAGTAACAAACTGCTTAGTACTGATTTTAGAAATCTAGTGGGTAAAACATCGAGGCAGCAGGTGGATGAACTCAGGCTGGAGACAGTTTTTTCAATTGTTCTGTCATTAATGAGAGTAAAATGTGTTAAACCAACCAAGTGTCTCCTAGGTGGCTGCAGTATTGTTGTATGCCCTTTGGACTGTATCACATGTTTAATGCCTTGAACCTTGTCGTTGAAAAACAATGCAAACTCATTGCATTTAGTGGTGGAAACTAATTCTGGTGGAAATGGAGCTGGAGGGTTTGTTAATCTGTTCACTGTAGCAAACAGGACACGCAGGTTGTTACTATTGTTGTTGATGATCTCTGAGAAGAATATTTATCTTTCTTTTTGCAAAGTTTGATTGAAAACATGCAAATTTTCTTTGTATACCTCATAATGAATTAAGAGTTTCAATTTACGCCATTTTCTTTCGGCTTTTCGGCATTCCCTTTTCTGTGCCCTGACAGAGTGAGCATTGCTCCATGAAGCCTTCTGCCTCGTCCTGATCACTTTAACCTTAACAGGAGCAATGGTGTTCATAACATTTAAAACACCTGAAGTATAACAATTCAACAAATCATCAACTTGACCTGATGAGGCATTTTCAAACCTGATTGCCTCCATAAACTGTGTCCTGGTGTTATCGTTAATGTATATCTTTTTTACAACAGTAGGTCCAACAGCAACTTTTGGAATTATGGACAGATAAAAAAAGACACATGAATGATCAGATAGAGCAACATCAATCACAGTGAAATCTAAAACATGAACACCTTTAGTAATGACTAGGTCCAGAGTGTGACCTCTGTTATGGGTCGGCTCATTAACATGCTGACAAAGACCAAAAGTATCAATAATAGTAGAAAGTTCTTTGGCATTTCTGTCACAAACATTATCCACATGCACATTAAAATCACCAGATATGACTATTTGTTCATATTCTGTGCAAATAACCGAAAGCATTTCAGTAAACTCATCAATAAAATCATGACACTGTTGGGGTGGTTTGTAAAGAACTACATATAAAATAGATGGAGAAAACCTCAACTCCATTTTGAATGACACATACTCAAATGATGAAAACTCACCAAGTGATAGCTTCTGGATAAGAATATTATCCCTAAGAAAGGCACATACACCACCACCCTTTTGTTTTCCGTATTTTGGATAAAAATGTGAAATTCGATGGGGTGGATTCAATAAGGACCGCATTTCCAGTACTGCTGTCTAACCATGTTTCTGTTAAAAACATAAAATCAAGCTTATTTGAAGTTATAAAATCATTAATTAAAAAAGATTTGTTTCCAAAAGACCTGACATTGAACACTGCAAGTTTTAAGTCCGTTTGAGCAGGACCTGACTTTATCTGTTTGCAGGATTTGAATCAGATTTGTCTGATTAGACAATCTAACTGTTATTCTCTTCTTTAATCTGCGACTTCTGACTGTAGCTATGGAGCTGGGAGGGAGTGTTCTCTCCCAGGGCCTCGGGTTGATAAGTGGTTTATTATGACGAAAAGTCCTGGAACAGCAGAGGCCCTCAGTGTCCTAATCACTGATAGTAGCCTTGATGCTAGTCAAGGCTTTTGGAGCTGGTCTGGGAGGAGCTGGTTTGGGAGGGGGTGGAGAGGGTCTGACAGGGGTGCATTGGACTCTAGGTAGTGGCCGAGGTGAAGCAGTGGTACTCCTGGGTGGTATTGGGGGTGATGTTTTTAGTGATGATGATAGAACCCGTGACCTGGCCAAGTTAGGTGTAAGAGGTATCATCTTAATTCCAGATTTAACTAAAATTTCCAGGTGATCTGGAAATCCCATTGGTGAATCCGGAGATGGGACAGGGATGGTGAGGTCCGCAGAAGGTGTTGATGTTACTGGGGGGGGTCCATGGTCCTATTGGGGGAGTCCATTTCAGTGGTGGAGGTGTTGATGGTGGTAGAGCCAGAGGAGGATCCTTGGCTGGTGAGGCAGGGGTGCTTTTTTCATTCAGTGGCTGAGGACCCTTTCTCTGTTCAAGAGGGCGCCCAGAACCATTTAGGTGTCTCAGGGAGTGCAGGAGATTATCCGTTAGCCTCCTGACCCCTCCCCTGTTTAGATGTGGACCCTTTCCTTTGAACAGGTCGTCACGTTGCCAAAGAGAGGCAGGAACGAATTTTTGAGATATTCCTCAAGTGAAAAAAGCCCAGTTTAGTGACCTCACTAATGTGCTGCTGCAGAGATAGTGTGGAGTCACAAATGACACCAAGGTTCCTCACAGTGTTGCCGTGCTCCAACACACAATTGTTGATCGAGACTGTAAGATTGTTGAACTTGTGCCGATGACTGGCAGGACCAAATAACAAGAGCTCTGTTTTATCCAAGTTCAAATGGAGGCAGTTTTGAGACATCCATGTTTTAATTAAAACGAGGCAGGCCTCTAGACGCTTGATGTCAGTAGTATTATTCGCTTTTATTGGTAGATACAGCTGTGTATCATCGGCATAACAGTGGAAGTTTACTCCATAACTTCTGATGATTTGTCCCAATGGTGTAACATATAGTGAAAAAAGTATGGGACCAAGCACAGACCCTTGTGGCACACCGAATTTCACTGGTGCCGTGGAGGAGAAGGATTTCTTAAAAGAGACAAAATGAGACCTATCACACAGATAGGATTCTAACCAAGCAACCACCAACTCCTTGTTGGTCTTTAAACTCTTTGTTTCTAACAACTGTTACATACATTTTTGAATAACTTTATTTAAACAATGTTCGGTGTTGGTGGCACTGATATGTCTTTGTTTTTAGAAGTCAACTATAACTCTGTGAAGTCAACATCCATGTCTTCTGTTTGTGTGCACTGTTGCATTTAAATGTTCTGAAACTTATTCCTGATCTCCTCACATTCTTACCGATGCTCCATAAAGATGTTAAACCTTAATCTAAAATACAATGATAAATTCTATCTATTTCAAATCCATTATATTTACAGACAGATCTATTTTACTCTTCGTCTCAGACAGTATTGACTATTTTGCTTATGTTGAGTAACTTATGACTTTATTTCATCAGGTGCCAACGTCCACATCAGCCCCACTGTGAGTGTAGCTGTGTTAAAAAACATGTTCTGTGTGTTTACATTGGTGCAGTTTGTTTGTGTTCACCTTTTATTCATTTAGATAGCACAAACCCTGAAGAAATGGTTTTTGAATCTAATAAAATTATTCCAACACCATTGGGAGAGAAAACTTAACATAACTCAAAGCTTCAAGAGACTTTTCGTATTGATAAAATGTTTATTTAAACAGCTACTTTTCTCATATTGTTGGAAAAAAGTGTATTATTGTTGAATAAGGTTGAGAGAAAACAAATAATGTCTTTTAATGACTTTAAGTAAAAAGTAAAAAAAGAGTTCAGAGTCATCTTTTGCAAAAGAACATTTAAGTCTGTGTTTATAGAGTTACATAACAACCCCAATGTAATGTAGACAGGCTTAGAATTTATACTGAAATTACTGGCACAGTTGTGTCAGTTTCCAGTACGCAGGATTGTCCTGCACGTATCCTCTGCTGCGGTCAAGGACAGCACAAATAACTAACAAACAAGTCTTTTAAGCAAAATCGATTATTTAAACATTACACTCACCACAGTTTATTTGAGCTGGCATAAATAATAGTTCACTGCCCACTTTGTGGTCTATAAAAGAAAGCAAGTGTCTCCTGATTTTTATACATCTCTCATCAACATCATGCTGTGGTCTGTTGTCTTTCTGGGTCTGTTCCTGGGGGTGGTCTCTCCTTCTGAGGTGAAGCTGGAGCATTGTGGCTGCCCCCTGTTCTGGTTCAACTTCAATGGACGTTGTTACAAATATGTGTCCTCAAACATGACCTGGGCTCAGGCAGAGGTCAACTGTTTGTCACAGAATGCCAACTTGGTGTCTATTCACAGTCTGGAAGAAAATACCTTTGTCCAAGCTCTGATTCAGAATTTTGACCCTAGTCAAGGGCGCACTTGGAATGGACTCAGCGACATCCATCATGAAGGAACGTGGATGTGGTCGGATGGAACCCGGGTGGACTATGTCCTGTGGTCCTCAGGAGAGCCCAACAATGTGGCTGGAAAAGAACATTGTGTTCAAGTTAACGATAAGTCACTTCCGAAATGGAAGCAGCGTTCCTTGTTCACATACTTATCCTTCTGTCTGTGCAACTCGCATTCCCAGCTCGTCTCAATAATGTGTCAGTGACATGTTACTCAGAGCAAGTGCTGCTGTTCAACAATAAAAAGATGGATTGTTAACATCTGTTAGAAATGTCTGTTCTCATTATTTGACATTTAACACCATGACAATATGAACTGGGAAATGGGCCTAAATCATTAAAACAGTTCCAAATAACTATGAGCCTTTCGGAACATAATCTAGTACAATAGAGATGTTCTCAATAAAACAAGAGCCACAGGTTAAAAGTAAATGCTGTGGAAGAGCAAATGAATGATATTATATCATGTGGGGTTTTAGGAGTCGGCAACAATTAGTCTCAGACTTTGACCTACACCCTTTTGGTCAGTGTAAATAAACTACACTAACTTAAAAAAAATTGTGAGAAAAGTTACTACTGCTGCTGTGACTGGCATTTGTTCAAATTGTGAAAACAAGGACATAAGATAAAAAGTGTAACAGGTAATTGTTGAGACATGGCACACTGGAGAGTGAAAGTGGGACAGTCACCCTGCTCCTGTCAGTTTCTCCAAACTGTGCTGACACAACCTCCTGTCTGTTTGACTCCTGAGACATGTCCACATCAATGTAAGCTACATACAGACAAATAGAGAAAATGAGCTGTGGTTTTGTCAGGGTTTTATTTTTATTTAATTTTTTTTGTATTTATACAGCGCTTTTCCACCTATACCTACCAGTGTTACAGCTGACACCACTGGAGGCAAGGTGAGTTAAGTGTCTTGCCCAAGGACACAACGACAGTATGTGGGAGAGAGCAGGATGTTATGATGTTTTGGGATGTTTCGAGCGTTGATCGATCCCCCCCACCCGCCGGTCAAAGGACGGCCGCTCTACCCACTGAGCTACTGCCGCCCTATTTGTATGTTTAGTTTGCTAAAAGGAGTTCAAACCATTTTAAATGACTTTTTGACAATTCAAGTTCTTTTTAGGATGAAATAATTTACCACAGATATTGTTTTTTCCCCTGACATTGTAATCATATAGATTTCATGTGGAGGTGTCACTTGGAAAGATTCCCTTCCCTTTGGTTTAAACCCACTCGACCACAAAGTACTGCAGCCTCAGAGGGTCAAAACTACTAAAACATTTGTGTTTATCATTGACACTGTGTAAAACATGAGCAGAATCTCTTCCCAAAATCATAAGTCCATAAATGATGGAAAAAATTATTTAATGTTCAGAAATCTGTGAATAATAACCTGTTTAATGTTTAATGCAGCAGCCTCTTGCTGCACAAGAGTTTAAGTCTGTGAGCTGAAAGAGTTATCTGCAGGTACCTCAAGCAAGTGTGTTTTGCTGTATTTTTATGATAATCTATTTTAAATCCATCATACTTATAGCCAGATCTATTTTAATCATTGTTTCAGACAGCATCGACTATTTTGCTTATGTTGAGTAACTTATGAGTTTATTTCATCAAGTGCCAACGTCCACAGCAGCCACAGAGTCACATGGGGCTGTGTGCTGTCTCCAGCAGCAGGTGCTCTGTGTTCTCACACTTTACTGTGGCACAAAACAAACTGAACTGAACACATTCTTATGTTTCCATAGCATATAATAACCTGAGAAGAAGCACATAACAGGACATCCATTAAATCAAATACGAAGTTGTCATAGAAAAACCTGGTTTAAACAGCTGCTACTTTCTCAGTTCAGTTGGTATCTGTTGTATTTATCAGAGCACGTCCCACTTCAAAGCAGATGAAAGTAGGGTGTCACCTGTTCAAAAGTTGTAGGCAGTAAAGCTTGTGGTCTTTAAAATGTAAATCTGCAAAAGAGAATAACCAGTGCTCACCAGTAAACTCCATTATTGAACTGTGAGTGTGACTGTGTTACAGACAAACCTCTCACAAGAACAAGAAAGATATTAAAACATGTCCTGTGAGTTGTAGCGAATATGTTGGCAGTAGGTAGTGATGATATTTCAGATTGATGTTATCTTATTAAGATTTAATTGCGGGGCACCATTCTCGATCTAATAATTATTATTTCATAACCGTCTCGAGAACAAACAGTTATGTCTCTGATAAAACTATTCAGTCTCATACTTTTAAGGGAAGAATTCTATTGTTTTTGTATAAATCTTAAAATAAACAAGTAAACATGTAAAAACCATTACAAGGATATGAAATTTTATGGGGTTTTATTAAAACAAAGTTATACACATTAATAATAATAATAATGAATAATGGACAGTATGAAAATAACGCAGTGTATGGGAGGCAAGACACTTAACCCACCTTGCCTCCAGTGACTGTAACACTGGTAATGTAATGTAAGTCGCTGGATAAAAGCGTCTGCTAAATGAATAAATGTAAATGTAATAAATGAAAATAATGCAGTTATGGGAAACAATGAGAATAATTAACACAAGAGGGAAACACAGAAGAATAACAACATTTTATCAGAACTTCGTGGAGTGAAGGAGGTTTTGATTAACTAAAACTTGGATAGTTGCTTAATAAAGGGGCATTTGAATAGCGGATATGGTAGAGGTTCTGATGGGCCTACTTAGACAATGTACAGGTTTATAACACCAAACATCAGTGTCACGTGCTCAACTCACTCTGGTCGAGGACTCGGAGGTTCTGACGGCAAAGATCCGAAGGAATGCTTCCAAACTTTTGAAGTAATTTTCCGGCGGGTTTTTTCCAAGCGGCGAGATGGCGGCACGCGTGTCGCTGCTCCCATTGGGGTTGCTGCGCGACCGTAGTAGGGAAGAGGAGGCGTCCTGTTATCGTCTTTGAATGTAAGGCAGGCCTCTACCCAGCGGGTGAGATGAAAGTCTTTTAAAAAAAATTGATCACTGGAAAGGGTCTTGAAAGCTGTTTTCTTTGGCGTAAAACGTGCTTTACGAGATTTGGTTCAGTCCAAGTTGCTCTCAGCAGGCTTGTCTTCCAAATGTCTTCCTCAAGGCGGAAGTGACGCGTCAAAATAAAGTTTATCAAAAATAATCAATACTTGTAGACTTTAGAGAGAAAAATCACGTTTTAGCACAGAGTGTTACAGAGTGCCGTGGCTTTAGAAAATGAAAAGCAAGCTAATGCTTAGTTACAGGATAGGATGAAGCAGGTCCTGCAGGAAAGAAGAGGACAGAAGAGAACAGAAGAGAACAAGAGAGGGCGGCTTGGGGGCGTATTCTAAAGCGCTCTTTGTTGAAAAAGGGGCTTGGTTTGTGAATGGAAACAGTGGTGTTCCAGCTGTGACACTGGTGAATGGAACCTTAATGTAAGTCGCTTTGGATAAAAGCATCTGCTAAATGACTAAATGTAAATGTAAATGTAAAATGAATGGCTTTTAATCTAAACTAACTTTCCTAACTTATAATGAATTCTCCCTGACTCCCTGTTACCTACATTTTTATAACTCATAAAGTCACAAAAACATTTTGATACCTTGTAGAGTTTACACAAAAATCTAAATTAAACAAATTAACGTTATGAACAAATTAATTTATTCATTTCATTACAACACACAACTGGAAACTAGGGAATGATAAGATAAGAGGGAGTTTTCTTGTTTTCTGTCAGGGAGCAACCCTGTAAGGGACACGTTAATACAATCATTTAAACATTTTCCTTTTAATTAAAACAAGAATGTTCATTAATTTGAAGTCCAAGTCATTCGTCCATTTGGTCACTAGGTGGCAGTATGTGACCATCACAGCAGTCTTAAGGCTGGCAGATGAAACGCATTCCGGGATCAATCAAGGACGTTTGAACACACAAATCGTATTTAAAAGTTTTATGACTGTCTGCCCAGGCGCCATGAGTCTGCGTTCTTTTCCACACATTTCTGTGTTTTATGGCTTTTTGGGGCCTGTGAAAACAAAATGTTGATGATGTCTGTTGACTGTCTCTGGTTAAACAACACTGACCATCTGTTTTTGGTTTAAAAGGCAGGATGTTAATCAGATCTTCTTCAGTCTGAACAAACACTTTCTGAGGGTCTGTGAAGGAGTTTGAAGCATAAATTGTTAATCCGTGACATTCCGTGAGGGTAACTCACTGAGGTCACTACAGTGTTTACATTGAGCAGTTTGTACAACTCTTCCTAACCATAAATCACCTCAAACCACAAAACTCCTCAAAAAATAACCACTCAGCAGATCAGTGTAACAGGTTCATTGACTTCTTCACATCCAAAATACAAAATATCCGTTCCTCCCTACCACCTTCAAAAAGCTCTTCTCCAATAAATAACAACCCTGCTACAACCACCCCACCACACCTATCTCACTTCTCCCTCAGCATGCAGCAGGAGGTCGAAATCATCATTAATAAAATGAAACCATCCACATGCACCCTGGACCCGCTCCCCTCCCCCCTGCTCAAAGCTCATATTCACTCCATCAGTCCTCTAATAACTAAAATCATAAACCTCTACCTCTAAACCAGCCACGTCCCATCTTCCCTAAAGACAGCCCTCATCAGACCACACCTCAAAATACCCACTCTCGACCCTGAAGATCTGTCCAACTACAGGCCCATTTCCAACCTCCCATTCATATCCCAAATTTTAGAAAAGGTAGTCTCTGAACAACTCCACAACCATCTCAAATCAAACAGTCAAAATTTCAATCTGGTTTTTGCCCCTCCCATAGCACAGAAACTGCTCTGATCAGGGTCACCAATGACCTGCTGATGGCTCCCCATCTCTCCTCATCCTTCTCGACCTCTCTGCTGCGTTTGACACTGTTGACCACCACATTCTCCTCCATCGCCTCCAACACTACACTGGACTCTCTGACAGTGCCCTCCTCTGGTTTCACTCCTACATCACGGAGAGGACCGAGTTCGTGGCCCTGGGGGATGCTAAATCTCAGCCTCACATGGTCACCTGTGGGGTCCCCCAGGGCTCAGTGCTCAGTCCCCAGTGTTGTGCCTGAACGCGTTCATTGAACGATAGTTCATGAACTCGTTCATATTTTGGTTGAACGTGAACTGAACGTGCTGAATTACTGCCTGATGAACGTTACTGTGAACTCGTTCATTCTGGCGTCTGTGAACGGCACGCTCTCTCAGGTTAACTTCGTTAACTGATAGGGTGCCAGATTTCTATAGAGCCTTCCAGGCGAAAACCCGGCTCAAACACACCGCAAACGGGTCTTAATATGTAGCGGAAAAACACCAAATCTGGCAACACCAGCCACCAGTGTTGCTCCGCCCGTCGGCAGCGTCATCAAAAAAAAAAAAAAAAAAAATGGAGGCGAAAGCAGGCTGTAGCAAGGCGTATGCTCATTTTAAATAATTTTATGTTTATGACAAGGTCGATGAGAATGGGAGAAATCTCACTTATATGTGCAAACTTTGCCCGTCGGGTTTAAAAAATACAATCCGCATCAGTTACATCCACAGCAAACCTGAAATGGCACATTCAACTGAAGCACCCGGCTAGCCTTTCAAGGTATGTGAAACTGAAAGCAAATAAAAAATCAGAAGACAGTCAGGACAGATCCTCAACCCAAACCCCATTAACTGCGTACTGTAGCGGCCCCGTTGTCATCTCCCAGCCGCAGCTGGACAACCTGGTGGTGCAGTATATTGTTGGAGACCTACAGCCTTTGAGTAAAGTGGAAAGCCCAGCTTTCATAAACTTAATTAAGGGGTTGCAGCCATCCAAAAAGGTGCCATCAAGAAAAAAAGTACAGACACTGTTAAACAAGAAATTTAAAGAAAACATATGTGAACTTAAAACTGAACTGTCTGAGATCGATACTGTGTGCACAACAGCAGATTGCTGGTCGGCTGTGAACAAGGCATTTATGGGCATCACTGTCCACTGGCTAAACAAAACTGATGTTTCTAAGAGATACTCTGCTGTACTGGCATGCCGACGGATTAAAGGAGCACATACACATGATGTGTTGGCAAAATTATTGTCAGATGTAAACAAAGAATTAAAATCCACAATACGGTTGCAATAAGGTTGGCTTCCAGTCAAATTCAGAATCGATTTTAAAATTTTTGTCTTGACTTTTAGAGCTCTGCATGGACAGGCCCCCCAGTACATCACTGACCTGCTGACCCCTTACTCCTCCTCCCGCGCTCTTCGGTCTTCTGGTCAGAACCTTCTAACGGTTCCCAAAACCCGTTTTAAAACCCGGGGAGACCGGTCTTTCCAAGCAGTCGCCCCAGACTCTGGGCGCCCTGCCCCTGACACTGCAGTGGGCGCTTCTGTTGATTCTTTTAAAAGCAGCTGAAGACACTTTTATTTAAACAAGCTTTTAGTTGATTGGGCTTTTATGTTTTTATGTTTTATTATTTTGTGGTTTTAATTTTTATTCTCATAGTTTTATTGTTCTTTTATTGCACTTTGTAAAGCACTTTGTGATTTATATCTGTGAAAGGTGCTATATAAATAAAATTTACTTACTTACTTACTTACATGTACAGTAACAGATAATGCTTCAAATTTTGTCAAGGCGTTCAACTGTTTTGGGATGGAGGTTGTTTCTATTGATACTGAAATGCCAGAGACAGTGGTCAACTTTGATGAAACTGAAAGTGAAGATGACAATGAACCAGTGTTCATCTTTGCTGCCGCCAGTGAGAGCTCAGATGAAGATGACCAGATGGAGCCTGAGCCCCTCTCAGGTCTGGATCATCCGTCTCTCCCCCCTCATATAAGGTGCATGGCTCACACCTTGAATCTAGTGGCCAAAGATACGGAAAAGGTAACTGAAAAACGTTACAAAACAATGTCGAGGGCTGTTTTTGCAAAAGCATCTGCTCTGTGGAACCTGGTTAAGCGAAGTACAAAGGCTTCTGATGCCTTGGGATTGGCTTTGTTGTGCCAAATGACACAAGATGGAATTCAGTATTTCTTGCCATGGAGCGACTGTCTGGCATAGCAACACTAACTACCAAGGCAGAAATTAACGTGGCTGAGGTCACCCCTCAAAATGATGCCACTCCCCTAGTACATGACGAGCTGATTTTGCACACTGTGAGTGATGAGTTTGGCTTTCGCCGATTCTCTCCAGAGGAAGTCAACTTTATACACAAGTTTGTGGATGTGATGAGGCCTTTAACACTTGCACTAAACATCCTCCAAGCAGAGAAGAACATCTTTCTTGGCTACCTGGCTCCAACCATTGTGCAACTACAATGTCAAATGAATGACCTGTTGGATGAGAGCATGAAGCCCACTGTCTCATTACATGCCGACCCCTCATAAAGAGTATCTTGGAGTCACTGAGCACTAGGCTTGCAGGTCTTCTGGAGAAGAGGGACAACATACTCTCCGCTATGCTGGTGCCAAGATTCAAGCTAGACTGGGTCCACGATGAGGAGAAACGTATGCAGTACAGATTGATGCTGAAAAGAGAATTTCAAACCCTCAACTCTGATGACTCAGCTGCTAGAGACTCTGGTCAAGCCCAGTCCAGAGGTGAAAGTGACAAGATAGATCCTGCAGCATCATTCTTCAGATTTAACAAAAAACCTACCTCAGGTTTTCCAAAAATCTGAAGTGGACACCTATTTGGATGCCCCAACCACAGATGGGTTTCATGAATACATGCAGTTTTCAAAGCTCAGAAAGCTGTTCATAAACACAACACTGCCCTGCCCTCAAGCGCTCCAGTAGAGAGGCTCTTCAGCATCGGTGGTCTAATATTCAGGTAGGAATAAACTGTGATTATATTAGTTTTTAATTTGGTATTAAGTACAGTAAATGCCCAGCCTCAATCATAGTTCTTGGTGGTGATTATTCTAGTTCTGGTTTTCAATATAAATATTTGGTCAAATTATTTCAGTTCACAATTGCTTTAAAACAGATTACTGTTCCCATTTTTAGCCATAATATTCATGATGTTAAATTTTCTTGTTATCTCATTCAGACCCAGGAGAAACCGGCTGGGGGATGCCAACTTTGAGAAGCAGCTGATCTTAAATGCCAACAAAAAATTTTGAAGGTATATTAATTATTTTTATGATCTGTTTATTGGGCTATAGAAGTACAATGTATTGCCAATGGATATGACTATATTGATGTGCAGAGGTGAGCTGCATAAAATTAACAGAGCATATCTTTTTACAGGAAGCATAGAGCAAAAAACAGCTGATCCACCAGGGAGAGACTACTGTGACCAAAGACAGGATCTTCATTCAGATAAGGGATTTTCAGGCTGGACAGAAAATAAAACTGTCCTTGGCCCTGCACACTTTTCATTAATTATTATTATATTATTTTTTTATTTTAGTTATTTATTTGGACTGTAACCAGTGGCAGCTATTCATTCATTTAAGGTATTTTCAATGACTGGACAGAAAGTAGAAGCACTGTCCATGGCCTTGGACTCTGAGTGACTGAGTCCTTTAAGTTTTTTTTTTTACTTATTCATTGGGCAAACAAGCCAAAAAATTGAAAAGTTACTTAATAATGTTTAAATGTTTTGAACTTTGAATATTACATGTTCGAGTTCAACCTTAATTTCCTCCTCAGCCTGGTTCCTACCTCAGTTTGTGTTAGTAGAATGGTCTTGAGGGTTTTACTATTCATGTAACTTGTTTGTTGAACCTGCCTGGTATATTTTTCCAGGATTCCAATATTCTGTTTTAGCATGTGGACAATGGAAAATTATTAAAATTGAAAAACGTTTGCACCTTAATGATTACTGTCCTGTTTTTCTTTTAATACCGTAATTACTCATTAAAAAAGACCATTCAAGCAGCAAGTTTTTGAGAATGTACTGTAGGGTTGAAAGCTGCAGCTGCTACTAGTGTGGAGTGAATGGACAGCAACAAAGCATTAAAGCAACAATGTCCCCTCAATGCTAATGTAAACCCTGGTTGGATAAGGATTCAAAATTGGATATGAAAATGAAATCTGACGCATAGCTTCCTTGTTAAAACTGATAAAATAATTGCTGTCTGTGATTTTACTGTATATGGGCTGTGGCAATACGTTTGAAAAATAATAGCTCGCAGCAACATATGGAAAAAAAGAACTATGAACTAGTTCATTTTTGGAACTGTGAACTTAGTTCAAAATTTTGAAGTTTGAACTATGAACTGAACTAGTTCATTTTAAAATTTGTGAACTGAACTTTACATTTATTCATTTAGCAGACGCTTTTATCCACAGCGACTTACCAGTGTTACAGCCACTGGAGGTAAGGTGGGTTAAGTGTCTTGCCCAAGGACACAACGACAGTATGAACTGTGGGGAGAGTGGGAATCGAACCCCCTACCTTCCGGTTGAAAGACAGCCGCTCTACCCACTGAGCTAGTGCCGCCTCTTTGAACTAGTTCTTGTAGAAAGTGAACTTTCCCAACACTGTCGGCCCCACCCTCTTCATCATCTATTTGCTCCCTCTCAGTCGTGTCATCAGCAAGTATGGAGTTTCATTTCACTGCTATGCTGATGACACACAGCTATACATCAAGGTCACCCCCTGCTCCACCCCCTCTGCCACCGTAATTTGTCTTACCTCCTGCCTGGAGGAGATAAAGGCCTGGATGAGTCAAAACTTCCTGCAGCTTAATAGTTCAAAAACGGAAGCCATTCAGATTGGCACACCTCACCAGCTCCACTCCTCCCCCATTACCTCCATATCCTTCTCCGGCCACAACATTCCACTCTGCTCCTCCGTTACTAACCTGGGGATCAAATTTGATCCCCAGCTCACTTTTGACAACCACATCAATTTTTTGGTAAAAATTCCTTTTTCCACCTCCGCAACATTGCCAAACTCCGCCCCTTCCTCTCTCTCCCCGCTGCAGAGAAGCTCGTCCATGCCTTTGTCTCTTCCAGACTGGACTACTGTAATGCACTCCTCATTGGGATTCCTGGCAGGAGCATCCAAAAGCTCCAGTCTGTACAAAACAGCGCTGCCAGGGTCCTGATGAGGGTGCGAAAATATGATCACATAATGCCCATCCTCCCCACTCTTCACTGGCTCCCCATTCACCTCCGTATTGAATATAAACTCCTCCTCCACACCCATCACTGCCTGCACGGTGAGGCCCCCACTTACCTCACAGAACTTCTCACACCACACACCACCTCCAGAACCCGGTCTGGCCAAATGCACCGTCTACGTGCTCCTAGGACAAAACTAAAAACCATGGGTGACAGGGCCTTCGAGGCAGCTGCTCCCCGTCTGTGGAATGCCCTGCCTGACCACCTCAGGGTCCCACAGACAGTGGATGCTTTTAAAAAAGGACTAAAAACGTTCCTCTGGAACTAATGCCACAAGTTGTTTCTGTAGAGGTTGTCTGTGATGGTTCTCAGTCATCCAGGACATCTTAAAACAAAGGTTGAAGTAAAAGCATCTGGACTCGGTTTTCAAGGTGAAGACATTTCGTCTCTATTCCAAGAGACTTTGTCAATTCTGAGATCAGATGGTAGGAGAGCTGAGCTTATATCTCTAGACAGCGGGAGGAATTTCCCCTGAAACCAAACCTGATGGAACAGGTTAGTCTGGTCATTGGTGACCCTGATCAGCGCAGTTTCTGTGCTATGGGAAGGGCGAAAACCAGATTGGAATTTTTCATAAAGACTGTGTGATTTGAGATGGTTGTGGAGTTGTGCAGAGACTACCTTTTGGATATGAATGGGAAGTTGGAAATGGGCCTGTAGTTGGACAGATCTTAAGGGTCGAGAGTGGGTTTTTTGAGGTGGGGTCTGATGAGGGCTGTCTTTAGGGAAGATGGGACATGTCTGGTTTGGAGGGAGAGGTTTATGTTTTTAGTTATTAGAGGACTGATGGAGTGAATATGAGCTTTGAGCAGGGGAGGGGCGGGTCCAGGGTGCATGTGGATTATTTTGTTTTATGAATGATGATTTCGACCTCCTGCTGCGTGCTGAGGGAAAAGTGAGATAGGTGTGGTGGGGTGGTTGTAGCAGGGTTGTTATTTATTGGAGAAGAGCTTTTGAAGGTGGTAGGGAGGAGGAACGGATATTTTGTATTTTGGATGTGAAGAAGTCAATGAACCTGTTACACTGATCTGCTGAGTGGTTATTATTTGAGGAGTTTTGTGGTTTGAGGTGATTTATGGTTAGGAAGAGTTGTTTTGAGGTTCCAGGGCTATTATTAATTATTTTAGAGTAGTAATCTGACCTGGCCTTTAAAAGTGCTTTTGAGTATGACTTTTGTTGTTCCCGGTAGGCCAATTTATGCACCGTTAACCCTGAGGTTTTAAAAGCACGCTCCAGGACTCGGACAGATCTTTTCATTTGCCTGAGTTCATCTGTAAACCAGGGGGCGGAGCGTGTAAAAGTCACAGTACGGGTTTTTACTGGTGCATGGGTGTCTAGAATGAAGTTGAGGTTTCTGTTGTAAAAGTCCATGAGGTCAGTGACTGATAAATGGGGAGAGGGGGAGAGGTGTTGAAGGTGCAGGCTGAAGGAGGCAGGGTCAATGTTCCTGATCTTTCTGAAGGTGATGTGATGTCGTTGCTTGGTGGGGGGAGATGGCAAAACAAGTTCCATAGTGATGGCCCAGTGATCGGAGACCCCCAGGTCATGCACCTGTAGGTCTGTAATGGGGGCGGAGCCAGTGATGACCAGGTCCAGTATGTGCCCCCTGTTGTGTGTGGGGGTGTTTATGTGCTGATGAAGTTTCAGGCAGCCCAGAACTTGTCTGAACTCAGCGGCATAACGACAGGAGTTTGAGTCCATGTGAATGTTGAAGTCGCCCAGTATCAGTAAGTTTGTGGATGTTGAGCAGAGTGATGAGAGGAGGTCATATATTTCAGAGATGAATGTTGGTTGTGGTTTTGGAGGGCGGTAAATCAGTCCTATTGTTATGGAGAGTGGATGTTTGGATCTAATGACCAAGTTTCCAAACAGAAATTAGGAACAGGCAGGGAGGATATTTCAATGCTGCTGCGGTGAATGACAGCCAGGCCACCACCGCGGCCAGTTGTGCGGGCTTTTTCCAGGTATGTGTATCCAGGGGGGCAGGCCTCGTTGAGGACTGAGTAGACCTCAGGCTGTTGCCAGGTTTCTGTGAGGCACATGATGTCAATCCCCTTATCGAGGATGTGATTGTGAACAAGACCAGATTTATTTGTGAGTGACTGCACATTGAGTTGTTCCAGAGTGATGTGGTGTGTGGACTTCAGTTTGTTTATTGGACGGAGGACACTATGATCCACCCCGGGTTTTTTGATTTGCCTGGCGTGTGAGAACCCAGCGCTATTAGCCCCGGTAGTGGAAGCACTCTAATGACGCGTGAGGTGGTGTGTCAGCTCCGCGACGAGACGTGCTGTCGACCAGATGGATGGGATGGAGTTGCCGTGTTTGAACAAAACAAACCGGCATCGAGATCCTCTGTGGATGTAGCGGGGCTGACGCAGAAGTCCCAGTTGTGCGATGGTGGAGAACCCAGTTGGTATGTTACAGTTGACGAGTTTCCGTAGCTGTGAGGATGAGTAGGTCAGCATGATGCCAGCCGGGTTTGACACTGATGAGCTAGTGCTCGCTGTTAGCCACGTTCCCAGTGCACCGATAAAAGTCTCCACAACAGAACGCAGTATAAAGCAACAAACTTACTGCACTGCAGTGAAGCCAGAGCAGAACAAACCTGAAACAATCTGTTAATAGCATAAAGTTGACGGAGAAGCGGCGAGTAGACGACCCCAGCGTCCTTTCCAGTCAAAAACCTGACTGTTGTGAATGAATGGGCACATCACAACTCATAAAAGTGAAAAGCCTGGATGCTACCACCATTTTATTGCCCTGTGGTAAGGCCCATATCGGAGAATAGGGGAGCAATGGGCAGACAACATCCACTGTGAAATTAAGACAAAAACAAGTTGAAGCACATTCGCTAGACAGAATTAAACTCTAACATCTTAAAAAGTGTTTGGGACGTCACTGTATTTTAATAAATTGGCAAATTGGCCCAAGGCAACTCCCAAATTCACACATGCCTAGCGCGCGTGATGTTTTTATGATTCAGTTTAGCCTGTTTTCATCAGAAACGACAGATATGACTAAAGTTCAGCTAGTATACGTTTAAGCAAAATAAGAGAAAAAATTCAACTCTGAATTAATCCAAAATGCTACAATAAGAGCCACAGTGCAGGGCGCTATAGACACGACAAACACCTGCCTACACAATGAATAAGCAAGACATACAGCAATATAAAAAACACCAAAGCCTTGTTACGATTGCTATCAACATAACTGTGTATGATCATTCACTCATTTGGGGGAGTAGAGGAGAGAGACAGACAGATGTCAAATGGCAGACGGGATGTAATAGGAGTGGTAGGGAGGCCTTGAGATTTATTTGAGATTTGTTTAGCGGAACTGTGTGTGAGAGTCCCATGGCCTTGTGTGACCGGTGCAACTCTTCGATGTGTAGATTTTAATTGTTTATAGTGCACTTGGGAATCACTGGACACAGGTGATCGTTCGAGGACTCTTTAATCTGATCAACATGAAAATAACACAATCAACATGTGCCACAATTCTCCGGTCCAGCCCAAACTACAAAGGAAATGAATATAATTAGCACCCACCGCATTTTCCCATCAATAAAACAAAACATCGACGTGACATAAATGCTCATTATAGATTTTAAAACAACTACAATAGCACAACAGTGATAAATAAAGACAAAATAATAACAAGAGGACACTTAAAACAAAGGATTACAAAAGATGACTGACCTCTTCCCAACACAGGATTTTCAAAAGGGAAGAGGAAGTCGTGACAATGGGATTTATAACAATGCACTGAAGGTAACACACGAAGAAGAAACAATATGCAGAAGGAGTGGCTGGAGGACCAAGACAGCACAGCATTTCAAAACACCAGGTATATACACAACACAATGATAAGTAGAACAACAATTTTGTGTAATTATAATAAAGTAATAAATGAACTGGTTACATTTGTCCTTGGTGGAGTACGAGGAGTACCACTAAGATAAGATAAGGCCCAGGTGCTGGCCATACTTCTAATCGAGAACAGGGACTGGAGCAGAGGTAAAGGAGACAGAAAATTGTTATTTATCCATTTTGATTTTCGGTAATTTATCCGGATCCGGATTGACTACCGGATTATTCGGATTTATCCGGTAGTCAATCCGTTCTGGTTCTCAGCGTCAGGTGCGTGCATCTGTTTGGTGAAGTAACTGTGATGTTTCATCCAGTTTCGTGGTAACCCCCGCAATACCGCGTAGCAGCTCACAGGTCTGATTCTCGATCATATCCACCCTTTTCTCAGTGTACGCAGTCCGGGCTGAGATGACTCGAGACAGCTCCTCGGACTGTGCAGCACTCTGTTGTAATCCCTTCAGCTTGTCACTCACGTCACCGAAGCACTGTTTAATTTCAGCAGACAGCGGCCGGGTACCTTTGAAGGCAACACTCTTACAAATGTTGCGATAGTTTAGGGCAGTCCCCAGACCAATGAGCAGGAACCCCACTTTCATAAATCCAAAAATGAATACGTCCTCAACGTCCTCCACGGACAGAACTTCTAAACACAGAACTTGCCAGCTGTTCCAGGCGTCCCGTGTGTAGCCTGCCGCTGAGGTCCCGCCAGGGCAAATGGGTTCTCCCGGTGTACCCTTCTTATGGGAAAAAATAATGTCAATTGAATATGTCAAAAAGGAACACATAGCAAGCAATTTATGTGCCAAAAAGCTACACATAGTACCTTTAAGCGTCTTTAGCCTGTTAATAGTGACAGATATTGTAAAACTAACAGTAAAAAAAAAAATCATTAATTCTAGGGTGATAACTAATAAGAACAGAGACCAAAGTCAGGATTTGTACCTGAGTTATGTGCACACAGTGTGCAGGTAGAGGCACAGACTGTAGAAGGGTGGCACATTTCAATTACACATTTTGTTCTAGTCTGTTCCTCTCTCAATGGTCAATACAGGGCACAACCAGGTATTTTGGGGTCCATGAAAAAATCTTACACTGGGCCCCACCACCGCAAGCTCCATTGACCTATTGCTGTAAGTGACTTTTTACTAGAAGTGACTCTTGGGTTAGAGCTTTAGAGGCTGAATGAACATAGGAGAAAACATTTAATCACAGTGGGGGACTCGTAAAGTTATATGATAATGTGTTTAGGGGGGTCTGGGGAAAACGTTTTAACAGAATAAGTGTAATTACAGTATTCTGGTGGCTGTTATGATATTACTACAGAGCAAGCACAATTATGGGAACAATTAGTTTTTACTGACTCAGCTCAAATATTTAAAGTTAGATTGTTTAAAAGTAACAAAGATTTAAAGCCAAACCATCTACAAAGACCAACTCTTTTTTAACTTGGACACAACACTTTGTGAAGTGGGTCTACACAAATGAGATGACAAAGACACATGGTAAATTTAGAAATGGAAGACTAGTTTAATTGTTTTAAGAATGAAACAAATCAGACACATGCAACAAAGGTACATGGTGATGTGCTTAATAAGTTTACAGCACATGATGTTTTTAACAGCGTACATTTACCTCCAGGGTCATTGTGGATGGACGTGTATTGATCTGACGTGTCAGACATGGATGTGAATAAGTTTACGTGTATATGTCACTAAGTGTCCCTGAACAGTGATTAGATGTAGTGCAAAGTGATGTCTTTGTCTTGTTCGGATTAGCCTGGTGCCAATAGGAGATACAGCTAAAGACATTAAGTCATTGTGTTTGTGGATAATCATATGAACTGGAGCAGGAGTAAGAGCACTGAGCAATAATATACAATTTCGATGACAATCTTTGTATAAAAATGCAAAATAACACCAGGTTTATTGATCCACAGATAATGAATACAGATGTTTATCACATTCTAAAACCTATTTAACTTAAGGTCTGATTTTAATACAAATAGGAATTGTTAGCTTTGTATTTAATGGATCACAAAATAATGACAAAATAATGTTATTCATTATGGGTTTTAGGACAGAAGTTTCTGTTCCTGCTACTGGCTTTTGTTCAGTTCTGCCTATTCATTGGCGTAAACTTCCTCTAGTGGATTCTGAGGAGTTTTCTAAGACTCTGGCTCCTCTGCTTGGAGGGCCTCCTCTAAGGAAGGATCCTTTTCTTAGTTATGGCATTTATTTCCCAAGGTTGCCTCTTCACATGACTCACATTTTACACAGCCACAAATGTATCAAAAACAAATTGATTTTTATGTTTTTACTTATTTTACAAATTTTAAACAAACGTTGGACCTGCTTTAGACACTGGAGCCTTAGGTATCACGCATTCAACATAGTAGATTTTCTGTTGAGTTTACGATATGGCTGTAATAAACTTTTCAGTTTTCCTGAGGACTGTCCTATGGATGTACCAAGTTTCATTTTCTACATTGGAATAAAGTTACTTTCACTTTCCATAGGCCCGATGTCATTTTTCCCAAAACTGAGCGAATCAATGGGATTCAAAACATAAATGATGCCACCTGGGCATAAACCTGGTGCCCAGCCAAAGCAGCACTGGATTAGAAAAAGAATGCTGGCATTACAAGAGCATATGTAGCATCACCAGACATCCAGTCTAAAAAACTTTCTATGAAAAACAGGAGACATGAATCTGTGGAAAAGCACCAGGCAAACAGAGATAGACAATCTATGTCAAAAATGAAGGAGAGAGATATCCTGCTACAGTCACTGATATAACAGCACTCCTCTACCAAGTCATTTGTCCAAACAAAATTTTCACTTCCATTGACTTTTCCAAATATTTGGGACGTTGCTATGGCAACACATTTATAGATAGGGGTGGTTGTCATTGGCTTTTATGCTCGTCATGACATAAGAGATGTGTGTACCAAATTTTATGTCTCTATGACAAACTAAATTCTTGGGTCCATTATAAGTTTGTAGGAGGCGCTGGAGAGCCATTTCTAAAGATAACCCTTTTATTTACATATTTTTGTTCAGGTCATGAATGTGCACAAACGCCTTTTTGGGTCCAACTCGATCCGAGAAGGCGTTTGAGAGTTAAGAGACGTTTATTTTCACAAAAATGGCCACCTCGTTACAGGCTTGCCACACCCATACCCGATAAGATATCAAAAACAAAGTCACAACTTTGGTTGGCACACGTGTCTAGATGATACTCACCAAATTTGGGGCCATTTAGATTAAAACACAATGATTTGCATCTTTCTGCGCAAAGGGTGCGAATTTAGTGGCGCGCCTTTCACCCCACATGGCGGACTTCCTGTTAAGTTTAGGTGTGACTGTCATTGACTTTTCTGTTTGCCCTGAGGTGTCCTATGGATATACCAAGTTTCATTTTTCTACGTTGGAAAAAGTTACTTTCACTTTCCATAGGCCCAATGTATTTTGACTTTTCTAGGGGCCGCCACTGAGTCATTTTTCGTATTTTTTTTGGGGACTTCAAATACATACATTTTTGCCAGGCTTGAAGTCTGGGACCAATAAAAATGACTTTTAGTTGTTCGTTTACTGGGTTAAATTGAGGATCATTTTACAGAAAAATTATAATAAAAAATATATACCGAATTATAATAAAAAAATATAACTCGAGCAAAAAGTCTAGAAAAACACTTGTCTCATTTACATACATGTGTTTAGCTCATTTTGCCCAAGTTTGGTGTCTGTGGAATGAAGCAGCTTTTTTCTGTGTACTTTTAAAAAGAGGTGTATTTTAAGTCGGTTCACATTTTCAATTCAAAATGGCCGCCTTCCTGTGTGTGATAGGGTGTGGTCCCCATTGGCTTTTTGTTCATAAGCCCATGGTGGATGTGTGTACCAAGTTTTATTTGCCTACAACAAACTAAAAATTTCACTTCCCATAAATGACTGTTTTCACATTTTTGGGACGTTGCTATGGTCCAACACATTTATAGATAGAGGGTGGTTGTCATTGGCTTTTATGCTCTGCATGACAGATAAGAGATGTGTGTACAAAATTTTATGTCTCTATGACAAACTAAATTCTTGGGTCCATTATAAGTTTGTAGGGGCGCTGAGAGCCATTTCTAAAGATAACCCTTTTATTTACATATTTTTGTGTTCAGGTCTGAATGTGCACAAACGGCTTTATGGGTCCAACTCGATCCGAGAAGGCGTTTGAGAGTTAAGATTTTCACAAAATGGCCACCTCGTTACAGGCTTGCCACACCCATAGATAAGATATCAACAACAAAGTCACAACTTTGGTTGGCACACGTGTCTAGATGATACTCACCAAATTTGGGGCCATTTAATTAAGATTAAAACACAATGATTTGCATCTTTCTGCGATAAGTGCGATTTTAGTGGCTTAAGTTTATGTGACTGTCATTGACTTTTCTGTTTGCCCTGAGGTGTCCTATGGATATACCAAGTTTCATTTTTCTACGTTGGAAAAAGTTACTTTCACTTTCCATAGGCCCAATGTATTTTGATTTTGTAGGGGTCGCCACTGAGTCATTTTTAGTATTTTTTTAGCGACTTCAAATACATAAATTTTTCGCTGAGCTTGAAGTCTGGGACCAATATAATGACTTTTCGTGCATGTTCACTGGGTCAAATTTAGGATCATAGGGACAAGAAAGATAAAAAAAAAAAAAAAAATCCGAGCAAAAACAATAGGCCCTCCCGGCCATCACCGGCTCGGGCCTAAAAATTATTATTCATTATGGGTTTTAGGACAGAAGTTTCTGTTCCTGCTACTGGCTTTTGTTCAGTTCTGCCTATTCATTGGGTCTGCTTCCTCTAGTGGACTTCTGCCAAATATCCAGCTCGGCTCCTCTGCTTGCTCCTGCCAACTTTACTTTTCTTTTAGTTATCTCCACATTTAGCCAATGATTTAATGATCACATTTTTACATTACTTTTTACTTTCTTTTAAATGGATTTTTATGTTTTTACTTATTTTTACTTTAAACAACACGTTGGACCTGCTGAGCGACTGGAGCCTTGGTATCTATTTTTCAACATGTCTGGGGTAAAAACAACTACTACAAAATGTTTTTGCTTTGGAATCTGAAAGGACTTCAGGAGACTATCCTGTGGTAAGACTGTGAATTTAAACTTGGATGATACAGTGTCATTCCCAAAACTGAGCGAATCAATGGGATTAAAACAAAATGATGCCACCTGCATAAACCTGGTGCCCAGCCAAAGCAGCACTGGATTAGAAAAAAGAATGCTGGCATTACAAGAGCATATGTAGCATCACCAGACATCCAGCTAAAAAACTTTCTATGAAAAACAGGAGACATGAATCTGTGGAAAAGCACCAGGCAAACAGAGACAGACAATCTATGTCAAAAATGAAGGAGAGAGATATCCTGCTACAGTCACTGATATAACAGCACTCCTCTCCAAGTCATGTCCAAACACACAGGGATTAAACAGCTGATGTTACACGTGGGTGCCGTTGACACGAGGAAGGGGGAATCAGAAGTTTTAAAAAAGGATTTCTCCAGGCTTTTAGATAAACTTGAAAACCTGGAAGTGCAATCCTTTATCAGTGGACCACTCCCAAACATCCACAGAAGGATCAATAAATTCAGTCGGCTGCTTGCATTGAATACATGGCTGTCCAAGGCCTGTGAGACAAGAGGAGTACACTTCATTGATAACTTCAACTTGTTTTGGCAACATGGCAACCTGTTCAAAGGAAAGGGCCCACATCTAAACAGGGGAGGGGTCAGGAGGCTAACGGATAATCTCCTGCACTCCCTGAGACACCTAAATGGTTCTGGGCGCCCTCTTGAACAGAGAAAGAGTCCTCAGAGAAGCCATCAGCCACTGAATGAAAAAAGCACTCCTGCCTCACCAGCCAAGGATCCTCCTCTGACCATGACACCATCAACACCTCCACCACTGAAATGGACTCCCCCAATAGGACCCTGGACCCCCCCAGTAACATCAACACCTTCTGCGGACCTCACCCTCTCTGTCCCATCTCCGGATTCACCAATGGGATTTCCAGATCACCTGGAAATTTTGGTAAAATCTGGAATTAAGATGATACCCCTTACACCTAACTTGGCCAGGTCAGGGGTTCTATCATTATCACTAAAACCATCACCCCCAATACCACCCAGGAGTACCACTTATCCACCTCGGCCACTACCTAGAGTCCAATACACCCCTGTCAGACCCCCCTCCACCTCCTCCCAGACCAGCTCCAAAAGCCTTGACTAGCATCAAGGCTACTATCAGTGATTAGGACACTGAGGGACTCTGCTGTTCCAGGACTTTTTGTCAAAATAAAACACTTATCAACCTGAGGCCCTGGGAGAGAACACTCCCCCCTAGCTCCATAACTACAGTCTGTCACGGTGGCTCAGGACTCTGATCAGTTGGCCGCGGCCTCCGCCTCCGGCTCCCCCGCCCCCGGCTCCCCCGCCCCTACTGATTCGCAGATGGGAAACAGGTGTGCGGGAGCGCCGGCGGAGCAAGACCAGCTGATTCAAGTTGGTAATCAACAGGGGATAAGAAGCACCGCAGCCTGCTCCTCGATGCCAGATCGTAACACTAACTTCCGTCAGTCATACGTCTAGCTTGCTATTGCCTATTGTATTTTGAATTACTTACCTGTTCCTTTGTTCGTCTCAGATCCGTCCAGTCCTGCCGTATGTCCTGTTCCTGCTCCGTCTCTGTCTGTTCCTGTACCTTCAAGTCTCGTCCTCGATTCCGCTCCAGTCCAGTCCCGGTCTTGTCCTGTGTCATCTCGTTATCCCAGAAGAACTCGTATTTCCCATGTGTCTCAATAAATCTGTTTTATATTACTTTAAGTGTGTGTCTGCATTTGGGTTGTCTTGCCGGTCCGTAACACAGTCAGAAGTCGTAGATTGGAGAAGAGATTAACAGTTAGATTGTCTAATCAGACAAATTTGATTAAAATCCCCTGCAAACAGATAAGGTCAGGTCCTGTTTAAACAAACTTGAAACTTGCAGTGCTCAATGTCAGGTCTTTGGGAAACAAATCTTTTTTAATTAATGATTTAACCTTAACATAACTCCAAGCTTCAGGAGACTTTTCTTATTGATAATGTGTTCATTTAAGCAGCTGCTTTTCCTCACCACAGTTTATTTGAGCTGGTATAAATAGTAGTGCACTGCCTACTTTGTGGTCTATAAAAGAAAGCAGGTGTCCCCTATTTTTTATAAATCTCTCATCTGAATTTAATAATCAGAAATCTGTGAATAATAACTTGTTTACTGTAGCAGCCTCTTGCTGCACAAGAGATTAAGTCTGTGAGCTGAAAGACCTATCTGCAGGAACCTCAAGCAAGTGTGTTTTGTTGTATTTTTATGATTGTAAAAAAGAGACACATTTAGGACATCATGTGCTTCATGCTAATCCAAACTAGACATAGTTCACCCTGATGGTATACACCACAATAATTAAGGTAATGCGTTGTTGGCTGCTAAGCAATGATTATAAAAATATGCATATCTTCCGCCCAATTCTCCCCTATTCACCAATATTGTTCTTTCCACAGGACAATAAACTGGTGGTTACATCCAGGCTTTTCGGCTTTTACTCAAAACAATATATAAATAGGGGCCCACATCTAAACAGGAGGGTCAGGAGGCTAACGGATAATCTCCTGCACTCCTGAGACACCTAAGTGGTTTCGGGCGCCCTCTTGAACAGAGAAAGGGTCCTCAGCCACTAAATGAAAAAAGCACTCCTGCCTCACCAGCCAAGGATCCTCCTCTGACTGTACCACCATCAACACCTCCACCACTGAAATGGACCCCCCCAAAAGGACCATGGACCCCCCCAGTAACAGCAACACCTTCTGCGGACCTCACCATCCCTGTCCCATCTCCGGATTCACCAATGGGATTTCCAGATCACCTGGAAATTTTAGTTAAATCTGGAATTAAGATGATACCCCTTACACCTAACTTGGCCAGGTCACGGGTTCTATCATCATCACTAAAAACATCACCACCAATACCACCCAGGAGTACCACTGCTTCACCTCGGCCACTACCTAGAGTCCAATAGACCCCTGTCAGACCCCTCCACCCCTCCCAAACCAGCTCCTCCCAGACCAGCTCCAAAAGCCTTGACTAGCATCAAGGCCACTATCAGTGATTAGGACACTGAGGGCCTCTGCTGTTCCAGGACTTTTCGTCATAATAAACCACTTATCAACCTGAGGCCCTGGGAGAGAACACTCCCCCCTACCTCCATAGCTACAGTCAGAAGTCGCAGATTGAAGAAGAGAATAACAGTTAGATTGTCTAATCAGACAAATCTGATTCAAATCCCCTGCAAACAGATAAAGTCAGGTCCTGCTCAAACGGACTTAAAACTTGCAGTGTTCAATGTCAGGTCTTTGGGAAACAAATCTTTTTTAATTAATGATTTTATAACTTCAAATAAGCTTGATTTTATGTTTTTAACAGAAACATGGTTAGACAGCAAGACTGGAAATGCGGTCCTTATCGAATCCACCCCATCAAATTTCACATTTTTATCCAAAATACGGGAAAACAAAAGGGTGGTGGTGTATGTGCCTTTCTTAGGGATAATATTCTTATCCAGAAACTTTCACTTGGAGAGTTTTCATCATTTGAGTATGTGTCATTCAAAATGGAGTTGAGGTTTTCTCCATCTATTTTATATGTAGTTCTTTACAAACCACCCCAACAGTGTCATGATTTTATTAATGAGTTTACTGAAATACTTTCGGTTATTTGCACAGAATTTGAACAAATAGTCATATCTGGTGATTTTAATGTGCATGTGGATAATGTTTGTGACAGAAATGCCAAAGAACTTTCTACTATTATTGATACTTTTGGTCTTTGTCAGCATGTTAATGAGCCGACCCATAACAGAGGTCACACTCTGGACCTAGTCATTACTAAAGGTGTTCATATTTCAGATGTCACTGTGATTGATGTTGCTCTATCTGATCATTCATGTGTGTTTTTTCATCTGTCCATAATTCCAAAAGTTGCTGTTGGGCCTACTGTTGTAAAAAAGAGATGCATTAACGATAACAGCAGGACACAGTTTATGGAGGCAATCAGGTTTGAAAATGCCTCATCAGGTCAAGTTGATGATTTGTTGAATTGTTATACTTCAGGTGTTTTAAATGTTATGGACACCATTGCTCCTGTTAAGGTTAAAGCGATCAGGACGAGGCAGAAGGCTTCATGGAGCAATGTCTGTCAGGGCACAGAAAAGGGAATGCCGAAAAGCCGAAAGAAAATGGCGTAAATCGAAACTCTTAATTCATTATGAGGTATACAAAGAAAATTTGCATGTTCTCAATCAAACTTTGCAAAAAGAAAGATAAATATTCTTCTCAGAGATCATCAACAACAATAGTAACAACCTGCGTGTCCTGTTTGCTACAGTGAACAGATTAACAAACCCTCCAGCTCCATTTCCACCAGAATTAGTTTCCACCACTAAATGCAATGAGTTTGCATTGTTTTTCAACGACAAGGTTCAAGGCATTAAACATGCCATACAACCCAAAGGGCATAAAACAACACTGCAGCCACCTAGGAGACACTTGATTGGTTTAACACATTTTACACAAATTAATGACAGAACAATTGAAAAAACTGTCTCCAGCCTGAGTTCATCAACCTGCTGCCACGATGTTTTACCCACTAGATTTCTAAAATCAGTACTAAGCAGTTTGTTACCACAACTCACTGATATAGTCAATAATTCCTTACAGTCTGGAACATTTCCAAGGGCCTTAAAAACTGCTGTCATTAAGCCTCTCCTAAAGAAGAGCAGTCTTGATGCTACAGTGCTCAACAACTATCGGCCCATATCAAACTTGCCATTTTTAGGGAAAGTCATCGAAAAAGTTGTATATCAGCAACTTAATGACTTTCTATTACTTAACAACTGCTTTGATCCTTTTCAGTCAGGATTCAGGCCACATCACAGCACTGAGACTGCACTTATCAAAGTCACAAATGACATCCGTATGAACACTGACGCAGGCAAAGTCTCTGTCTTAGTTCTGTTGGACTTGAGTGCTGCGTTTGATACAGTAGACCATGAAATCCTGACACAAAGATTAGAGGAATGGATAGGTATCACTGGAACTGCTCTTAAATGGTTTCAGTCCTATCTTGAAGACAGGAAGTACTTGGTTTCGGTTGGTAACTGTGTGTCAGACCAAATGGCACTGACATGTGGGGTTCCACAGGGGTCTATCTTGGGACCTCTATTATTCAATCTCTACATGCTTCCTTTAGGCCAGCTGATACGCAGCTGTGACGTATCATACCATAATTATGCAGATGACACTCAGATTTACATTTCACTCACAGCAGGTGAAAATGGACCAATCCATTCACTGTGTCACTGCATCGAACAGATTGACACGTGGATGCAAAATAATTTTCTCCAACTGAACAGAAATAAGACTGAACTAATCATCTTTGGGCCACAAAGAGAAAGTGTCAGCAGTCACCTCGCGTCTCTTTCTCTAAAATCTAAAACCAGGTTAGAAATCTAGGGGTCATCATGGACTCAGACTTGAATTTCCACAGTCACATTAAGTCAATTACATCATCTGCATTTTATCACCTTAAAAACATTTTCAGAGTTAAAGGGATGATGTCTCAACCAGACTTAGAGAAACTTATCCATGTTTTTATCTCCAGCAGGTTAGATTACTGTAACGGCCTGCTCACTGGTCTTTCAAAACGAGGGTTAAGACAGCTGCAGCTTATTCAGAACGCGCTGCTCGGGTTCTCACCAAAACCAGGAAGTACAACCACATCACGCCAGTTTTAAATCTCTGCACTGGCTTCCTGTTGCTCAGAGAATAGACTTTAAAACAGCACTTCTGGTTTACAAGTCTCTAAATGGTTTAGCACCAGAATATATCTCTGACATGCTAGTTACTTATGAACCTCCTCGGACTCTGAGCACATCTGGGACAGGCCTTCTGCTCGTGCCCAGAGTTAGAACTAAACAGGGTGAAGCAGCGTTTAAGTTTCATGCAGCAAAACCTGGAACAGCCTCCCAGATGAAGTAAAACAAGCCTCAACTTTAACAATGTTCAAGGAGGTTAAAAACCTTCCTCTTTAGCTCCGCCTACACTACAACCTAAAGTGTTTTTTTCTTTTATTTGCACTCTTCTTTTAAAATGTTTTTAATTTTTCTTATGTTTCTTAATATAAATCTTGTAAATTGTCTTTTATTCCTGTAAAGCACTTTGAGTTACCCAGTGTATGAATTGTGCTATATAAATAAAATTGCCTTGCCTTGCCTTGCCTTATCACCGAAGCAAGTTCCTAGTTTGTCAATCTTCACTGACAATGGCAATAAACAATTTCTGATTCTGATTAATTCCATTTCAACACACAGATCACAAAGGTTGTACAATCGTGCCTATATCAAATCCACACCATAGCCAAGATTTAAAAAATGTTTTCCGCAAGCTGACTTGGAGAGCATTATTCAATCTTGTATAGTCCTATGTTCTGTACAAAGATAACACTTTCAAATCCTAATTGTATTTCAGCACTTACCAGACTTTTCAAACAAACCTGTTCAGCAAAGCCCTCCTTCTCAAGAGAATGATAACTCCTAACCTTCCATTTCAATCCACCAAATGCCCCTCACTGGAGCTTAAGAGAGAAAAATCTGCTCAGTTAAGCAAGCACTTGGTTTACTTGGTGTTCAGTTGGTCACTGTATAAGTCCTGCATACACTCTTATTAGAGATTGAAGGTATTCTAAACTCAAAGCCTTTGAGGCTATGTCTCTCCCAGTGGTGCAGACCCTGATCCAGTGACCCCTAACCTTCTCCTCACGGGCGGTGAGATTCATCTCTTCCTCCAGTATCATATCCGTGCTCTGAGCTTTTAATCAGGAATCAGGAAGGTTTTATTGCCATTGTCAGTGAACAGAAATCACAAACTAGGAACTTGCTTCGGTGATAACGATGCAACAAATTACATTTATTTACATTTACAGACACACAAAGATTGCAAACTACGCCATTGCAGCCATATTCTCGGTGCAATGATCTTCAGGAAAATGAAATAAGGCATTGTACAGTCGCAGTTACAACATAAGTGACATAGACAGGATAAGAAGGTGGGGAATGGGGATGTCAAATGGCAGACGGGTTGTGATAGGAGTGGTAGGAGGCCTTGAGGTATTTAGCGGAACTGTGTGTGAGAGTCCCATGGCCTTGTCCTTGATGGAATACAGGGAGTACCACTAAGATAAGATAAGGCCCAGCTGCTGGCCAGACTTCTAATTGAGAGAAGGGACTGGGCATATATAAAGACAGAAAATTGTAATTTATCCATTTTGATCTTCGGTATTTTATCCGCATTGTAGTCAATCAGTTCTGGTTCTTTGTAAGTAACTTTGATGTTTCATCCAGTTTCGTGGTCAGACCCGTTGTACCGCATAGCAGCTCACAGGTCTGATTCTCGATCATATCCACTCTTTTCTCCATGAACGCAGTCCGGACTGAGATGACATGAATCAGCTCCTCGGACTGTGCAGCACCATGCTGTAATCCCTTCAACTTGTCACTCACGTCACAGAAGCACAGTTTAATTTCAGCGGACAGCGGCTGGGTAGCTTTGAAGGCAGCTGTCTTACAAATTTTGCGATAGTTTAAGGCAGTCCCTAGACCAATGAGCAGACCCCACTATCATAAATCCAAAAATGAATACGTCCTTAACGTCCTCCACGGAAAGAGCTTCTAAACACAGAACCTGCCAGTTCTTCCAGGCATCCCGTGTGTAGCCTGCTGCTGAGGTCCCGTCAGGGCAAATGGGTTCTCCCGGTGCACCGTTCTTAGGTGAGAAAATTGTGTCAATTGCGTTCAGAGACCAGTTAATTAGATCCAGTCTCAGTCGCAGACGATGTGGTCATAGCCAAATCTTGGCTAACCACTTTTGGTCTCATTTCGTTAAGCGGTACCTCCCCTTCAAAAGTACACAAAAGTGGCAGAAGGAAACTCAAAATGTTAAGGGTGGCTCTGTTGTCATCATCAATAACCCACAACACCCAAGAGCTCTATGGCAAGTTGGTTGGATGTGTTTCCAATTAAGAATGACCATGTGCAAACTGTAGAGGTCCGATTGGGCAGTAAATCTTATGACTGTCCAGTTTCTTTCTTTCTAGCTGTCCTCCCTGCCTCTCCAAATGGGCCTTTTAGCCCCAATGTCTCATTTGACTCTTAATGAACGCAAGTGTTTTAAGTCTGTTTTAACTAGTAGAGAAGTGTTAAGTGAAATGTAAGATGACTATTTTATTAGCACTTAACTTCAAAGGTGACAATTATTAAATTTTAAAGTCTGATTGCCTGTGTGTAAATGAACAGTTGTAGTGTCAAAACTGACCCCTCAGTCTTTGGCACTATTGTATGGAATAAGTTGTGAACGCAACACCAGATTTCCATGCCATAGAGTCTTTATTGTCACAGCCAACACAATAATGACCCGAGTAGACTATACCCAGCTCTACTAACAATTGAACAGTCATTAGGTTTTATCTTTTATATTAATATGTTTAAATGAATAACTAACTGGGTTTACATAGTTTAAAACACATAACATATAAAATATTACACCACATATCCCCTCTTCGAGACCTCTAGGTCTCTCTTTTATAAACATTACAACTGGTTCATAATACATGTGCATTACACTCATCACACGGATCCAAATTATACTTATTTAGCTCAAACAATTCCCAGTAGATCCCCCTTCTTCCTACCATAACAACATATGGTTAACTTGTTGTAACTTCACTTAACACTGTTACAGCATGCAATATAAGAATATATAATTACTCATACTAAAATATAATATTTATATGAGTACAAACTTATCATAAAATGAACACTGGTGAAGCATGCAAGAATATATAATTACTCATACAGAAATATAATTATATGAGTACAAAAGTGTAATAAAAAAATGCATTTCATCTTAGTTCTTCTCTTATGGAACTAGTATAATTTCGTTATTCATCCAAGTCCCCTCTTATGTCAAATTTAAACCACATTTTCTAAATCTACTACATTTTCAAATCATATGAACTGCTCACAATCAGGAACTCCTCCTGTCGCCATGGAAACAGTCCAAGAGATGACGCTATGAAGTTTTCTTTGGGCTCTTCTTCTCGCACCCATGGCTCTTCAAACTTCCTTGATTTTTAGCTGAACGTCACTTCCTCTCCTTCGTCCGCTCTGCCGCTGACCTGGAAACAGCTCAGTCTTCGCTGTTCAGGTCGTCGTCCGCTGGTCACATCCCACACCATTCTCATCTCATCATCGCCTCCGCAAATGGCCGTCTCGACCACCGTACGCGTTGTCCTTCTACAACTCCATGTCGGGAGCGATGCATCTCCTCTCCATTCTCTCCAGAACAGCTCAGGTAAGCCTCTGATTTCTTAAAGCTTTGCTGGAAAACCCTCTGATGACGTAGGTCGCGACCCCACTTCCATGGAAAGTTTCCAGTGTGGCGCTAGTCCCCTCTCAGATCAGTTTTTCAAGATGTTATTTACGTTAACTGAGAACAAAAGCCACAGATTACGCAGATCATATCAAAACAATTTAATGCGGGCTAAACTTTTATAAATTTCCCTTAAATGTCCTCTTAATACTTCTCTAAGTTAGTCCGGAAAATGTCTATTTTAGTCTCTAATTCTTTTGATGTCCTTTCAATTTAAAGTTTACTATACTTTCCTCAGTGTGATATTTAATAATAACATGTCAATTCCTAGTTACTGTCACTATCTCCCTTTGGTTCTGGTAAACAAAGAATACATATCCCTGCAGCAGAATTAACCCTATCATATCTGTTCATTAAGAAAATGTTCAATGACTAACCTTCTTAATAATGTATGAACATGTTTTTACCTCTTTTATGTTCTACTAACTCTCTATTAAACTGAACTCTACTGAAGTGCAGCAAAGTCTAAACTTCTAATTAATACATTTTAATATCTGACTAAATTAAGATATGCCCATAAAGTAATTTATTCTAAAAACTTCTCACAGTTCCTCTTTAAACTATCCAACACCTTTGTCACACAACTAACTATTCTTTTAATAAACATCAACAACAAAATAACCATTACTATAAACCTTGCCATTACCAAATAATTTCTCCATATCAACTTTATCATAAAATCCTTTTAATCCTGAATACGATCCTCACGTGTGACTCGTCTAACTAAAAACTCCTCCACTCATAAAATAAATTATCACATGGACCAACTCTTTTTCAGTTTCTTCCCTAAAGTTTCAAAATAACTTCTGTTTTCTTTCTATTCTTTTATTTTTAATCTTCACTAATTATTTTGTTTCTTAACTTGTAATTGTAATTTTCCATCATTACATCTATCTGATTTAATCCAAATTTTTTAAGTAGATGACCTCTTTGTTCATGCATTATTATCTTATTTGCTCCAATAATTCAACTTCAATTCAAACTATTTAATCATTCGTTACTTTCAAATTGTTTCCTAATGTTAAATCCTCTGCTACAGCTGCATGTATGCTTAAAACTACTACTTTGTTCAAAATCAGTATATTCTTCCTTATGTCCTACACTGATTAATTATTAGTCCAATTATTGTCAAAATTTTTTCTAAAGTCATGAGCAGTTTGTCCCAAACAATCCAAAGATCCACCCCAAAGTAAACTAACTGTAGTTCTCTAATGACGACAGCAGCATGTCTCTGAGCTGCTCTCAAAGAAACATGTTAAATAGCTGGTTTATCACAGACTCTGACTGTCACAAAGATAGAGTCTTTGCCCTGTTAAATGCCCTGTTTACATTTATTCATTAAGCCGTCTGTTGTTAACAATGATACAAACTAATTAATTCAGTTTATCTGAGTTTCAATAACTCCTCCCTCTGAGCGTTACCATGGAGATTCTTTTTACTCGCCATATGATCTATATCAGATGAGTTTTGTAATAAAATGTTGTTGTATTACTTCTGTAGAGTTTTATTCAGTAAAATAAACCTATAAAGAAGACTATTCCAAAATGTAATGTAAATCTGTGAAGGTATCATCACAACTAAATCATAATCTAAATTAAAGCCCTCTCTTCTGTTGATATTTTATAGTCCTCTAAACCTTTAAGCTTAATAACATCTAACTTCGCATACATCCCTCGTTGATTGTTTCTTAAGAATCATTGACAAATCACCAATATTATTAATCTGTTTAATTATTCTGTCTCAGCTGGACTCTTCCTCTCACAGTTCTAACTCATTTCTATAAAAGCAACTACTTGTTTCTAACACCCTTTAATTACTTGGCATTGTATTTGCTTCTTTTAAATTTTTAATAATTAATCTTTTTACCTGATTTGATGTGTACAGGGCGACAGTGTTAAAGATGACACCAGACCTTCTCATGAGACATTCACTGTTCTCCCAGCGAACCTGATGTTTGAACACTTTTGAGGAAGACTCCATTCTCAGTCTTCATCTGCAGCAGGAAGGTGTTGTTTCTGTAGAATTCCTAATAAGTAAATTCCTCAGCACCTTTTAATCTGTTGGAATTTAACTTTGTATTTCTGTTAGATGTTGTCTCAAACATTATTTGATCCATAAATCTGTTTTATGGTCTCTCTAGAGAATCTTCAACTCCTTGATGACTCAGTGCTCCCCATAACTCTTATCTCAGACTCTTCCTAAGTGACCTTTTATGACCTCTGTGTTTATTCTAATTTTAGTTCAGGCCTTTTCTCTGGACAAGGCTTAACTTGTCAACATTGATTTATGTCTTGTCATCTTCTCTCATTAAACCTGAAGCCTAACATACTCCAGACCATTTTGTGAGATGTTCATTTTTAAACCTTTAACATTCCTCACTCCTCAATCGATGCTTTGATCTCAGACATTTACAGCAAACAATGCTATGTTAGTTTTTTAACCTGTGTTGTAAAAGTATTATCTGTTTTCAGTTTTAGAAATGTATTTGTCCTTCTTTGTGCTGAACTGTTTTTTCCTTGTTGTTTTATTAATTCAGAAATGAAAGTATTACTTCATAGAATTTTTATTCTAAAAGTTAAGTGAGAAATGTAGGACAATTGTGTACATGTTCAGTTTAGTCAAACTTTATTTGATGAATTTGATATTTTTATTTAATGCAATACCGTAAATGTAACATGTATGTGACCTTGATTAATGACCTTTAATATTTGGTCTTTGAACTCTTTGTTGGTTTGAACTCAAGACAAGACAAGACATTTATTTTTGTATAGCCCAATATCACAACAACAGTCGCCTCAAAGAGCTTAACAGACTGCACTAGAACTCCAAAAAACTCCAAAAAACCCAGCCGGGAAAAAAGAGAAACCTCAGGGAGAACGACAGAAGGAGGGATCCACTCCCAGGACGGACATGCCGTGCAGGAATGTGTCCAGAACAGTTGAAAAATACATAGAAATACACAAACATATTCATATATAAAAACGTTTTAGGGTACGAGCTGGAGTATACCGGGTGATGAGGTCAGATAGGTAAGAGGGCGTGTGTCCACAAAGGATTTTATATGTTAACAGGAGAACTTTGAAATCAGCTCTAACATGAATAGGAAGCCAATGTAATGAAGCCAGGAATGGAGTAATGTGATCAAACTTCCTGGTCTTTGTTAAAAGTCTGGCGGCTGTATTTTGGACCATTTGTAGTCTGTGAGTACTTTTCCTCGGCAGTCCAGAGAATAACGCATTGCAGTAGTCCAGCCTGGATGTGACAAATGCATGAATGAGAATTTCAGCATCAGCTAAAGAGAGGCAGGAGCGAATTTTGAGATATTCCTCAAGTGAAAAAAGCCCAGTTTAGTGACCTCACTAATGAGCTGCTGCAGAGATAGTGTGGAGTCACAAATGACACCAAGGTTCCTCACAGTGTTGCCGTGCTCCAACACACAATTGTTGATCGAGACAGTAAGATTGTTGAACTTGTGTCGATGACTGGCAGGACCAAATAACAAGAGCTCTGTTTTATCCAAGTTCAAATGGAGGTAGTTTTGAGACATCCATGTTTTAATTGAAACGAGGCAGGCCTCTAGACGCTTGATGTCAGTAGTATTATTCGCTTTTATTGGTAGATACAGCTGTGTATCATCGGCATAACAGTGGAAGTTTACTCCATAACTTCTGATGATTTGTCCCAATGGTGTAACATATAGTGGAAAAAGTATGGGACCAAGCACAGACCCTTGTGGCACACCGAATTTCACTGGTGCCGTGGAGGAGAAGGATTTCTTAAAAGAGACAAAATGAGACCTATCACACAGATAGGATTCTAACCAAGCAACCACAAACTCCTTGTTGGTCTTTAAACTCTTTGTTTCTAACAACTGTTACATACATTTTTGAATAACTTTATTTAAGGTGTTGGTGGCACTGATATGTCTTTGTTTTTAGAAGTCAACTATAACTCTGTGAAGTCAACATCCATGTCTTCTGTTTGTGTGCACTGTTGCAGATAAATGTTCTGAAACCTATTCCTGATCTCCTCACATTCTTACCGATGCTCCATAAAGATGTTAAACCTTAATCTAAAATACAATGATAAATTCTATCTATTTCAAATCCATTATATTTACAGACAGATCTATTTTACTCATTGTCTCAGACAGTATTGACTATTTTGCTTATGTTGAGTAACTTATGACTTTATTTCATCAGGTGCCAACGTCCACATCAGCCCCACTGTGAGTGTAGCTGTGTTAAAAAAC
Source organism: Perccottus glenii (assembly GCA_024416835.2). Classification (NCBI taxonomy): domain Eukaryota; kingdom Metazoa; phylum Chordata; class Actinopteri; order Gobiiformes; family Odontobutidae; genus Perccottus; species Perccottus glenii. The sequence continues at coordinate 7,546,545 of CM044546.2, read as the reverse complement.
ATGTTCTGTGTGTTTACATTGGTGCAGTTTGTTTGTGTTCACCTTTTATTCATTTAGATAGCACAAACCCTGAAGAAATGGTTTTTGAATCTAATAAAATTATTCCAACACCATTGGGAGAGAAAACTTAACATAACTCAAAGCTTCAAGAGACTTTTCGTATTGATAAAATGTTTATTTAAACAGCTACTTTTCTCATATTGTTGGAAAAAAGTGTATTATTGTTGAATAAGGTTGAGAGAAAACAAATAATGTCTTTTAATGACTTTAAGTAAAAAGTAAAAAAAGAGTTCAGAGTCATCTTTTGCAAAAGAACATTTAAGTCTGTGTTTATAGAGTTACATAACAACCCCAATGTAATGTGGACAGGCTTAGAATTTATACTGAAATTACTGGCACAGTTGTGTCAGTTTCCAGTACACAGGATTGTCCTGCATGTATCCTTCTGCTGCGGTCAAGGACAGCACAAATAACTAACAAACAAGTCTTTTAAGCAAAATCGATTGTTTAAACATTACACTCACCACAGTTTATTTGAGCTGGCATAAATAATACTTCACTGCCCACTTTGTGGTCTATAAAAGAAAGCAAGTGTCTCCTGATTTTTATACATCTCTCATCAACATCATGCTGTGGTCTGTTGTCTTTCTGGGTCTGTTCCTGGGGGTGGTCTCTCCTTCTGAGGTGAAGCTGGAGCATTGTGGCTGCCCCCTGTTCTGGTTCAACTTCAATGGACGTTGTTACAAATATGTGTCCTCAAACATGACCTGGGCTCAGGCAGAGGTCAACTGTTTGTCACAGAATGCCAACTTGGTGTCTATTCACAGTCTTGAAGAAAATACCTTTGTCCAAGCTCTGATTAGGAATTTTGACCCTAGTCAAGGGCGCACTTGGAATGGACTCAGCGACACCCATCTGGAAGGAACGTGGATGTGGTCGGATGGAACCCGGGTGGACTATGTCCTGTGGTCCTCAGGAGAGCCCAACAATGTGGCTGGAAAAGAACATTGTGTTCAAGTTAACGATAAGTCACTTCCGAAATGGAACGACGTTCCTTGTTCACATACTTATCCTTCTGTCTGTGCAACTCGCATTCCCAGCTCGTCTCAATAATGTGTCAGTGACATGTTACTCAGAGCAAGTGCTGCTGTTCAACAATAAAAAGATGGATTGTTAACATCTGTTAGAAATGTCTGTTCTCATTATTTGACATTTAACACCATGACAATATGAACTGGGGAAATGGGCCTAAATCATTAAAACAGTTCCAAATAACTATGAGCCTTTCGAACATAATCTAGTACAATAGAGATGTTCTCAATAAAACAAGAGCCACAGGTTAAAAGTAAATGCTGTGGAAGAGCAAATGAATGATATTATATCATGTGGGGTTTTAGGAGTCGGCAACAATTAGTCTCAGACTTTGACCTACACCCTTTTGGTCAGTGTAAATAAACTACACTAACTTAAAAATTGTGAGAAAAGTTACTACTGCTGCTGTGACTGGCATTTGTTCAAATTGTGAAAACAAGGACATAAGATAAAAAGTGTAACAGGTAATTGTTGAGACATGGGACACTGGAGAGTGAAAGTGGGACAGTCACCCTGCTCCTGTCAGTTTCTCCAAACTGTGCTGACACAACCTCCTGTCTGTTTGACTCCTGAGACATGTCCACATCAATGTAAGCTACATACAGACAAATAGAGAAAATGAGCTGTGGTTTTGTCAGGGTTTTATTTTTATTTAATTTTTTTTGTATTTATACAGCGCTTTTCCACCTATACCTACCAGTGTTACAGCTGACACCACTGGAGGCAAGGTGAGTTAAGTGTCTTGCCCAAGGACACAACGACAGTATGTGGAGAGAGCAGGATGTTATGATGTTTTGGGATGTTTGGCGTTGATCGATCCCCCACCCGCCGGTCAAAGGGACGGCCGCTCTACCCACTGAGCTACTGCCGCCTATTTGTATGTTTAGTTTGCTAAAAGGAGTTCAAACCATTTTAAATGACTTTTGACAATTCAAGTTCTTTTAGGATGAAATAATTTACCACAGATATTGTTTTTTCCCCTGACATTGTAATCATATAGATTTCATGTGGAGGTGTCACTTGGAAAGATTCCCTTCCCTTTGGTTTAAACCCACTCGACCACAAAGTACTGCAGCCTCAGAGGGTCAAAACTACTAAAACATTTGTGTTTATCATTGACACTGTGTAAAACATGAGCAGAATCTCTTCCCAAAATCATAAGTCCATAAATGATGGAAAAAATTATTTAATGTTCAGAAATCTGTGAATAATAACCTGTTTAATGTTTAATGCAGCAGCCTCTTGCTGCACAAGAGTTTAAGTCTGTGAGCTGAAAGAGTTATCTGCAGGTACCTCAAGCAAGTGTGTTTTGCTGTATTTTTATGATAATCTATTTTAAATCCATCATACTTATAGCCAGATCTATTTTAATCATTGTTTCAGACAGCATCGACTATTTTGCTTATGTTGAGTAACTTATGAGTTTATTTCATCAAGTGCCAACGTCCACAGCAGCTCCAGAGTCACATGGGGCTGTGTGCTGTCTCCAGCAGCAGGTGCTCTGTGTTCTCACACTTTACTGTGGCACAAAACAAACTGAACTGAACACATTCTTATGGTTCCATAGCATATAATAACCTGAGAAGAAGCACATAACAGGACATCCATTAAATCAAATACGAAGTTGTCATAGAAAAACCTGGTTTAAACAGCTGCTACTTTCTCAGTTCAGTTGGTATCTGTTTTATTTATCAGAGCACGTCCCACTTCAAAGCAGATGAAAGTAGGGTGTCACCTGTTCAAAAGTTGTAGGCAGTAAAGCTTGTGGTCTTTAAAATGTAAATCTGCAAAAGAGAATAACCAGTGCTCACCAGTAAACTCCATTATTGAACTGTGAGTGTGACTGTGTTACAGACAAACCTCTCACAAGAACAAGAAAGATATTAAAACATGTCCTGTGAGTTGTAGCGAATATGTTGGCAGTAGGTAGTGATGATATTTCAGATTGATGTTATCTTATTAAGATTTAATTGCGGGGCACCATTCTCGATCTAATAATTATTATTTCATAACCGTCTCGAGAACAAACAGTTATGTCTCTGATAAAACTATTCAGTCTCGTACTTTTAAGGGAAGAATTCTATTGTTTTTGTATAAATCTTAAAATAAACAAGTAAACATGTAAAAACCATTACAAGGATATGAAATTTTATGGGGTTTTATTAAAACAAAGTTATACACATTAATAATAATAATAATGAATAATGGGGTATGAAAATGGGGCGGCAGTAGCTCAGTGGGTAGAGCGGTCGTCTTTCAACCGGAAGGTAGGCGGTTCGATTCCCGCTCTCCCCACAGTTCATACTGTCGTTGTGTCCTTGGGCAAGACACTTAACCCACCTTGCCTCCAGTGACTGTAACACTGGTAAAAGTAATGTAAATCGCTTTGGATAAAAGCGTCTGCTAAATGAATAAATGTAAATGTAATAAATGAAAATAATGCAGTTATGGGAAACAATGACAATAATTAACACGAGGGAAACACAGAAGAATAACAACATTTTATCAGAACTTCGTGGAGTGAAGGAGGTTTTTGATTAACTAAAACTTGGATAGTTGCTTAATAAAAGGGGCATTTGAATAGCGGATATGGTAGAGGTTCTGATGGGCCTACTTAGACAATGTACAGGTTTATAACACCAAACATCAGTGTCACGTGCTCAACTCACTCTGGTCGCTCGAGGAACTCGGAGGTTCTGACGGCAAAGATCCGAAGGAATGCTTCCAAACTTTTGAAGTAATTTTCCCGGCGGGTTTTTTCCAAGCGACGAGATGGCGGCACGTGTACGCTGCTCCCATTGGGGTTGCTGCGCGACCGTAGTAGGGAAGAGGAGGCGTCCTGTTATCGTCTTTGAATGTAAGGCAGGCCTCTACCCAGCGGGTGAGATGAAAGTCTTTTAAAAAAAATTGATCACTGGAAAGGGTCTTGAAAGCTGTTTTCTTTGGCGTAAAACGTGCTTTACGAGATTTGGTTCAGTCCAAGTTGCTCTCAGCAGGCTTGTCTTCCAAATGTCTTCCTCGCGCGGAAGTGACGTCAAAATAAAGTTTATCAAAAATAATCAATACTTGTAGACTTTAGAGAGAAAAATCACGTTTTAGCACAGAGTGTTACAGAGTGCCGTGGCTTTAGAAAATGAAAAGCAAGCTAATGCTTAGTTACAGGATAGGATGAAGCAGGTCCTGCAGGAAAAGAAGAGGACAGAAGAGAACAGAAGAGAACAAGAGAGGGCGGCTTGGGGGCGTATTCTAAAGCACTCTTTGTTGAAAAAGGGGCTTGGTTTGTGAATGGAAACAGTGGTGTTCCAGCTGTGACACTGGTGAATGGAACCTTAATGTAAGTCGCTTTGGATAAAAGCATCTGCTAAATGACTAAATGTAAATGTAAATGTAAAATGAATGAAAACGGCTTTTAATCTAAACTAACTTTCCTAACTTATAATGAATTCTCCCTGACTCCCTGTTACCTACATTTTTATAACTCATAAAGTCACAAAAACATTTTGATACCTTGTAGAGTTTACACAAAAATCTAAATTAAACAAATTAACGTTATGAACAAATTAATTTATTCATTTCATTACAACACACAACTGGAAACTAGGGAATGATAAGATAAGAGGGCGTCTTCTTGTTTTCTGTCAGGGAGCAACCCTGTAAGGGACACGTTAATACAATCATTTAAACATTTTCCTTTTAATTAAAACAAGAATGTTCATTAATTTGAAGTCCAAGTCATTCGTCCATTTGGTCACTAGGTGGCAGTATGTGACCATCACAGCAGTCTTAAGGCTGGCAGATGAAACGCATTCCGGGATCAATCAAGGACGTTTGAACACACAAATCGTATTTAAAAGTTTTATGACTGTCTGCCCAGGCGCCATGAGTCTGCGTTCTTTTCCACACATTTCTGTGTTTTATGGCTTTTTGGGGCCTGTAAAAACAAAATGTTGATGATGTCTGTTGACTGTCTCTGGTTAAACAACACTGACCATCTGTTTTTGGTTTAAAAGGCAGGATGTTAATCAGATCTTCTTCAGTCTGAACAAACACTTTCTGAGGGTCTGTGAAGGAGTTTGAAGCATAAATTGTTAATCCGTGACATTCCGTGAGGGTAACTCACTGAGGTCACTACAGTGTTTACATTGAGCAGTTTGTACAACTCTTCCTAACCATAAATCACCTCAAACCACAAAACTCCTCAAAAAATAACCACTCAGCAGATCAGTGTAACAGGTTCATTGACTTCTTCACATCCAAAATACAAAATATCCGTTCCTCCCTACCACCTTCAAAAAGCTCTTCTCCAATAAATAACAACCCAGCTACAACCACCCCACCACACCTATCTCACTTCTCCCTCAGCATGCAGCAGGAAGTCGAAATCATCATTAATAAAACGAAACCATCCACATGCACCCTGGACCCGCTCCCCTCCCCCCTGCTCAAAGCTCATATTCACTCCATCAGTCCTCTAATAACTAAAACCATAAACCTCTCTCTCTAAACCAGCCATGTCCCATCTTCCCTAAAGACAGCCCTCATCAGACCACACCTCAAAATACCCACTCTCGACCCTGAAGATCTGTCCAACTACAGGCCCATTTCCAACCTCCCATTCATATCCCAAATTTTAGAAAAGGTAGTCTCTGAACAACTCCACAACCATCTCAAATCAAACAGTCAAAATTTCAATCTGGTTTTTGCCCCTCCCATAGCACAGAAACTGCTCTGATCAGGGTCACCAATGACCTGCTGATGGCTCCCCATCTCTCCTCATCCTTCTCGACCTCTCTGCTGCGTTTGACACTGTTGACCACCACATTCTTCTCCATCGCCTCCAACACTACACTGGAGTCTCTGACAGTGCCCTCCTCTGGTTTCACTCCTACATCACGGAGAGGACCGAGTTCGTGGCCCTGGGGGATGCTATATCTCAGCCTCACATGGTCACCTGTGGGGTCCCCCAGGGCTCAATGCTCAGTCCCCAGTGTTGTGCCTGAATGCGTTCATTGAACGATAGTTCATGAACTCGTTCATATTTTGGGTGAACGTGAACTGAACGTGCTGAATTACTGCCTGATGAACGTTACTGTGAACTCGTTCATTCTGGCGTCTGTGAACGGCACGCTCTCTCAGGTTAACTTCGTTCAATAGGGTGCCAGATTTCTATAGAGCCTTCCAGGCGAAAACCCGGCTCAAACATACCGCAAACGGGTCTTAATATGTAGCGGAAAAACACCAAATCTGGCAACACCAGCCACCAGTGTTGCTCCGCCGTCCGACGCGTCTTCAAAAAAAAAAAAAAAAAACATGGAGGCGAAAGCAGGCTGTAGCAAGGCGTATGCTCATTTTAAATAATTTTATGTTTATGACAAGGTCGATGAGAATGGGAGAAATCTCACTTATATGTGCAAACTTTGCCCGTCGGGTTTAAAAAATACAATCCGCACATCAGTTACATCCACAGCAAACCTGAAACGGCACATTCAACTGAAGCACCCGGCTAGCCTTTCAAGGTATGTGAAACTGAAAGCAAATAAAAAATCAGAAGACAGTCAGGACAGATCCTCAACCCAAACCCCATTAACTGCGTACTGTACTGTCATCTCCCAGCCGCAGCTGGACAACCTGGTGGTGCAGTATATTGTTGGAGACCTACAGCCTTTGAGTAAAGTGGAAAGCCCAGCTTTCATAAACTTAATTAAGGGGTTGCAGCCATCCAAAAAGGTGCCATCAAGAAAAAAAGTACAGACACTGTTAAACAAGAAATTTAAAGAAAACATATGTAAACTTAAAACTGAACTGTCTGAGATCGATACTGTGTGCACAACAGCAGATTGCTGGTCGGCTGTGAACAAGGCATTTATGGGCATCACTGTCCACTGGCTAAACAAAACTGATGTTTCTAAGAGATACTCTGCTGTACTGGCATGCCGACGGATTAAAGGAGCACATACACATGATGTGTTGGCAAAATTATTGTCAGATGTAAACAAAGAATTAAAAATCCACAATACGGTTGCAATAAGGTTGGCTTCCAGTCAAATTCAGAATCGATTTTAAAATTTTTGTCTTGACTTTTAGAGCTCTGCATGGACAGGCCCCCCAGTACATCACTGACCTGCTGACCCCTTACTCCTCCTCCCGCTCTTCGGTCTTCTGGTCAGAACCTTCTAACGGTTCCCAAAACCCGTTTTAAAACCCGGGGAGACCGGTCTTTCCAAGCAGTCGCCCCCAGACTCTGGAACGCCCTGCCCCTGACACTGCGAGTGGACGCTTCTGTTGATTCTTTTAAAAGCAGCTGAAGACACTTTTATTTAAACAAGCTTTTAGTTGATTGGGCTTTTATGTTTTTATGTTTTTATTATTTTGTGGTTTTAATTTTTATTCTCATAGTTTTATTGTTCTTTTATTGCACTTTGTAAAGCACTTTGTGATTTATATCTGTGAAAGGTGCTATATAAATAAAATTTACTTACTTACTTACATGTACAGTAACAGATAATGCTTCAAATTTTGTCAAGGCGTTCAACTGTTTTGGGATGGAGGTTGTTTCTATTGATACTGAAATGCCAGAGACAGTGGTCAACTTTGATGAAACTGAAAGTGAAGATGACAATGAACCAGTGTTCATCTTTGCTGCCGCCAGTGAGAGCTCAGATGAAGATGACCAGATGGAGCCTGAGCCCTCTCAGGTCTGGATCATCCGCTCTCCCCTCATATAAGGTGCATGGCTCACACCTTGAATCTAGTGGCCAAAGATACGGAAAAGGTAACTGAAAAACGTTACAAAACAATGTCGAGGGCTGTTTTTGCAAAAGCATCTGCTCTGTGGAACCTGGTTAAGCGAAGTACAAAGGCTTCTGATGCCTTGGGATTGGCTTTGTTGTGCCAAATGACACAAGATGGAATTCAGTATTTCTTGCCATGGAGCGACTGTCTGGCATAGCAACACTAACTACCAAGGCAGAAATTAACGTGGCTGAGGTCACCTCAAAATGATGCCACTCTAGTACATGACAAGCTGATTTTGCACACTGTGAGTGATGAGTTTGGCTTTCGCCGATTCTCTTCCAGAGGAAGTCAACTTTATACACAAGTTTGTGGATGTGATGAGGCCTTTAACACTTGCACTAAACATCCTCCAAGCAGAGAAGAACATCTTTCTTGGCCACCTGGCTCCAACCATTGTGCAACTGCAATGTCAAATGAATGACCTGTTGGATGAGAGCATGAAGCCCACTGTCTCATTACATGCCGACCCCTCATAAAGAGTATCTTGGAGTCACTGAGCACTAGGCTTGCAGGTCTTCTGGAGAAGAGGGACAACATACTCTCCGCTATGCTGGTGCCAAGATTCAAGCTAGACTGGGTTCACGATGAGGAGAAACGTATGCAGTACAGATTGATGCTGAAAAGAGAATTTCAAACCCTCAACTCTGATGACTCAGCTGCTAGAGACTCTGGTCAAGCCCAGTCCAGAGGTGAAAGTGACAAGATAGATCCTGCAGCATCATTCTTCAGATTTAACAAAAACCTCAGGTTTTCCAAAAATCTGAAGTGGACACCTATTTGGATGCCCCAACCACAGTTTCATGAATACATGCAGTTTTCAAAGCTCAGAAAGCTGTTCATAAAACACAACACTGCCCTGCCCTCAAGCGCTCCAGTAGAGAGGCTCTTCAGCATCGGTGGTCTAATATTCAGGTAGGAATAAACTGTGATTATATTAGTTTTTAATTTGGTAGTAAGTACAGTAAATGCCCAGCCTCAATCATAGTTCTTGGTGGTGATTATTCTAGTTCTGGTTTTCAATATAAATATTTGGTCAAATTATTTCAGTTCACAATTGCTTTAAAACAGATTACTGTTCCCATTTTTAGCCATAATATTCATGATGTTAAAATTTTCTTGTTATCTCATTCAGACCCAGGAGAAACCGGCTGGGGATGCCAACTTTGAGAAGCAGCTGATCTTAAATGCCAACAAAAATTTTGAAGGTATATTAATTATTTTTATGATCTGTTTATTGGGCTATAGAAGTACAATGTATTGCCAATGGATATGACTATATTGATGTGCAGAGGTGAGCTGCATAAAATTAACAGAGCATATCTTTTACAGGAAGCATAGAGCAAAAACAGCTGATCCACCAGGAGAGACTACTGTGACCAAAGACAGGATCTTCATTCAGATAAGGGATTTTCGGGCTGGACAGAAAATAAAACTGTCCTTGGCCCTGCACACTTTTCATTAATTATTATTATATTATTTTTTTATTTTAGTTATTTATTTGGACTGTAACCAGTGGCAGCTATTCATTCATTTAAGGTATTTTCAATGACTGGACAGAAAGTAGAGCACTGTCCATGGCCTTGGACTCTGACTGAGTCCTTTAAGTTTTTTTTTTTACTTATTCATTGGGCAAACAAGCCAAAAAATTGAAAAGTTACTTAATAATGTTTAAATGTTTTGAACTTTGAATATTACATGTTCGAGTTCAACCTTAATTTCCTCCTCAGCCTGGTTCCTACCTCAGTTTGTGTTAGTAGAATGGTCTTGAGGGTTTTACTATTCATGTAACTTGTTTGTTGAACCTGCCTGGTATATTTTTCCAGGATTCCAATATTCTGTTTTAGCATGTGGACAATGGAAAATTATTAAAATTGAAAACGTTTGCACCTTAATGATTACTGTCCTGTTTTTCTTTTAATACCGTAATTACTCATTAAAAAAGACCATTCAAGCAGCAAGTTTTTGAGAATGTACTGTAGGGTTGAAAGCTGCAGCTGCTACTAGTGTGGAGTGAATGGACAGCAACAAAGCATTAAAGCAACAATGTCCCCTCAATGCTAATGTAAACCCTGGTTGGATAAGGATTCAAAATTGGATATGAAAATGAAATCTGACGCATAGCTTCATTGTTAAAACTGATAAAATAATTGCTGTCTGTGATTTTACTGTATATGGGCTGTGGCAATACGTTTGAAAAATAATAGCTCGCAGCAACATATGGAAAAAAAGAACTATGAACTAGTTCATTTTTGGAACTGTGAACTTAGTTCAAAATTTTGAAGTTTGAACTATGAACTGAACTAGTTCATTTTAAAATTTGTGAACTGAACTTTACATTTATTCATTTAGCAGACGCTTTTATCCAAAGCGACTTACCAGTGTTACAGCCACTGGAGGCAAGGTGGGTTAAGTGTCTTGCCCAAGGACACAACGACAGTATGAACTGTGGGAGAGTGGGAATCGAACCCCCTACCTTCCGGTTGAAAGACGGCCGCTCTACCCACTGAGCTAGTGCCGCCTCTTTGAACTAGTTCTTGTAGAAAGTGAACTTTCCCAACACTGTCGGCCCCACCCTCTTCATCATCTATTTGCTCCCTCTCAGTCGTGTCATCAGCAAGTATGGAGTTTCATTTCACTGCTATGCTGATGACACACAGCTATACATCAAGGTCACCCCCTGCTCCACCCCCTCTGCCACCGTAATTTGTCTTACCTCCTGCCTGGAGGAGATAAAGGCCTGGATGAGTCAAAACTTCCTGCAGCTTAATAGTTCAAAAACGGAAGCCATTCAGATTGGCACACCTCACCAGCTCCACTCCTCCCCCATTACCTCCATATCCTTCTCCGGCCACAACATTCCACTCTGCTCCTCCGTTACTAACCTGCTACTAACCAGCTCACTTTTGACAACCACATCAATTTTTTGGTAAAAATTCCTTTTTCCACCTCCGCAACATTGCCAAACTCCGCCCCTTCCTCTCTCTCCCCGCTGCAGAGAAGCTCGTCCATGCCTTTGTCTCTTCCAGACTGGACTACTGTAATGCACTCCTCATTGGGATTCCTGGCAGGAGCATCCAAAAGCTCCAGTCTGTACAAAACAGCGCTGCCAGGGTCCTGATCAGGGTGCGAAAATATGATCACATAATGCCCATCCTCCCCACTCTTCACTGGCTCCCCATTCACCTCCATATTGAATATAAACTCCTCCTCCACACCCATCACTGCCTGCACGGTGAGGCCCCCACTTACCTCACAGAACTTCTCACACCACACACCACCTCCAGAACCCGGTCTGGCCAAATGCACCGTCACGTGCTCCTAGGACAAAACTAAAAACCATGGGTGACAGGGCCTTGAGGCAGCTGCTCCTGTGGAATGCCCTGCCTGACCACCTCAGGGTCCCACAGACAGTGGATGCTTTTAAAAAAGGACTAAAAACGTTCCTCTGGAACTAATGCCACAAGTTGTTTCTGTAGAGGTTGTCTGTGATGGTTCTCAGTCATCCAGGACATCTTAAAACAAAGGTTGAAGTAAAAGCATCTGGACTCGGTTTTCAAGGTGAAGACATTTCGTCTCTATTCCAAGAGACTTTGTCAATTCTGAGATCAGATGGTAGGAGAGCTGAGCTTATATCTCTAGACAGCGGGAGGAATTTCCCCTGAAACCAAACCTGATGGAACAGGTTAGTCTGGTCATTGGTGACCCTGATCAGCGCAGTTTCTGTGCTATGGGAAGGGCGAAAACCAGATTGGAATTTTTCATAAAGACTGTGTGATTTGAGATGGTTGTGGAGTTGTGCAGAGACTACCTTTTGGATATGAATGGGAAGTTGGAAATGGGCCTGTAGTTGGACAGATCTTAAGGGTCGAGAGTGGGTTTTTTGAGGTGGGGTCTGATGAGGGCTGTCTTTAGGGAAGATGGGACATGTCTGGTTTGGAGGGAGAGGTTTATGTTTTTAGTTATTAGAGGACTGATGGAGTGAATATGAGCTTTGAGCAGGGGGGAGGGGAGCGGGTCCAGGGTGCATGTGGATTATTTTGTTTTATTAATGATGATTTCGACCTCCTGCTGCGTGCTGAGGGAAAAGTGAGATAGGTGTGGTGGGGTGGTTGTAGCAGGGTTGTTATTTATTGGAGAAGAGCTTTTTGAAGGTGGTAGGGAGGAACGGATATTTTGTATTTTGGATGTGAAGAAGTCAATGAACCTGTTACACTGATCTGCTGAGTGGTTATTATTTGAGGAGTTTTGTGGTTTGAGGTGATTTATGGTTAGGAAGAGTTGTTTTGAGGTTCCAGGGCTATTATTAATTATTTTAGAGTAGTAATCTGACCTGGCCTTTAAAAGTGCTTTTGAGTATGACTTTTGTTGTTCCCGGTAGGCCAATTTATGCACCGTTAACCCTGAGGTTTTAAAAGCACGCTCCAGGACTCGGACAGATCTTTTCATTTGCCTGAGTTCATCTGTAAACCAGGGAGCGTGTAAAGTCACAGTACGGGTTTTTACTGGTGCATGGGTGTCTAGAATGAAGTTGAGGTTTCTGTTGTAAAAGTCCATGAGGTCAGTGACTGATAAATGGGGAGAGAGGTGTTGAAGGTGCAGGCTGAAGGAGGCAGGGTCAATGTTCCTGATCTTTCTGAAGGTTGGTGGGGGAGATGGCAAAACAAGTTCCATAGTGATGGTCGGAGACCCCAGGTCATGCACCTGTAGGTCTGTAATGGGGGCAGAGCCAGTGATGACCAGGTCCAGTATGTGCCCCCTGTTGTGTGTGGGGGTGTTTATGTGCTGATGAAGGTTCAGGCAGCCCAGAACTTGTCTGAACTCATGTGGCATAACGACAGGAGTTTGAGTCCATGTGAATGTTGAAGTCACCCAGTATCAGTAAGTTTGTGGATGTTGAGCAGAGTGATGGGGTCATATATTTCAGAGATGAATGTTGATTGTGGTTTTGGAGGCGGTAAATGAGTCCTATTGTAATGGAGAGTGGATGTTTGGATCTAATGACCAAGTTTTCAAAGAACAGAAATTTGAATGACAGCCAGGCCACCACCGCGCCAGTTGTGCGGGCTTTTTCCAGGTATGTGTATCCATGGGGGCAGGCCTCGTTGAGGACTGAGTAGACCTCAGGCTGTTGCAAGGTTTCTGTGAGGCACATAATGTCAATCTTATCGAGGATGTGATTGTGAATAAGACCAGATTTATTTGTGAGTGACTGTACATTGAGTTGTTCCAGAGTGATGTGGTGTGTGGACTTCAGTGGTCATATATTTCAGAGATGAATGTTGGTTGTGGTTTTGGAGGGCGGTAAATCAGTCCTATTGTTATGGAGAGTGGATGTTTGGATCTAATGACCAAGTTTCCAAACAGAAATTAGGAACAGGCAGGGAGGATATTTCAATGCTGCTGCGGTGAATGACAGCCAGGCCACCACGCCAGTTGTGCGGGCTTTTTCCAGGTATGTGTATCCAGGGGCAGGCCTCGTTGAGGACTGAGTAGACCTCAGGCTGTTGCCAGGTTTCTGTGAGGCACATGATGTCAATCCCTTATCGAGGATGTGATTGTGAACAAGACCAGATTTATTTGTGAGTGACTGCACATTGAGTTGTTCCAGAGTGATGTGGTGTGTGGACTTCAGTTTGTTTATTGGACGGAGGACACTATGATCCACCCCGGGTTTTGATTTGCCTGGCGTGTGAGAACCCAGCGCTATTAGCCCCGGTAGTGGAAGCACTCTAATGACGTGAGGTGGTGTGTCAGCTCGCGGACGAACGTGCTGTCGACCAGATGGATGGGATGGAGTTGCCGTGTTTGAACAAAACAAACCGGCATCGAGATCCTCTGTGGATGAGGGCTGGCGCCAGAAGTCCCAGTTGTGCGATGGTGGAGAACCCAGTTGGTATGTTACAGTTGACGAGTTTCCGTGGCTGTGAGGATGAGTAGGTCAGCATGATGCCAGCGGGTTTGACACTGATGAGCTAGTGCTCGCTGTTAGCCACGTTCCCAGTGCACCGATAAAAGTCTCCACAACAGAGACGCAGTATAAAGCAACAAACTTACTGCACTGCAGTGAAGCCAGAGCAGAACAAACCTGAAACAATCTGTTAATGTAGCATAAAGTTGTGTGTGAGTGTGTGTGTGAGACGTGTGTGTGTGTGTAGTCAAAAACCTGACTGTGTGTGAATGAATGGGCACATCACAACTCATAAAAGTGAAAAGCCTGGATGCTACCACCATTTTATTGCCCTGTGGTAGGCCCATATCGGAGAATAGGGGAGCAATGGGCAGACAACATTGCATTAAATTAAGAGGCTAAAATACAATTTTCATTGACTAAAACTTGACTAAAAATGTCATCAGTTTTCGACTAAAACTAGACAAAATAGTCATGGATAATTCTGACTAAAATAAGACTAAAATGCTCAGACTTTTAGTTGACTAAAACTAGACTAGACTAAAAAGAGTATGAACGTGACTAAAACTAATAAAAACTAAAATGACAGCTTGACACAAAGACTAGACTAAAACTAAAATTAAAACAGGCCGCCAAAAACAACACTAGCAGTGAAGCCACAGCAGAACAAACCTGAAACAATCTGGCGACTCCAGCGTCCTTTCCAGTCAAAAACCTGACTGTTGTGAATGAATGGGCACATCACAACTCATAAAAGTGAAAAGCCTGGATGTTACCACCATTTTATTGCCCTGTGGTAAGGCCCATATCGGAGAATAGGGGAGCAATGGGCAGACAACATCCACTGTGAAATTAAGACAAAAACAAGTTGAAGCACATTCACTGGACAGAATTAAACTCTAACATCTTAAAAAGTGTTTGGGACGTCACTGTATTTTAATAAATTGGCAAATTGGCCCAAGGCAACTCCCAAATTCACACATGCCTAGCGTGCGTGATGTTTTTATGATTCAGTTTAGCCTGTTTTCATCAGAAACGACAGATATGACTAAAGTTCAGCTAGTATAAGTTTAAGCAAAATAAGAGAAAAAATTCAACTCTGAATTAGTCCAAAAGGCTACAATAAGAGCCACAGTGCAGGGCGCTATAGACACAACAAACACCTGCCTACACAATGAATAAGCAAGACATACAGCAATATAAAAAACACCAAAGCCTTGTTACGATTGTTATCAACATAACTGTGTATAATCATTCACACAGCATTTCAAAACACCAGGTATATCAATGATAAGTAGGGAGGCCTTGACAGATTTTGTTGAGATTATAATAGTAATAAATGAACTGGTGTGAGAGTCCCATGGCCTTGTCCTTGGTGGAGTACGAGGAGTACCACTAAGTTAAGATAAGGCCCAGGTGCTGGCCATACTTCTAATCGAGAACAGGGACTGGAGCAGAGGTAAAGGAGACAGAAAATTGTTATTTATCCATTTTGATTTTTGGTAATTTATCCGGATCGTAGTCAATCCGTTCTGGTTCTCAGCGTCAGGTGCGTGCATCAGTTTGGTGAAGTAACTTTGATGTTTCATCCAGTTTTGTGGTCAGCCCCGTAATACCGTAGCAGCTCACAGGTCTGATTCTCGAACATATCCACCCTTTTCTCAGTGTACGCAGTCCGGGCTGAGATGACTCGAGACAGCTCCTCGGACTGTGCAGCACTCTGTTGTAATCCCTTCAGCTTGTCACTCACGTCACCGAAGCACTGTTTAATTTCAGCAGACAGCGGCCGGGTACCTTTGAAGGCAACAATCTTACAAATTTTGCGATAGTTTAGGGCAGTCCCCAGACCAATGAGCAGGAACCCCACTTTCATAAATCCAAAAATGAATACGTCCTCAACGTCCTCCACGGACAGAACTTCTAAACACAGAACTTGCCAGCTGTTCCAGGCGTCCCGTGTGTAGCCTGCCGCTGAGGTCCCGCCAGGGCAAATGGGTTCTCCCGGTGCACCCTTCTTATGGGAAAAAATAATGTCAATTGAATATGTCAAAAAGGAACACATAGCAAGCAATTTATGTGCCTAAAAGCTACACATTGTACCTTTAAGCGTCTTTAGCCTGTTAATAGTGACAGATATTGTAAAACTAACAGTAAAAAAAAAAAATCATTAATTCTAGGGTGATAACTAATAAGAACAGAGACCAAAGTCAGGATTTGTACCTGAGTTATGTGCACACAGTGTGCAGGTAGAGGCACAGACTGTAGAAGGGTGGCACATTTCAATTACACATTTTGTTCTAGTCTGTTCCTCTCTCAATGGTCAATACAGGGCACAACCAGGTATTTTGGGGTCCATGAAAAAATCTTACACTGGGCCCCACCACCACAAGCTCCATTGACCTATTGCTGTAAGTGACTTTTTACTAGAAGTGACTCTTGGGTTAGAGCTTTAGAGGCTGAATGAACATAGGAGAAAACATTTAATCCCAGTGGGGGACTCGTAAAGTTATATGATAATGTGTTTAGGGGGGTCTGGGGAAAACGTTTTAACAGAATAAGTGTAATTACAGTATTCTGGTGGCTGTTATGATATTACTACAGAGCAAGCACAATTATGGGAACAATTAGTTTTTACTGACTCGGCTCAAATATTTAAAGTTAGATTGTTTAAAAGTAACAAAGATTTAAAGCCAAACCATCTACAAAGACCAACTCTTTTTTAACTTGGACAAAACACTTTGTGAAGTGGGTCTACACAAATGAGACGACAAAGACCGCACATGGTAAATTTAGAAATGGAAGACTGGTTAAATTTTTTAAGAATGAAACAAATCAGACACATGCAACAAAGGTACATGGTGATTTGCTTAATAAGTTTACAGCACATGATGTTTTTAACAGCGTACATTTACCTCCAGGGTCATTGTGGATGGACGTGTATTGATCTGACGTGTCAGACATGGATGTGAATAAGTTTACGTGTATATGCCACTAAGTGTCCCTGAACAGTGATTAGATGTAGTGCAAAGTGATGTCTTTTTCTTGTTCGGATTAGCCTGACGCCAATAGGAGATACAGCTAAAGACATTAAGTCATTGTGTTTGTGGATAATCATATGAACTGGAGCAGGAGTGAGAGCGCTGAGCAATAATATACAATTTCCATGACATTCTTTGTATAAAAATGCGAAATAACACCAGGTTTATTGATCCACAGATAATGAATACTATTACTATTACTATTACTAATACTAAAATAGGAATTGTTAGCTTTGTATTTAATGGATCATAAAATAATGACAAAATAATAATAATAAAAATTATTATTCATTATGGGTTTTAGGACAGAAGTTTCTGTTCCTGCTACTGGCTTTTGTTCAGTTCTGCCTATTCATTGGGTCTGCTTCCTCTAGTGGACTTCTGCCAAATATCCAGCTCGGCTCCTCTGCTTGCTCCTGCCAACTTTACTTTTCTTTTTAGTTATCTCCACATTTAGCCAATGATTTAATGATCAACTTTTTACATTACTTTTTAGTTTCTTTTAAATGGATTTTTATGTTTTTACTTATTTTTACTTTAAACAACACGTTGGACTTGCTGAGCGACTGGAGCCTTGGTATCTATTGTTCAACATGTCTGGGGTAAAAACAACTACTACAAAATGTTTTTGCTTTGGAATCTGAAAGGACTTCAGGAGACGATCCCAGTCACACAATGTGGTAAGACTGTGAATTTCAACTTGGATGATACAGTGTCATTCCCAAAACTGAGCGAATCAATGGGATTTAAACAAAATGATGCCACCTGCATAAACCTGGTGCCCAGCCAAAGCAGCACTGGATTAGATAAAAGAATGGCATCACAAGAGCATATGTAGCATCACCAGACATTTAGCTAAAAAACAGATTCCAACCACTGACTGAGCTAAAGGTGAATGAACGAGAAAACTCTGCTGTAAATGAAAAACACAGAGTAAATAAAACCTTTTCTATGAAAAACAGGAGACATGAATCTGTGGAAAAGCACCAGGCAAACAGAGACAGAGAATCTATGTCAAAAGTGAAGGACAGAGATATCCTGCTACGGTCTCTGATATAACAGCACTCCCCCAAGTCATGTCCAAACACACAGGGATTAAACAGCTGATGTTACACGTGGGTGCAGTTGACATCAGGAAGGGGGAATCAGAAGTTTTAAAAAAGGATTTCTCCAGGCTTTTAGATAAACTTGAAAACCTGGAAGTGCAATCCTTTATCAGTGGACCACTCCCAAACATCGACAGAAGGACCAATAAATTTAGTCGGCTGCTTGCATTGAATACATGGCTGTCCAAGGCCTGTGAGACAAGAGGAGTACACTTCATTGATAACTTTAACTTGTTTTGACAACATGGCAACCTGTTCAAAGAAAGGGCCCACATCTAAACAGGGGAGGGGTCAGGAGGCTAACGCATAATCTCCTGCACTCCCTGAAACGCCTAAATGGTTCTGGGCGCCCACTTGAACAGAGAAAGAGTCCTCAGAGAAGCCATCAGCCACTGAATGAAAAAAGCACTCCTGCCTCACCAGCCAAGGATCCTCCTCTGACTCTACCACCATCAACACCTCCACCACTGAAATGGACTCCCCCAATAGGACCATGGACCCCCCCAGTAACATCAACACCTTCTGCGGACCTCACCCTCTCTGTCCCATCTCCGGATTCACCAATGGGATTTCCACCTGGAAATTTTAGTTAAATCTGGAATTAAGATGATACCCCTTACACCTAACTTGGCCATGTCAGGGGTTCTATCATCATCACTAAAACCATCACCCCCAATACCACCCAGGAGTACCACTTCGGCCACTACCTAGAGTCCAATGTACCCCTGTCAGACCCCCCTCCACCTCCTCCCAGACCACCTCCTCCCAGACCAGCTCCTCCCAGACCAGATCCAAAAGCCTTGACTAGCATCAAGGCTACTATCAGTGATTAGGACACTGAGGGCCTCTGCTGTTCCAGGACTTTTTGTCATAGTAAAACACTTTTCAACCTGAGGCCCTGGGAGAGAACACTCCCTCCTAGCTCCATAACTACAGTCAGAAGTCGCAGATTGAAGAAGAGAATAACAGTTAGATTGTCTAATCAGACAAATCTGATTAAAATCCCCTGCAAACAGATAAGGTCAGGTCCTGTTTAAACAAACTTGAAACTTGCAGTGCTCAATGTCAGGTCTTTGGGAAACAAATCTTTTTTAATTAATGATTTAACCTTAACATAACTCCAAGATTCAGGAGACTTTTCTTATTAATAATGTGTTTATTTAAGCAGCTGCTTTTTCTCACCACAGTTTATTTGAGCTGGTATAAATAGTATTGCACTGCCCACTTTGTGGTCTATAAAAGAAAGCAGGTGTCCCCTAATTTTTATAAATCTCTCATCTGAATTTAATAATCAGAAATCTGTGAATAATAAATTGTTTACTGCAGCAGCCTCTTGCTGCACAAGAGTTTAAGTCTGTGAGCTGAAAGAGTTATCTGCAGGAACCTCAAGTGGGTTTTGTAGTATTTTTATGATTGTAAAAAAGAGACACATTTAGGACATCATGTGCTTCATGCTAATCCAAACTAGACATAGTTCACCCTGATGGTATACACCACAATAATTAAGGTAATGCGTTGTTGGCTGCTAAGAAATGATTATAAAAATATGCATATCTTCCGCCCAATTCTCCCCTATTCACCAATATTGTTCTTTCCACAGGACAATAAAATGGTGGTTACATCCCGGCTTTTCGGCTTTTACTGCATAGTAAAACAATAGTTTTTAGATAGCATAAACAGACATATTAATCAAAAATCATGTAGTCTAGAGACCAGAGCCATCTTTTGTACCAGGCTGTAAACATGAGTTTTATACTTGTAAGGTATAAAAAGGAGAATAAAGTTCTCCTTTTATTTCCGCTTTTGGAGCCTGCCCTCTGGTTGACGGAAGAATATTGCTGTATATTGCTGTATGCAGTGGTGGACGAAGTACACAAACCAAGTACTTGAGTTAAAGTACAGATACACGAGGTAAAATATTACTTCAGTAAAAGTAAAAGTACTCCCTTTTAACTTTCACTTGAGTAAAAGTACAAAAATATTTACCTTCAAATATACTTAAGTATCCAAGTACTATCATTTATTATGGCTTTAATGCCCTTATATTTTTTGTCAGTCTCTTGTCCCCTTTAGGCGCCAGGGTTTATTTAAAAAAATACAGATTTTTGAGATCCAAATTTCAAAAGGCTGTGGTTTGAAAATGATAAGAGATAGAGTCCTACTCTAAAGTAGAAAAATGTCAGGTATGACCCAAAGTATATATGTAAATACATTTTAAGCATCTAATTTGCATATAATTTGCATACAATGACATTATATATTGGCGGTTATGTCATTTACAGTACATACATGAACATATTATAGTATTTTTTTTCTTATTCTGAAAAAAAAATTTGTAACAGTAATTTGTAAAAGCAACATTACCAAAATAAAGAATAACTACAACTTCTAATAAACCATAACTAGTAAAACGTATGCAAATAGTTATGAGAAATATACACATGTACTGTATGTGTGTGGTTGCAGTTGCTTTATTTTTTCTTATCCATCCATAAGGCATAGTTAGTAGTTTTTTAGAGTGTGGGACCTCTCATAAAGCACAGCACACAGCTCAGCGACCTACTCTTTTGAAACTATCCACTGCACATGCGCAAAGCAATCAGGACGGCACCGTGGGAAATAGTTGGACCAACTACAACAAATAAAGAAAAATTGAGACAACGTAAATTTGATCCATTATTTCGTTTTGGTTTCCTTGTTTATTATATTTCCCGTTTCGAGCTGAAAGCGATGAAACAAACGTCAGTTTTTCATATTTGGTTCATACAGAAAAATAGAAAAACAAAATATTTATTTGTTATTTCGTTTTTGGTTTGCCAGATTAAAATTGAATAATTGAATGATCGGATGACACACGGACCTCAGTCGGTGTTCCCGTCCTGCCTCTGTCTTCTCCTGATCCGTCAAGTCCCGTCGTCAGTCCCGCTCCAGTCCAGTAGTGATGGGCAATCCGGCTCTTTTTCATGAGCCGGCTCTTTTGGCTCACAAACGGCTCTTTAAATAATAAATGTTTTAACTATGACTTTGACTGCAATACGTGTAAAAACAGTTCTAATTAAATTAAATTAAATTAAATGAAATCATACTAACAATGTCTCACAATTTCGTTAAAAATGCATTAATTTGTTATAAAAAAAAAGAATTCTATTAATCATTATGGCAATGCATTTAAAACATTTTGCCAATGGAATATCAATTTGGCCTTTTTTCAGGTCCGTGTATCATCCGATCATTCAATTATTCAATTTAATCTGGCAAACCAAAAACGAAATAACGAATCAATATTTTGTTTTTCTGTTTTTCTGTATGAACCAAATATGAAAAACTGACGTTTGTTTCATTGCTTTCAGCTCGAAGCGGGAAATATAATAAACAAGGAAACCAAAACGAAATAATGGATCAAATTTACGTTGTTTCAATTTTTCTTTATTTGTTGTAGTAGGTCTAACTATTTCCCACGGTGCCGTCCTGCTTGCTTTGCATGCAGTGGATAGTTTCAAAGGAGTAGTCTCCGAATGCTGATCTCAGAGCTTCCACGCTGGACACCCATTTCTTGCATCTTTACTGAGATCTCATGATATGGCATTACATTAATAATCATGGCCTCAATAAAAGGCATGTATGGTTCGAGTGCCATTTGAACTGGAAAATTTGATCAACTGGGACCGGACCCTCCGCTTTTGGCGCTCAGCGACACCGCGGTGAAGTTAGATTGACGTTGGATATTCGGCTCCGCACTTTCACCGGGAGGCTTAGTTGTCTGTGTCCGACTAGTGCGTCATTATTGCGGGGAACTCACTCTCGAAGCACCGCCCTCAGCACGGAGCAATGAGACTTAGGGACCGTCAATAAATGATGATCACGGGAACGAAGTAAATAAATAAACTCAATAGCTTCAAGATAAACATTTTTTTTGTTCACCAAACTACTTAAAAACAATAGATCTAATCTAGTGGCACCATGCACAGCTCTTTTTTAATTTTTTCACTTTTATGTTTTTTTTGGATTTTATATGAATTTTATATATACAAATATGGATTTTTTTCAATAGCTTTCAGGTCATGTGACCTAGTTTCTTCAATCCACTTCATATTCATAGCACTAGCCTAGTGGTACCATGCACACCACTTTTTTTTCTACTTTTGTCTTTTTTTGAATTTTATATCAATTTTTATGAACAAAATCAAGGAATTTCAAGGACATTTGTCTGATGTGCACCATGGCTCACTCAAAAGAGCACTCTGAAGACCTGCGATTAAGAATTGTTGATTTGTATAAAGCCGGGAAAGGTTACAAGTTAGAGAATTTGTCTACAAATGGAGAGAGTTTGGCACTGTTGCTTCTCTCCCAAAGAGTGACCATCTACCAAAAATGACAACAAGAGTTCAGCGCAGAATACTCATACTTACAGAAATCACTGGCACAGTCCAATATCTCTGTGCTTACATCGACTTTATGTAAAACACTGGCCAAGAATGGTGTTAATGGGAGGACTCCTCGGAGGAAGCCACTGCTGTCTAAAAAACATTGCTGCAGGTTTAATGTTCGCAAAAAGGCACTTGGACAGTCCACAGAACGTCTGGCAAAATATTTTGTGGACTGATGAAACAAAAGTAGAACTGTTTGGGAGGAACACACAACATCATGTGTGGAGGAAAAATGGAACAGCTCACACCCACCGTGAAGCAGGTGGAGGGAGCATCATGGTTTGGGGCTGTTTAGAAAGTCAATATAGAAAGTATATTGACTCAATGTATCTCAGTGTGGTATGGGAACAGCTCCAGTCTTGACTGCAAAGCCCTGCAGAGAGTTGTGCGCTTAGCTGAGCACATCTCAGGGTCTGCTCTCCCCTCTCTGCAGGACATTTACCACAAACGCTGCAGAAGCAGAGCTGCAAAAATCATCAAAGACTCCACCCACCCCAGTAATCATATTTTCACTTTGCTGCCATCTGGTAAGCGCTACCGTAGCCTGATGGCTAAAACCGAGAGACTCAGGAGGAGTTTTTTCCCACAGGCCATCAGGCTCTTGAACTCTAAACCAGCTACCTCACACTGACACACTGACAGTGTCACTCTGTTTTGCTACAAACTGTTTTGCACATTTGCTTCCTGCACCTTCCTGTGTATCTTAATAATTTAAGACCACAGCTAAATGCATATATGCACACTGTACATCCCTGTACATTTTTTTTTAATATTTAAGTCTACAGTTTACATTCATGTACATTATTTTGCGATCTAGATTTATTCACAATACACATTTTTATTCTTATATTTTTTATTGTTTACTTTTATTTCATTCTTATATAGCTACATTTATGTATATTTTCACCTGTGTGTTTTCCTTAATAATTGCACTGTCCATGGAGCGGACCTGACTCACATTTCACTGCTGGTTATATATGCTGTATATAATTTTGTATGTGACGAATAAAAATCTGGAATCTGGAATCTTGAATCTTGTTTAACCTCAGGGCCTGGACAACTTGCAATCATTAATGGAAAAATTTATTCAAAAGTTTATCAGGATGTTTTGCAGGAAAAGCTGAGCTCGTCTGTCAGACAGTTGAAGCTAAAAAGAGGATGGACAAAACACAGAAGTAATCAACTTCAGAATGGTTTCAGAAGAACAAAATACACATTCTGGAGTGGCCAAGTCAAAGTCCTGACTTGAACCCCACTGAGATGTGTGGCATGACCTCAAGACAGTAATTCATGCCAGACATCCCAGAATCTGACTGAACTGCAGCAGTTTTGTAAAGAGGAATGGTCCAAGACTGATCCTGATCAATGTGCCAGGCTGATCTGCAACTACAGGAAACGTCTGGTTGAAGTTATTGCTGCCGAAGGGGGCAACCAGATATTAAATGTGATGGTTCGGTTACTTATTCCTCACCCTTCTGTCATTGTTTGCATGTTATCCTCATTAAAAATATGAAAACCTATAAATGTTTGGGTGGTTTTAGTTAAACCAGACACTGTTTTTTCATTTGTGTCATTTTGACAAAGATCAGGTCACATTTGATGGTGATTTTATGCAGAAATGTGAGAAATTCCAAAGGCTTCAGATACTTTTTCATGCCACTGTATTAGAATCACACACACACATTTGAGGGTTTTACTATTTACACTTTTTTTATATAACCTTTTATATAACCAACACAGTATTTACAAGATAAGTATTTTAGCAGTTTGCAAAGATTTCTTCTTGCTTAGCTATATCCATTTATGAAATAAACACGAAAGTGTAATTTAACTACTACTACTACTACTAATAGCTATGTACATATAAAGTAAACATTCATTTGCACAAAGCACAATTCCATTCATTTTCATTGTCTCTTCTTCATCATCCATCCCAATACACTCTACATGGAACCATCTGTCACAGTTGTCACACTCCATCTGTTGTATGATAAAGAAACACTGTAAATCTGGAAATTTAATCACTTTATCAGTCTTTCTATCTTACCCAGTCAGTGTTATTCTTGTTCCCACTTGCACCTGCAGATTTCTTTGGCCTGTTCGATGCATTGAAGGATTTTAAGAGCCATTTCTATGCGCTCTCTTGCCATGCAACTTTTTTTTTTGTTAAACAGGATTTGGGAGATCAATGGAAAGTTCTCCATTATTGCTCTGGCCATCTAAACAAACATATCTTTAATAAAAGGTGTTTTGTCGCAATATTATCAAATATTAGAGGACACAACCTTTACAACTATGACCCCGCAGCTGTTTTGATCCTGTTGAAAAGGATGAGTCATTACTCCTCCTTTCCACTTCATGTCCATCCAGTCTATATTACCATCTTGCTTTTTTCTCGCCTGTAGGTATTCCCTGGATATGTATTTACACAGTTTGCATATTGTATTTCATTTTTGTAAGATGACATGTTGAAATAATTATGCCAGACTAATATATTAAAGTAATCAAGTTATTTGAGGTGAGTGCCATGGAAGCCATTGAAAAAAAAAAAAAAAAAAATAGTTTTTATATCAAAAATTCAA
This sequence comes from Perccottus glenii, assembly GCA_024416835.2. Taxonomy (NCBI): domain Eukaryota; kingdom Metazoa; phylum Chordata; class Actinopteri; order Gobiiformes; family Odontobutidae; genus Perccottus; species Perccottus glenii. Next base: position 7,521,597 of record CM044546.2, on the reverse strand, counting down.
AAAAAGAGAAAATTGGAAAATAAGCGGTGTGCATGATAATACTAGACTAGTACTATGAATATGAAGTGGATTGAAGAATCTAGGTCACATAACCTGAAAGCTATTGAAAAAAATCCATATTTGTATATATAAAATTCATATAAAATCCAAAAAAACATAAAAGTGAAAAAAGAAGTGTGCATGGTGCCACTAGATTAGATCTATTATTTTAAAGTAGTGAAAATAAATTTGTTTATCTTGAAGTTATTGAATTTATTTATTTACTTCGTTCCAGTGGTCGTCATTTATTGACGGTCCCTAAGTCTCATTGCTCCGTGCTAAGGGCGGTGTTTCGAGAGTGACTTCAGCGCAATAATGACCCACTAGTCGGACACAGACAACTAAGCCTCCCGCTGAAAGTGCGGAGCCGAATATCCAACGTCCAACGTCAATCTAACTTCACCGCGGTGTCGCTGAGCGCCAAAAGCGGAGGGTCTGGTCCCAGTTGATCAAATTTTCCAGTTCAAATGGCACTCGAACCATACATGTCTTTCATTGAGGCCATGTTTATTAATGGAATGCCATATTATGAGATCTCAGTAAAGATGCGAGAAATGGGTGTCCAGCGTGGAAGCTCTGAGATCAGCATTCAGAGACTATACTTGCCAAGCACAATATGCGTAGAAAAGGACACACTTCTGATTCAGAGCTTGACATTGCTGTGTCTCGAGCAATAAATGAGGTAACGTTACGTGATATAAAAAAGTAAAACATGTAGCATACTAGACCAGTGGTGTAGCCATACGCAGGTTGCCTGTATAACTACTAGTAACGGTCAGAGATTTCTGTATAACGTTAACGTTACCCACTTAAAATAGCGAGATGATACGTAACCACATTGTTTTGTGACAGAACTTTAACGCGTTCATTCATAAATTCACCCCGTCTGGGTTGTGAAGCACTGAAATGACGTTTTCGGCTTCCTTGGCCTGTAAGTGTGTGTGTGTGTGTGTGTGTGTGTGTGTGTGTGTGTGTGTGTGTGTGTGTGTGTGTGTGTGTGTGTGTGTGCGCAGTAGTAGAAGTGTATGCAGTGTTGACAACACACAGCACCACTACACTCACTACATACAGTATGCATGTAACGTTACATGTAATATAGAGCATTCTGAAGGACTGCTTAGGCTGTGTGTTGTCAATCAGAAGTGTGTCCTTTTCTACGCATATTATGCTTGGCAAGTATAGTCTCTGAATGCTGATCTCAGAGCTTCCACACTGGACACCCATTTCTCGCATCTTTACTGAGATCTCATGATATGGCATTCCATTAATAAACATGGCCTCAATGAAAGACATGTATGGTTCGAGTGCCATTTGAACTGTAAAATTTGATCAACTGGGACCAGACCCTCCGCTTTTGGCGCTCAGCGACCTACTCCTTTCCTTTGAAACGATCCACTGCGCATGCGCAAAGCAATCAGGACGGCAACGTGGGAAATAGTTAAACCTGCTACAACAAATAAAGAAAAAATGAGACAACGTAAATTTGATCCATTATTTCGTTTTGGTTTCCTTGTTTATTATATTTCCCGTTTAGCGCGATGAAACAAACATCAGTTTTTCATATTTGGTTCATACAGAAAAACAGAAAAACAAAATCTTGATTCGTTATTTCGTTTTTGGTTTGCCAGATTAAATTGAATAATTGAATGATCGGATGATACACGGACCCACTGCACATGCGCAAAGCAAGCAGGACCAAATAAAGAAAAATTGAAACAACGTAAATTTGATCCATTATTTCGTTTTGGTTTCCTTGTTTATTATATTTCCCGTTTCGAGCTGAAAGCGATGAAACAAACGTCAGTTTTTCATATTTGGTTCATACAGAAAAACAGAAAAACAAAAAATTGATTCGTTATTTCGTTTTTGGTTTGCCAGATTAAATTGAATAATTGAATGATCGGATGATACACGGACCCTGTGGGTTGCGGAGTAGGCCTACTTGAGTGATTACATCTTTAACTGTGGAGGTGCTGGCTCCAGGTGCTCCACCACTGTCACTAGTTTCTCAAAGCTCCTCTAGCTTCACAGTTAGGTGCACAGTTCAGATAAACAGGTGTAGGTTTTGCATAGAACCGGCGCGTTCAGCCCTCCCTTCTAATTGGCTGACACCGCGTGTATGATTGACAGGAATAGACAGTTGAAACAAATGAAGTCTAAATAATTATATTTTTGTGTTGTTCATTGGATTATTAGTATTTACTAGGGCTGGGCAAGTTAACGCGTTTTTATCGCGTTAACGCATTAATGAATTAACGCCGACAATTATTTTATCGCGCGTTAACGTCGGCCGATTAGTATGGTGAAAGATGTCGGTCTGAAGAACATTCTTAGGATCGCAACGAATGACTGCACGTATGAGCCGCCCTCATCCAGTGCTTTAAGTGGGCCGGTACGCACCTGTACTCAGTACCACCACTTCTCCGTGCGCCCAGAACGTGCTTTTAGCGTACTGGTACGCTCATTTGCACATCTGTTTTAATAGAGGTTTTAATCCTTTGCCTGCTCTGCCGCTTTCCAGAGCGCCCTTCACAATGCACGCTTCCTAATTCGTCCCACCAAGAGCAGAGACTACATTACCCATACACCCTTGAGTTTGGCAAGTGAAAGGGAGAGGGTGTGTGAAATGCGTGGGAACTGCATTCACATGCTCTGACTGTAATGAAAACACAAGAGAGACATTTATATTGTTTATATTGTTATAATGTTATGATTGAAGCTCTGGACATAACTTGTTTTTCTATAACAAACTAAACAAAATATTAATGCCCTGTCAGTGGCAAATATTTTTGGTTTTAATATTTAATTTGATTACATTAATGTTTAAGTTCAGATTTACAAGAAATGTTTTAACTGCTGTAAAAGCACATTATTTGTTTAAAGTGTTGTTTAAAGTGCAAACCAAATATTATTGCACTTTTGTTCATATAGCAGTTCTTTAAAAATGTATGCAGTACACTAATTTTGAATTCATTATTAAATTTTGTGTATAATGCGATTAATCGCGATTAATCACAGAACATTGTGCGATTAATCGCGATTAAACATTTTAATCGTTTCCCAGCCCTAATATATATATATATATATATATATATATATATATATATATATATATATATATATATATATATATATATATATATATTAATTAGGTGATTCTACATTTAAATATTGATGATAACAAGCTTGGGGGAAAACACAATTAATTGCAATTAATTACAGAAAATGTGCAATTAATTAGTTAATTTTTTTTTATCGATTCCCAGCCCTAGTATTTACTAAAATAAAATAATTCAATATTTTATTATTACATAATGGTTTAATTACTATAAGCTATATTAAAAAAATAAAATAAAAAGAGTCGGCTCTTCAGATATGTGAGCCGGCTCCCATCGTTCACTTAAAAGAGCCGGCTCTTAGAGCCGACTCACTCGCGAACGACCCATCACTACAGTCCAGCCCCGGTCTTCTTCTGGTATCCCTCGCTATCCTCGAAGAACTTGCTCCTTCTAAGTTTATTATTCAATAAATCTGTTTTTGAGTTATTTACCGTGTGTCTTGACTTGGTGATATGGATTAAATATGACTAACTGTATCATTCTGCTAAAGCGCCTCAAACAATATGTTGGCATTTCCAACTCAGCACTTTCCTGGTTTTAAGAATTCTTTATCCTTATAATATCCAGAGAGACACGGAGACAGATTATATTATAAAAAGCAAAAGGCCAGGTTTTATTCCTTGCAAGAAAAAGCAAAGCAGACACGTATCAAAAGCTACAGAAGTGAATTTGCTTAAAGAAGTAAACAAAACATGAGATTTTATATCACTGCAGTGGGGGCTGTTAGAAGGAGGTGTATCTCTCATACATACTCCCCAAGGCACTCAATTTTCCTCATTGTCTCAGACAGCATTGACTATTTTGTTTATGTTGAGTAACTTATGAGTTTATTTCATCAGGTGCCAACGTCCACAGCAGCTCCAGAGTCACATGGGGCTGTGTCCTGCCTCCAGCAGCAGGTGCTCTGTGCTCTCACACTTTACTGTGGCACAAAACAAACTTAACTGAACACAGTCTTATGTTTCAATATAATATAATGAACTGAAAAAAGCACATAACAAGACTTCCATTAAAACAAATACAAAGTTGTCATTTAAAAACCTGGTTTAAACAGCTGCTACTTCCTCAGTTCAGTATCTGTTGTATTTATCAGAGCACGTCCCACTTCAAAGCAGATGAAAGTAGGGTGTCACCTGTTCAAAAGTTGTAGGCAGTAAAGCTTGTGGTCTTTAAAATGTAAATCTGCAAAAGAGAATAACCAGTGCTCACCAGTAAACTCCATTATTGAACTGTGAGTGTGACTGTGTTACAGACAAACCTCTCACAAGAACAAGAAAGATATTAAAACATGGCCTGTGTTTACATTGGTGTAGTTTGTTTGTGGAGGTCATCCAGGACATTTTTAAGAAAAATGTTTTTTATATAAGGCATCCGGCTGTAGTTTCAGAGGTGTTAACCTTTTATTCATTTAGAAAGCACAAACCCTGAAGAAATGGTTTTAGTATCTGTGTCTAATAGTCAGTGTTGGGAAAGTTCACTTTCTACAAGAACTAGTTCAAAGTTCAGTTCACAAATTTTAAAATGAACTAGTTCAGTTCAGTTCAAACTTCAAAATTTTGAACTAAGTTCACAGTTCCAAAAATGAACTAGTTCATAGTTCTTTTTTCCCATATGTTGCTGCGAGCTATTATTTTTCAAAATTATTACCACAGCCCATATACAGTAAAATCACAGACAGCAATTATATTATCAGTTTTAACAATGAAGCTATGCGTCAGATTTAATTTTCATATCCAATTTTCAATCCTTATCCAACCAGGGTTTACATTAGCATTGAGGGGACATTGTTGCTTTAATGCTTTGTTGCTGTCCATTCACTCCACACTAGTAGCAGCTGCAGCTTTCAACCCTACAGTAGGCTACATTCTCAAAAACATGAGGACAAACGTGCTGCTTGAATGGTCTTTTTTAATGAGGAATTATTCAAAGAAAAACAGGACAGTAATCATTAAGGTGAAAAACGTTTTTAAATTTTAATAATTTTCCATTGTCCACATGCTAAAACAGAATATTGGAATCCTGGGAAAATAGACCAGGCAGGTTCAACAAACAAGTTACATGAATGAATTTAAATGATCATACGCCTTACTACATGCTGCTGTCGCCTCATGCTTTCTTTTTTCTTTTTTTTTTTTGATGACGCGTCACGCATGCAGCGGACGGCGGCTGGTGTTGCCAGGTTTGGTGTTTTTCCGCTACATATTAAGACCCGTTTGCGGCTGGTTTGAGGTGTGTTTTAGCCGGGTTTTCGCCTGGAAGGCTCTATAGAAATCTGGGACCCTATTGAACGAAGTTAACCTGAGAGAGCGTGCCGTTCACAGACACCAGAATGAACGAGTTCACACTAACGTTCATCAGGCAGTAATTCAGAACGTTCAGTTCACGTTCGCCCAAAATATGAACGAGTTCATGAACTATCGTTCAATGAACGCGTTCAGGCACAACACTGCTAATAGTATATATTATTCCAACAGCAGTGGAAGAGAAAACTTAACATAGGTTCAAGTGACTTTCCTTATTAATAACGTGTTAATTTAAACAACTGCTTTTTCTCGTTGGAAAAAGTGTATTATTGTGGAATGAGGCTGAGAGAAAACAAATGATGTCTTTTAATGATTTATTTAAGTAAAAAGTCAAAAAGAGTTCAGAATCAGGAGGAAGGACATTTAAGTCTGTGTTTACAGAGTTACATGAAGAACCCCAATTATATGTAGACAGGCTTAGAATTGATACTGAAATCACAGCAGATAAGAAAAAAAGAATAGTTAATGATAGTTAATAAATACGCGACCTGACGATTTATGCTGTAAAACCCCTTCTTCAGACCCAGAAAGTGTTTGCTTTACCAACAGAAAAGGACTTTTAACAACCCCCGTTAACGAAGAACAGATGGTCGTTGTTTTTCCAAGGAGAAAAACTCAGGAATAACTCTGAATTAACGTGTAGTAGGTTGAAAATGCCGCATCTTAAGTTTGATGAAGAAACAGGCACCCCCTCTCTTTAATTTGTATTTTTCTAATGTCTTTTATTTGGGGTTACATCCACACCACTAGAGGGTGCTGTAAGCACTATTGTGGGGATTAGAGGCAGAGAGCTCACGCAGCTTCAGAATTAAACAAGCTGTGGTGAGATTAACATGTCTCCTCCTCGTCTCTCCACAGGTATGAGTATAAAGTTATTGTAGTAACTCAAACTTGGTCCAAGTACGGTTAAAGTACTCTGTAGAGGGTTTGAACAGACTGTATATGTTTTTGAGAGTTCAGTACCAAAGTGAAGTGTAGTTTATTGCCGTTTTGTGTCGTCTCGTTTTCACCACGAGTACGCCATTTTCTGTATACGAACGTATTTAAAGCCTTATTCAAGCAATGTAAATTGCTCAAGTGCTTAATGATATGCATGTTCTTAGTGTTTTAAATTGTAAATGTTGCACAAATTTGAGTGTAGTTGAGGCAGTAGCCATGCAGACCATTTAGTTCTGAGAAGTTTGCCGCCATTCGCAGGTGCCATTTTCTTTTATGTTGCCAACCCGCTTGTGTGTGTGTGTGTATTTGTGGTAAAGGTGTGAAAGATAGATGGAAGTGTGAAATGGTGTAGATTAATGTACTTTGGTTACAATGTGGGATTGAATGTGGTGAAGAGTGAGTGTGTATATTGATGTTGGTTACTGTAATCCAGTTATATGTATTTTTATTTTGCACTTTATGGTTCATCTTGTGGTTTATTTTTAGTCAATATGGATGTGTTATTGTATTTTCAAATTAGTTATTTTTTAATGTATTGTCCTTTTTATTTAATTAGTTGATCTTTGTGAGAATGAAGTAATTGTAAGTAAAATAATGAGAACTAGAGAATTAAACAAGCTGTGGTGAGATTAACATGTCTCCTCCTCGTCTCTCCACAGCCACACCACACCTTTTAGGCAACACAGGCTAACCCTAACTGTGTGCCACTTGCTACCGCCCAGCTTCCCCTAGGGCTGGCGCCGGTAACAAACGCTTTTACCCTCCTCCATTCCAGCGCAGATCAAAGGTGTTATCTCTGAGCCTTTAGACTGGCTGGGCCCAGGACGTGACACTTATGGCTCTTTGAAATACGATTTTTGTGTATTGGCCTCAAAACAAAGACACTAACGACCTTTGAGGTCAAGGAATCTGAGCTTTCTGGATGATACCATACTGCCCTCTAGCGACAGTATGGATGAACGACGCTAAGAACTTAAACTTTTCCCTTTTTAGGAGAAAAGACTTTCAAAGGACATTGATATTGTGTTTATGCCATTAAAAGTGTGTCTCTAAGTATATGTTAACGTTTTCCCTACAGGATTTAGAGTCACAACAGAAGAATCGACTCTTTACATCAGTCTTACAAGCTTACAGTTAATAAAATTGTTGAATGAATTTATGTGTGTTACAGCATGCGTAAAGATGCATTCTATCGGTACAAATCTGCAGTGCCAAATTTATGTGTATGCTTATGATTGTGCAAAACTAAATATTCAATGTTATTTTGTGGAAGATAAAGGGAATGTTTAAATTAAAAATTTAGGTGGGATAAGTTCCACCCAAACCAGGCCTTCCCCCAAAAGAAACACACCAGGCAACGTAACCCGCCTCTTTCCAAGCCGTACAAAAACCCGGTGCGCGCCGGAAATACCTCTCTTACTCTTGCTCCTAAAATTGGCTTCTTGCTTTACGCCCTCAGGCTCTTCTTAGATTTTTCTTAAGCTTTCGCCCGGGTCCGCCTCGGACCCTCTCCTCTTTAACTTAACTTACTTTTAAATTTTTCTAGACCCAACGTGATTTTCTTTAAAGCCACACATTGTCTATTTTTGTAAAGATACTCTCGTGACGTCACGCACACGAGAAGGAAGACATTTTGGTAGTTCTTGTGAAAGAAACACCGCGGGAGACGTGCTGGGATTCGCAACAGACTGAGGAAAAGAGCACACAGCCCTCCTCTACCGAGCATTTTGTTCGCTAATGTCCAGTCTCTGGAGAACAAGATGGATGATCTTAGAGCCAGGATAAACTTCCAACGGGACATTAGGGACTGTAACATCCTTTGTTTGTCTGAAACGTGGCTCACGCCCTGGGTCCCGGACGCTGCTGTAACGCCGTCTGAAAACTTCTCTGTTTTACGGATGGACAGGACAGCCGAGGCCGGCAAATCCAAGGGTGGGGGAGTTTGTTTCATGATTAACAAGAAATGGTGTGACCCCAGGAATATCTCCACTCTGTCGCGCTCCTGCTCGCCTCATCTGGAACACCTATCCATTATTTGCCGCCCATCCTATCTGCCTCGGGAGTTTTCATCGATCATCATAACTGCTGTTTACATCTCTCCACAAGCAGACACTGGCTTGGCTTTGTCGGAGCTTCACGATGCGCTCAGCGGCAACATCAACAAACATCCCGCTGCTACTATCATCGCTGGGGACTTTAACAAAGCCAAACTCAGGAAAGTCATGCCTAATTTTTATCAACACGTATCCTGTCCAACCAGAGGACCGAATACACTGGATCATTGCTACACTCAGTTTAAGAATGCCTACAAAGCTCGCTCACTACCGGCTTTCGGCAAATCGGACCATGCCGCCATTTTCCTCACACCGGAATATAAACAACGGCTCGTTCAAGAACCTCCGGTGCAGAGGGTGGTGACGCGTTGGTCCGCCCAATCAGAAGCAACGTTAGAGGCGGCTCTCGATGACGTAGACTGGGTCATGCTTCGCGCAAGCTCATTGGACGTCAGCGAGTTCACGGATGTAGCGCTAAGCTTTGTAAACACGCTAGCCGAACAAGCTACGGACTCAATAACTATAAGGTCTTTCCCCAATCAGAAACCGTGGGTGGACAGATCAATCCGTGCAGCAATAAACAAACACACTGCTGCTTACAACGCCGGTCTTCTGTCGGGAAACATGAGCGAGTACAAAGCATCGTGCTATGCTCTCCGACATGCAGTAAGTGCCGCTTAACACAGACACAGGGAACGCATTGAGTCACATTTCCAGCTAAATGACTCCCGACGCATGTGGCAAGGACTAAGGACCATCTGTGACTTTGGAAATAAATCCTCTACAGAGGTGAGAGCAGATCCGTCGCTGGCTGGACGAGCTTAACACTTTCTACGGCCGCCGAAAGCTATCAAAGCAGTGCGAGTCTGCCGTTCAGCGCGTCAGGAAGCAGCAGTCAGAGCAGCGACCATCATGTGATCACCGTGACGGAGGACGAGGTTCGAAGGGCACTAAAGCGAGTGAATGTAAGGAAAGCAGCTGGACCTGATGGGATTTCTGGCCGTGTTCTGCGGTCCTGCGCTGATCAGCTCGCTGGTTTGTTTACATGCATTTTTAATGAGTCTCTTGCCACATCGGTGGTTCCCACCTCATTCAAAAATCGACCATCATCCCTGTGCCTAAAAACAATAAACCCTCTTGTCTAAATGACTATCGTCCAGTTGCCCTCACATCAATAGTCATGAAGGTCTTTGAGGGACTGGTTAAAAACGTCATCTGCTCCTCCATCCCGGATACTTTGGACCCCTTCAGTTTGCTTATCGCCCAAACAGATCCACAGATGATGCCATCTCCACATCCTGCACTCTTCTCTCTCACACATTGACAGCAATAACAGGAACTATGTAAGACTGCTATTTATTGACTATAGCTCAGCTTTTAATACTATAGTCCCCATAAAGCTAGCCTCCAAACTCATAGACCTCGGACTGAATCCTTCACTCTGCAACTGGATCCTTGATTTCCTCACCGGCAGACCTCAAGTGGTGAAACTAGGCCAGTACACCTCCAGCTCCATCACACTGAACGTAGGAGCCCCACAGGGCTGTGTCCTGAGTCCCCTGCTCTACTCTCTCTACACACACGACTGCGTGTCCTCGCACAGCTCCACATCCATTATCAAATTCGCTGATGATACTGTGGTTCTGGGCCTCATTCACAACAATAATGAGACCGCATACTTGGATGAGGTAGAGAAATTAACATCATGGTGCCAGGACAACTGCCTCTCTGAATGTGAGCAAAACAAAAGAACTGATTGTAGACTTCAGGAAGACGCAGCAGCAGCCCTACACTCCTCTTATGATAAGCGGGACCCCTGTGGAGAGGGTGAGTAGCTTCAAGTACCTTGGTGTAAACATCTCTGAGGACCTGACTTGGACTACTCACACTCAAACTCAGGTAAATAAAGCCAGGCAAAGACTGTACTATCTGCGACAGCTGAGGAAATTCAGGGTTTCACCAGCAATCCTGAAAACTTTCTATTCTGGAGCTATAGAAAGTATATTGACTCAATGTATCTCAGTGTGGTATGGGAACAGCTCCAGTCAAGACTGCAAAGCCCTGCAGAGAGTTGTGCGCTTAGCTGAGCGCATTTCAGGGTCTGCTCTCCCCTCTCTGCAGGACATCTACCACAAAGGCTGCAGAAGCAGAGCTGCAAAAATCATCAAAGACTCCACCCATCTGGTAAGCGCTACCGTAGCCTGATGGCAAAAACTGAGAGACTCAGGAGGAGTTTTTTCCCACAGGCCATCAGGCTCTTGAACTCAAAACCAGCTACCTCACATTGACACACTGACAGTGTCACTCTGTTTTGCTACAAACTGTTTTGCACATTTGCTTCCTGCACCTTCCTGTGTATCTTAATATTTAAGACCACAGCTAAATGCATATATGCACACTGTACATCCCTGTACATTTTTTATATTTTAAGTCTACAGTTTACATTCATGTACATTATTTTGCGATCTAGATTTATTCCCACATTACACATTTTTTATATTTTTTATATTTTACTCTTATATTTTTTATTGTTTACTTTTATCTCATTCTTACATAGCTACATTTATGTACATTTTCATCTGTGTGTTTTCCTAAATAATTGCACTGTCCATGGAGCGGACCTGACTCACATTTCACTGCTGGTTATATATGCTGTATATAATTTTGTATGTGACAAATAAAATCTTGAATCTTGAATCTTGAAGACCAAGAACTCCGCTTGCACTAACAGACTCTTTAAGCCAGAGGAACGACTCCTGAGACCCCTTTTGTCAGTGGCCAGCGACAGTTTTCAAAGACTCTAATCTGTTCCTGCCCATGCCAACGGCAGAGATATTGAGCTGTATACAGTTGACGCCTTTCATCAACTCCGCTCCCGGCCGCCCAGCGGAACCAGCCCGCGGCATCTTGTCACGTGACAGAACCTTGTGAAAGCGGGACCTTCTAACCCAGACGCGCCGCTTCAGACTTCCGAAGCAAACCTTTGGACCTGTGACGGAAATCGAACTGGGCCGTACCAGCGAACCAAGTAAGCCGCATGTGACACAGCCGGAGTTTGGCGTTTAAACTGTATTTCATAAGCTCAAGTCAATTCATCTATCTCCTTCCATAAACCCCCTTTTTAATAATCCGGTAATTAAACTCCCCAGCCGAGTTTTAATCAGTCAAAACATTCATTATCCTCCACAAAGTTCTAATTCACTGGTTATTGTTTATTGTTCTGTGTTAATCATTATTCACATTATATGTCAATAATTTACCCTTTGTGTCATTTCCCATCAAATATGTTAACTTTGTATAATCTTTAATAAAATCCCATAAAACGTTAAAGATCTTGATTTGTTGTTTTTATGTTATATCAGACATATTCCAAACACAGGTAGAATTCTATTCCTTCAGATTAATTGAGACTTATTAAATAGAATCAGTTTCCCAGAACTTATCTGGGTGGTGCCCTCAACGATACAATTTTGATAATAAAAATATTAGTTGATAATTTACCCAAATTAATAAAAAATTATATTTCTATAATCATCTACAGTACAGTACAGTACTAATAATCCTATACAGGATTGTTCTGCACGTATCCTTCTGCTGCGGTCAAGGACAGCACAAATAAATAACAAGCAAGAGAAATCGATTATTTAAACATTACACTCACCACAGTTTATTTGAGCTGGCATAAATAATAGTTCACTGCCCACTTTGTAGTCTATAAAAGAAAGCAGGTGTCCCCTGATTTTTATAAATCTCTCATCAACATCATGCTGTTGTCTGTTGTCTTTCTGGGTCTGTTCCTGGGGGTGGTCTCTCCTTCTGAGGTGAACCTGGAGCGTGGTAACTGCCCCCTGTTCTGGTTCAACTTCAATGGACGCTGTTACAAATATGTGTCCTCAAACATGACCTGGGCTCAGGCAGAGGTCAACTGTTTGTCGCAGAAGGCCAACTTGGTGTCTATCCACAGTCTGGAAGAACATAACTTTGTCCACACTCTGATTCAGAATTTTGACCCTAGTCGAGGACGCACTTGGATTGGGCTCAGCGACATCCACCTGGAAGGAACGTGGATGTGGTCAGATGGAACCCAAGTGGACTATGTCCAGTGGTACTCAGGACAGCCCGACAATGAGTTTGGAAAAGAACATTGTGTTCATTATTTCCGTGTGCCAAATTGGAACGACGTCCCTTGTTCAGAGACTTATCCTTCTGTTTGTGCAACTCGCATCCTCTGAAAGATGTGAATAATGTGTCAGTGACATGTTACTCAGAGCAAGTGCTGTTGTTCAACAATAAAAAGATTGATTGTTAACATCTGTTAGAAATGTCTGTTCTCATTATTTAACATTTATGACAATATAAACTGGGGAAATGGGCCTAAATTATTAAAACAGTTCCACATAACTATGAGCCTTTCAGAACATAATCTAGTACAACAGAGATTTTTATTTTTAAACAGCGCTTTTCCACCTTGTAGGCACTCAAAGCACTTTACCAGGGTTACAGTTGACACCACTGGAGGTGAGGTGGGTTAAATAAGGACACAACAACAGTATGAACTGTGGGGGAGAGCGGGATGTTATGATGTTTTGGGATGTTTCGAATGGGCATTGAACCACCCACCACCCAGTTGAGGGACGGCCGCACTTTAAAAAAAAAAAATAGATTTCCTATCCTTAGCTATCATTTAACCGGTATCAAGAAACAAATGTTAAACATGACCTGAATTACAGTAAAATTGGCAATAGTTAAACTAGATAGATTTTAAATGACTGGCCAGCCATTGTCATTTTTCCTTTTTTTGAGTTTGATCTCAGAACAGAACAAGTAGAGCAGATTCCTTTGAGTGCATGTGGATAGACACACTGTATCAGAAAACACAGCAGTACCTGCATACTTTGGAGCAGGCCAATCTAAAAAGAATACAATCAATCAAACCAAAAGTACTGCATGCCACATTTTAGGTAAATGGTTAGAATTGTTTTAACAAGATTTATTTTGTATTAAATAGATACCAGACTCAGTGAAGTGGTCATTCTGTAGAGCTACTCAACTTCAGGAAAACATATAATGTTTGATATTTTTGTGAAATATTTTAGTGATAAACTATAATATTTGATAAATAAAAATTACCAGTTGTCAAAGTATTTTGATTAGGTTTAAAAAAGTTTGTGAATGAACAATGACTGTATGTGGAACACCTGACTCAAGGAATCAAAATCTTTGTTTTACTTGGGAATGCATTGTGCAGCACAATTTTATTTATCAAATAGTTGTATCTAAAATCTACACTCTGCCCCTTCATTGCATCCACAGCGTTTCTCTCTGTCGGGTACTCTGCACTGCCATTTGGCCCGTAAGCACAAACAACAGTGAGAGACCTGGGGACCCCAAAACCGAAGGCGCAGGGAAGCGACCCTCTTGTTCACCGGGGTGAACTCAAAAACATGGCGGCTGAGCTGGGGGGCAATGAGCAAGCCCACAGCAGCCCTCCGCCTCTCACCGCAGGCAACTCCAGAGTTGTGGAGAGTCCAGCCTCTCTCGAAGAGTTGGGTTCCAGAGCCCAAGCTGTGCCCGACTATTATATATACTATATATACTATTCATTCGCTGGACAGTATTAAACTCTAACATCTTAAAAAGTGTTTGGGACTTCACTGTATTTTGTTAAATTGGCTCCCAAATTCACACATGCCTAACGCGCGTGATGTTTTTATGATTCAGTTTGGCCTGTTTTCATCAGAAACAACAGATGTGACTAAAGTTCAGCTATAAGCTTAAGTGAAATGTGAGAAAAATTAAACTCTGAATTAGTCCAAAAGGCTACACTATGCCTACCTATGAATAAGCAAGATATACAGCAATATAAAAACACCAAAGCCTTGTTACGATTGTTATCAACTTATGATCACTCACCCAAACGTTGCAATGAAATCCATTTTCATTTGTGTCTTTTTCTGAGGAAATGTGAGGAAACCACTCTCCTGAGGCTGAGCTGAAGTTCTTTCACTATTCTGTCAGATCCAAATATTGTCCAGGTTCATAACGCTCGCTGTATGGGCTCATGTGCCGTTATTGATCCCTGCTCCACACGGGACTAAGCAGGGCTTTGTGTCCTGGGACCTCGGATTTACCGAGCGCCATGGTGCGTGAGGATGATCTCAAAAGGGCAAAAAACATGTCTGTTTGATTCATTAGCCCTTCTGTGGAAGATTTAACAGTGTAAACTTCATAATGCTAATTCAGGCAACAACCGTGAACAGTAATTGTGTCAATTTGAGGTGGGTTTATGAATATGTCAAAAAGGAACACATAGCAAGCGATTTATCTGCCTAAAAGCTACACATAGTACTTTTAAGCGTATTTTAAGCGTATTTAGCCTGTTGATAGTGACAGATATTGTAAAACTAACAGTATAAAAATAATCATTAATTCTAGGCTGATAACTAATAAGAACAGAGACCAAAGCCAGGATTTGTACCTGAGTTATGTGCACACAGTGTGCAGGTAGAGGCACAGACTGTAGAAGGGTGGCACATTTAAATTACACATTTTGTTCTAGTCTGTTCCTCTCTCAATGGTCAATACAGGGCACAACCAGGTATTTTAGGGTCCATGAAAAAATCTTACACTGGGCCCCACCACCGCAAGCTCCATTGACCTATTGCTGTAAGTGACTTTTTACTAGAAGTGACTCTTGGGTTAGAGCTTTAGAGGCTGAATGAACATAGGAGAAAACGTTTAATCACAGTGGGGGACTCGTAAAGTTATATGATAATGTGTTTAGGGGGGTCTGGGGAAAACGTTTTAACAGAATAAGTGTAATTACAGTATTCTGGTGGTTGTTATGATATTACTACAGAGCAAGCACAATTATGGGAACAATTAGTTTTTACTGACTCGGCTCAAATATTTAAAGTTAGATTGTTTAAAAGTAACAAAGATTTAAAGCCAAACCATCTACAAAGACCAACTCTTTTTTAACTTGGACACAACACTTTGACAAATGAGACGACAAAGACCGCACATGGTAAATTTAGAAATTAGATTCTTCAAATGGAAGACTGGTTTAATTTTTTTAAGAATGAAACAAATCAGACACATGCAACAAAGGTACATGGTGATGTGCTTAATAAGTTTACAGCACATGATGTTTTTAACAGCGTACATTTACCTCCAGGGTCATTGTGGATGGACGTGTATTGATCTGACGTGTCAGACATGGATGTGAATAAGTTTACGTGTATATGTCACTAAGTGTCCCTGAACAGTGATTAGATGTAGTTCAAAGTGATGTCTTTGTCTTGTTCGGATTAGCCTGACGCCAATAGGGGATACAGCTAAAGACATTAGGTCATTGTGTTTGTGGATAATCATATGAACTGGAGCAGGAGTGAGAGCGCTGAGCAATAATATACAATTTCCATGACAATCTTTGTATAAAAATGCGAAATAACACCAGGTTTATTGATCCACAGATAATGAATACAGATGTTTATCACATTCTAAAACCTATTTAACTTAAGGTCTGCTTTTAATACAAATAGGAATTGTTAGCTTTGTATTTAATTGATCACAAAATAATGACAAAATAATAATAATAAAAATTATTATTCATTATGGGTTTTAGGACAGAAGTTTCTGTTCCTGCTACTGGCTTTTGTTCAGTTCTGCCTATTCCTAGCTATTCCTAGCTTTACTTTTCTTTTTAGTTATCTCCACATTTAGCCAATGATTTAATGATCAACTTTTTACATTATTTTTTACTTTCTTTTAAATGGATTTTTATGTTTTTACTTAGTTTTACTTTTTAAACAACATGTTGGACGTGCTGAGCGACTGGAGCCTTGGTATCCTTTTTTCAACATGACTGGGGTAAAAACAACAACTACAAAATGTTTTTGCTTTGGAATCTGAAAGTACTTCAGGAGACGATCCCGGTCACACAATGTGGTAAGATTGTGAATTTCAACTTGGATGATACAGTGTCATTCCCAAAACTGAGCGAATCAATGGGATTAAAACAAAATGATGCCACCTGCATAAACCTGGTGCCAAGCCAAAGCAGCACTGGATTAGAAAAAAGAATGCTGGCATCACAAGAGCATATGTAGCATCACCAGACATCCAGCTAAAAAACAGATTCCAACCACTGACTGAGCTAAAGGTGAATGAACCAGAAAACTCTGCTGTAAATGAAAAACACAGAGTAAATAAAACCTATTCTATGAAAAACAGGAGACATGAATCTGTGGAAAAGCACCAGGCAAACAGAGACAGAGAATCTATGTCAAAAGTCAAGGACAGAGATATCCTGCTACGGTCTCTGATATAACAGCACTCCTCCCCCAAGTCATGTCTGAACACACAGGGATTAAACAGCTGATGCTACACGTGGGTGCAGTTGACACCAGGAAGGGGGAATCAGGAGTTTTAAAAAAGGATTTCTCCAGGCTTTTAGATATACTTGAAAACCTGGAAGTGCAATCCTTTATCAGTGGACCACTCCCAAACATCGACAGAAGGATCAATAAATTCAGTCGGCTGCTTGCATTGAATACATGGCTGTCCAAGGCCTGTGAGACAAGAGTACACTTCATTGATAACTTCAACTTGTTTTGGCAACATGGCAACCTGTTCAAAGGAAAGGGCCCACATCTAAACAGGGGAGGGGTCAGGAGGCTAACAGATAATCTCCTGCACTCCCTGAGACACCTAAATGGTTCTCTTGAACAGAGAAAGAGTCCTCAGCCACTGAATGAAAAAGCACTCCTGCCTCACCAGCCAAGGATCCTCCTCTGACTGTACCACCATCAACACCTCCACCACTGAAATGGACCCCCAATAGGACCCTGGACCCCAGTAACATCAACACCTTCTGCGGACCTCACTCTCTCTGTCCCATCTCCACCTGGAAGTTTTGGTAAAATCTGGAATTAAGATGATACCCCTTACACCTAACTTGGCCATGTCAGGGGTTCTATCATCGTCACTAAAAACATCACCCCCAATACCACCCAGGAGTACCACTTATCCACCTCGGCCACTACCTAGAGTCCAATGCACCCCTGTCAGACCCCCTCCACCTCCTCCCAGACCAGCTCCTCCCAGACCAGCTCCAAAAGCCTTGACTAGCATCAAGGCTACTATCGGTGATTAGGACACTGAGGGCCTCTGCTGTTCCAGGACTTTTTCTCAAAATAAAACACTTATCAACCTGAGGCCCTGGGAGAGCACCCTCCCCCCTAGCTCCATAATTACAGTCAGAAGTCGCAGATTGAAGAAGAGAATAACAGTTAGATTGTCTAATCAGACAAATCTGATTCAAATCCTCTGCAAACAGATAAAGTCAGGTCCTGTTTAAACAAACTTGAAACTTGCAGTGCTCAATGTCAGGTCTTTGGGAAACAAATCTTTTTTTAATTAATGATTTAACCTTAACATAACTCCAAGCTTCAGGAGACTTTTCTTATTGATAATGTGTTTATTTAAGCAGCTGCTTTTCCTCATTTCCCCCTAATTTTTTATAAATCTCTCATCTGAATTTAATAATCAGAAATCTGTGAATAATAACTTGTTTACTGCAGCAGCCTCTTGCTGCACAAGAGATTAAGTCTGTGAGCTGAAAGAGTTATCTACAGGAACCTCAAGCAAGTGTGTTTTGTTGTATTTTTATGATTGTAAAAAAAAGACACATTTAGGACATCATGTCCTTCATGCTAATCCAAACTAGACATAGTTCACCCTGATGGTATACACCACAATAATTAAGGTAATGCGTTGTTGGCTGCTAAGCAATGATTATAAAAATATGCATATCTTCCGCCCAATTCTCCACTATTCACCAATATTGTTCTTTCCACAGGACTGTCCCTTTAATTGAAGCCTCTCCACCTGGCTATACTAGTCTAAATTACTCTAGACTATCCAGCTGTGGAGGCAGGGTTGCTGTCATCTACAGGGCTGATTATAAATGTTCTGCCCTCCCTAAACATACTTTCTGTTCATTTGAATACCTGCTCTTAAAACTGTGTGGCAAACGGCCGTTTTTCTGTGCAATCATCGAAAGACCACCAAAAGCCAACAATAGATTCATTGATGAATTCTCAGTCTTCCAAGCCTTAATTGTGGGTGATTTTCCTATATGACCAATGATTTTATTAATTTATTAGTCTTTTAATTTAATTCAACACATTAAGAACCCAACTCATAGTAAAGGCCATACTCTTGATCTTGTCCTGTCTCTAGGAATTGAAATTGATAAAGTTCACCTACTGGATTTTATTCTTTCTGATCACAAGGGTGTCTTTTTTAATGCTGGTCTGTATCCTCCCACACTAAATCCTGCAACAACTATCTGCACACAGAGTTTTAAAACTGATGCTGCCAAAATGTTTTCAGCTGCATTAGTTAAAAATAACCCTGCATCCTCTGTCAACAACACTAATTTTAATAATACAGACAATTCTAGATGATATAACTCCAATTAACACAAAACAAATGAAACTGAAATTCCTTCCGTGGCTTAATGATCAAACTAGAAATCTAAAACAGCAATATAGAAAAGCCGAACGCAAATGGAAGAAGGACCAATTACCTTGGAAAACCTCAAAACACCTAATGCACACTTTTCAATGGGCAGTAACTCTAATCTCACAACATAACCACAATTATTGTTCAAAACAATACAATCAATTACTTCCCCTCTTACTGCACCAAGTGATGCCTCTGCTGAACAATCTTCTTACCCACTCGATTTATGAAAGAAACCCTTGATAGTGTTGGCCTGCATATTCTGATCACTGTCATATGGTTCCTTTCCCATTGGTCTTAAGAATGCTATTGTTCGGGCAATTCTAAAGAAACTCTCACTAAACCCTCTAGACCTATACAACTTCAGACCTATATCAAACCTGCCTTTCTTCCAAAATCTTGGAGAAAACCGTTGCCATCCAAATTAACCGAGCACATGATTAACAATAAGATCTTTGATAAGTTCCAATAAGGCTTTCGCTCTAATCATAGAACTGAAACGGCCCTTATTAAAGTTACTAATAACTTGCTCCAATTTGCTAATTCTGGTTTATGTTCAATTTTTATTTTACTCGACTTCGATACTGCCTTCAATATGGTTAAACTTCTGCTAAAGCACCTCGAACAATTTGTTGGCATTTCCAACTCAGCACTTTCCTGGTTTTCCTTATACTTTACATTGCGATCATTCTCAGTTGTATTAGGTCAGTTCTTATCTTACTATCTTATCCATCCAATTTTCTAGATACATGCTTCCTTTAGGCCATATTATACAGAAACATAACATAAATTTTAATCTATATGCAGACAATACACAACTATACATATCCCCTTAGCCGACCACAACTCCCTTACTCAAGTTTTCAGTTGTATTTCTGACCTAATAAATTGGATGTCACAAAATGTCTCACAGCTTAATGAATCAAAAGCCAAAATAATTGTATTTGGCCCCCGGCAAGCTACTCAAATAATCCATAATTCACTTGTTAACCTGATCTCTTTCCAAAGCCATCCACCCGTAACCTGGGGTTCATCTTGGATTCTTAATTCAATTTTAACACACAGATCACAAAGGTTGTACAATCATGCTTCTATCAAATCCACACCATAGCTAAGATTTAAAAAATGTTGACTTGGAGAGAGTTCCATCAGACGTCTCCACTTGGTTTAAAACTCAGCTGAAAGACTCCTAACTGGCACAAAGTGATACCAGCACATTACCCTATTGTTGCCTCTCTGCACTGGCTACCAGTCAATTTTAGGAGTGGACATAAGTCTGTGTTTACAGAGTTAGATAAACAATCCCACTAGACAGGTCTAGAATTTATACTGAAATCACAGCAGATAAGAAAAAAAAGAAAAAACACTGGTTCACAGAGAGTGAGCCGTCTAACATGAGTCAGCATTTTACAGGTTTTCACAGAAAATAGAGTTGTCTCTGTAGGTGAACAGTACACAGGATTGTCCTGCACGTATTCTTCTGCTGCGGTCAAGGACAGCACAAAAAATAACAAATAAGAGAAATCGATAATTTAAACATTACACATAGAAGAATATGGATGTGGTCGGATGGAACCCCAATGGACTATCAATCAATCAATCAATTAATATTTAGTTATATAGCGCCTTCCAACAACCACAGATTGAACCAAGGTGCTTAACAACATTAGTAAAAAATAAACATATTTACACAATAAAAACAGAGCAGTGTCACAGAGCCATTAAGTGCAAAAAGCCATTTTAAATAAATAGGTTTTAAGTTTGGCTTTAAACAGAGGCCGGTCAGTGACTATGTCCTGTGGATGCCAGGAGAGCTCAACAATGAAAATGAAAATTGTGTTCACGTTAACCATTATTCACTTCCGAGTTGGAGCAACCATCTTTGTTCAAGCACTTATCATTCTGTCTGTGCAACTCGCATTCCCTGCTCGTCTCAATAATGTGTCAGTGACATGTTACTCAGAGGAAGTGCTGCTGTTCAACAATAAAAAGATGGATTGTTAACTTTTATGACAATAGCAACACCATGACAATATGAACTGGGGAAATGGGCCTAAATCATTAAAACAGTTCCAAATAACTATGAGCCTTTCAGAACATAATCTAGTACAATAGAGACGTTCTCAAAAAACAAGAGCCACAGGTTAAAAGTAAATGCTGTGGAAGAGCAAATGAATGATATCATGTGGGGTTTTAGGAGTCGGCAACAATTAGTCTCAGACTTTGGCCTACACCATTTTGGTCAGTGTGAGTTTTTATTGGGAATTATTATATTCTTTTCTTTATTTTTTCTCTCTTTTTTACTTGACCGGATAAACTACACTAACTTAAAAAAAAAAATTTGTGAGAAAAGTTCCTACTGCTGCTGTGACTGGCATTTGTCGATGGAGATTGTCTTGACCAGGACCACACCCCTAAATGCACTGAAGCAACTGCCATGTGGTTGGCTGATTAGATTCTTGCATTAATGAGAAATTGAACAGCTGTTCCTAATAATCCTTTAGGTGAGTGTAAGCTCAGCTCTCTTATCAGTTGATCTCAGAACTGAGAAAGTCTCTTGGAATTAGAGACAAAACGTCTTCACCTTGAAAACTAAGTCCAGATGCTTCTACTCTTTGTAAAGTTGTAGGCCTACCCCTCCCCTCTGGGGGTAGAGCTGTTACATACATTTTTTTATTACTTTATTTAAACATTGTTTAGCGTCTGTGGCACTGATATGTCTTTGTTTTTAGAAGTCAACTATAACTTTGTGAAGTCAACATCCATGTCTTCCATTTGTGTGCACTGTTGCAGATAAATGTTCTGAAACTTATTCCTGATCTCCTCACATTCTTACCGATGTTCCATAGTGATGTTAAACCTTAATCTACAATACAATGATAAATGATATCTATTTTAAATCCATCATACTTGCAGCCAGATCTATTTTACTCATTGTTTCAGATAGCATTGACTATTTTGCTTATGTTGACTAACTTATGACTTTATTTCATCAGGTGCCAACGTCCATAAGCAGCCCCACTGTGAGTGTGGCTGTGTTAAAAAAACATGTTCTGTGTGTTTACATTGGTGCAGTTTTCTTATTGATGTTTATTTAAACAGCTGCTTTTCTCTCATTGAAAAAGTGTATTATTGTTGAATAACGTTGAGAGAAAACAAATGTCTTTTAGTAATTTATTTAAGTAAAAAATAAAAAAGAGTTCAGAGTCACCTTTTGCAAAAGGAGGAGTGGACATTCAAGTCTGTGTTTACAGAGTTAGATAAACAATGTTATGTAGACAGGCTTAGAATTTATACTGAAATCACAGCGGATAAAGAAAGAAAAAACACTAGTTCACAGAGTGAGCCGTCTAACATGAGTCAGTATTTTACAGGTTTTTACAGAAAATAGAGTTGTCTCTGTAGGTGAACAGTACGCAGGATTGTTCTGCACGTATCCTTCTGCTGCGGTCAAGGGCAGCACAAAAAATAACACACAAGAGAAATCGATCATTTAAACATTACACTCACCACAGTTTACTGGAGCTGACATAAATAATACCAGTGCACTGCCCACTTTGTGGTCCATAAAAGAAAGCAAGTGTCTCCTGATTTTTATAAACCTCTCATCAACATCATGCTGTTGTCTGTTGTCTTTCTGGGTCTGTTCCTTCAATGGACGCTGTTACAAATATATGGCCTCACGCTTGGCCTGGGCTCAGGCAGAGGTCAACTGTGTGTCACAGAAGGCCAACTTAGTGTCTATCCACAGTCTGGAAGAAAATACCTTTGTCCACACTTTGATTCAGAATTTCGACTCTAGTCAAGGACGCACTTGGGTTGGACTCAGCGACGCCCAGTTGGGAAGAACATGGATGTGGTCGGATGGAACCCCAGTGGACTATGTCCAGTGGATCCCAGGAGAGCCCAACAATGACTATGAACATTGTGTTCATGTTAACTTTGATTCACTTCCGAGTTGGAACAACGTCCCTTGTTCACAAACTTATTATTTTGTCTGTGCAACTCGCATTCCCTGCTCGTCTCAATAATGTGTCAGTGACATGTTACTCAGAGCAAGTGCTCCTGTTCAACAATAAAAAGATTGTTAACATCTGTTAGAAATGTCTGTTCTCATTCTTTAACATTTATGACAATAGCAACACCATGACAATATAAACTGGAGAAATGGGCCTAAATCATTAAAACAGTTCCAAATGACTATGAGATTTTCAGAACATAATTGTTATAATAATTTTTATTATTATATTGTTTATAGTTACTGGATGCTCATAGTTCTCTACAGATCATGTCAAATCATGTCATGTTCTCCATGTTAGTCCAAGCATGGAGTAGACATGACTAGATGGAGACATGGCTTGCCACAGGACTTCTGCACCTGGAGCTGGGGCCTTGGGGAGGGTGTATGTAGGATACACCTCCCTCTAACAGCCCCCACTGCAGTGATATAAAACCTCATGTTTTGTTTACTTCCTTAAGAAAACCTTACTCTGTACCTTTGATACATGTTTGTGTGCTTTGCTTCTTCTTGCAAGAATTAAACCTGGCCATCCGCTTTTTATAAATACTCTGTCTACGTGTCTCTCTGGATAACATAAGGATATAGAATTCTTATAACATTAATCTAGTGCAATAGAGACGTTCCCAAAGAAACAAGAGCCACAGGTTAAATGTAAATGCAGTTTATTGTGAACATTTAAGTAAATGAATGGCATCATGTGGGGTTTTGATTTAAATGTTTAAAGGAGTCGACAACAATAAGTCTCACACTTTGACCTACACCCTTTCGGACAGTGTGAGCTTTTATTGGGAATTATTGTATTCTTTTCTTTCTTTTTTCTCTTTTTTGCTCGACCGAAAAAACTAAACAAAAAAAAATAAGTCCATCCATCCATCCATCTTCTACCGCTTATCCGGGGCCGGGTCGCGGGGGCAGCAGTCTAAGCAGAGACGCCCAGACTTCCCTCTCCCCAGACACTTCCTCTAGCTCTTCCGGGGGGATACCGAGGCGTTCCCAGGCCAGCCGAGAGACATAGTCCCTCCAGCGTGTCCTAGGTCTTCCCCGGGGTCTCCTCCCGGTGGGACATGCCCGAAACACCTCCCTAGGGAGGCGTCCAGGAGGCATCCGAAACAGATGCCCGAGCCACCTTAGCTGGCTCCTCTCGATGTGGAGGAGCAGCGGTTCTACTTTGAGCTCCTCCCGAGTGACCGAGCTCCTCACCTTATCTCTAAGGGAGCGCCCCGCCACCCTGCGGAGAAAGCCCATTTCGGCGCTTGTATCCGGGATCTTGTTCTTTCGGTCATGACCCAAAGCTCATGACCATAGGTGAAGTAGGAGCGTAGAATGACCGGTAAATCGAGAGCTTTGCCTTACAGCTCAGCTCCTTCTTCACCACGACAGACCGGTACATCGACCGCATCACTGCAGAAGCTGCACCGATCCATCTGTCAATCTCACGTTCCCTCCTTCCCTCACTCGTGAACAAGACCCCAAGATACTTGAACTCCTCCACTTGAGGCAGGATCTCTCCACCAACCTGAAGGGGACAAGCCACCCTTTTCCGACTGAGAACCATGGTCTCAGACTTGGAGGTGCTGATCCTCATCCCAGCCGCTTCACACTCGGCTGCAAACCGAAGGTCCAGGCTTGATGGAGCCAACAGGACAACATCATCTGCAAAAAGCAGAGACGAGATCCTGTGGTCCCCAAACCAGACTCCCTCCGACCCCTGGCTGCACCTAGAAATCCTGTCCATAAAGATAATGAACAGGACCGGTGACAAAGGGCAGCCCTGCCGGAGTCCACCATGCACTGGGAACAGGTCTGACTTACTGCCGGCAATGCGAACCAAGCTCCTGCTCGTCGTACAGGGACCGGACAGCCCTTAGCAAAGGGCCCCGGACCCCATACTCCCAGAGCACCCCCCACAGGGCGCCACAAGGGACACAGTCGAATGCCTTCTCCAGATCCACAAAACACATGTGGACTAGTTGGGCAAACTCCCATAAACCCTCCAGCACCCTGGAGAGGGTATAGAGCTGGTCCAGTGTTCCACGACCAGGGCCGAAAACCGCATTGTTCCTCCTGAATCCGAGGTTCAACTATCGGTCGCATTCTCCTCTCCAGTACCCTGGCATAGACTTTCCCGGGGAGGCTGAGGAGTGTGATCCCTCTGTAGTTGGAACACACCCTCCGGTCCCCCTTCTTGAAAAGAGGGACCACCACCCCGGTCTGCCAGTCCAGAGGTACTGTCCCCGACCGCCACGCGATGTTGCAGAGGCGTGTCAGCAAGACAGCCCTACAACATCCAGAGACTTGAGGTACTCAGGCGTATCTCATCCACCCCGGTGCCTTGCCACCGAGGATCTTCCCAACTACCTCAGTGACTTCAGCCTGGGTGATGGGCGAGTTCACCTCCGAGCCCTCGGCCTCTGCTTCCTCAGTGGAAGGCGTGTCGGTGGGGTTGAGGAGATCCTCAGTATTCCTTCCACCGTCCAACAATATCCCCAGTTGAAGTCAGCAGGTTCCCACCTCTACTGTAAACAGTGTTGGCAGGGCACTGCTTCCCCCTCCTGAGGCGCCGGACGGTTTGCCAGAATTTCTTGAGGCCGACCGATAGTCTTTCTCCATGGCCTCACCGAACTCCTCCCAGACCCGAGTTTTAGCCTCCACGACCACCCGGGCTGCAGTCCGCTTGGCCTGCCGGTACCTATCAGCTGCCTCAGGAGTCCCACGGGCCAACCAGGCTCGGTAGGTCTCCTTCTTCAGCTTGACGGCATCCCTTACTTCGGTGTCCACCACCGGGTTCGGGGTTGCCGCCACAACAGGCACCGGAGACTTTACGGCCACAGCTTCGGTGGCCACATCGACAATGGAGGTGGAGAACATGGTCCACTCGGACTCAATGTCTCCAACCTCCCTTGGGATCTGGTCGAAGCTCTGCTGGAGGTGGGAGTTAAAGGTCTTTCTGACAGGGGGCTCTGCCAAACGTTCCCCACAGACCCTCACAGTACGTTTGGGCCTGCCGAGTCTGTCCAGCTTTCTCCCCCGCCATCGGATCCAACTCACCACCAGGTGGTGATCAGTTGACAGCTCCGCCCCTCTCTTCACCCGAGTGTCCAAGACATACGGCGGAGGTCAGATGAAACAACTACAAAGTTGATCATCGATCTCCGACCTAAGTGTCCTGGTGCCACGTGCACTGATGGACACCCTTATGCTTGAACATGGTGTTCGTTATGGACAAACTGTTGCTAGCACAGAAGTCCAATAACAGAACACCACTCGGGTTCAGATCAGGGGGGCCGTTCCTCCCAATCACGCCCCTCCAGGTGTCACTGTCGCTGCCCACGTGAGCGTTGAAGTCCCCCAGTAGAACGGAGTCCCCAGTCGGAGCACTTTCCAGCACCCTCCCAGAGACTCCAAGAAGGCCGGGTACTCTGCACTGCCATTTGGCCCGTAAACACAAACAACAGTGAGAGACCTATCCCCGACCCGAAGCGCAGGGAGCGACCTCTCGTTCACCGGGGTAAACTCCAACACATGGCGGCTAAGCTGGGGGGCTATGAGCAAGCCCACACCAGCCCGCCGCCTCTCACCGCAGGCAACTCCAGAGTAGTGGAGAGTCCAGCCTCTCTCGAGGATTTGGGTTCCAGAGCCCAAGCTGTGCGTGGAGGTGAGCCCGACTATCTCTAGTCGGTATCTCTCAACCTCCCGCACAAGCTCAGGCTCCTTCTGTAGATAATTCTGGTGAATGATTGTGTTTGCATACTGTAGGAAGCGCGCATGCGCATTAGTTTTCCCGCGCAGAGGGCTTTCCCGCCTGAGAGTTTAGGTTACGAGTTTTTAACAGGTGCCGGTGGCTGTGTAAGTTAATTGTATGCAACAGAGGTTTATATAATAAACATACCTGGTTTGGATTATGGATTCCTCACTCATTTCTACACCTTCCCCGCCAGCGAGGTGACATTCCATGTCCCTAGCGCCAGATTCCGTGTCCGGGGATTGGGTCGTCGAGGCTTCTGCCTTCGGCTGCCACCCAATCCACTTTGCACCGGCCCCTTACGGTTCCTCCCGCAGGTGGTGGGCCCACGGGAGGAAAAAAAAAAAAAAAAAAAAATAAGTGAGTAAAGTTATTACTGCTGCTGTGGCTGGCATTTGTTCAAATTGTGACGGACATATTAGTGTTTTTACAGGTGTTGGTTGGGACACTGGAGAGTCAAAGTGGGACAGTCAATTCTACAAATTTAATTCAGAAATACATACAATAAAGTCACTAAAAAGAAAAAAAAACAGAAACAAGTACGTAAGCCACAGCTGCACTAACTCCTTCTGAACTTCTTCTGCATATGTGAGCACACTGTCCTACTCCACGGTGTCTGTAGGTTTGTCAGTCAAATATATGACCGCGCTAACACCCCCCGAGAGTTAAAAACACAGAACCAGGAAGTGCGCCTCCGTCTTTCATTTCCTTAAATGAACTACTCAGATGCGCGATCACATGTGACTTAAACCAAGTCTAACCAAAGCAAAGCCTGCCAAATGCCACCCAAAGGTAAGAGAAAGACGCTTTTTACAACAAACCTGACGGAAAGTGCCTGTTTTGTTGCTCGTGTTCTTGTTTAAAAAGGCTGTCGTTAACGTAAAGAGGTTTGTCTGGTCTAAACGTGCTCAGTAACTGGGCTGCGATGATTCAAGATGACTCTGCAGCAAAGGACCGTTTGAGTTCACAGTAAAGCATTAACAGAAGTAGGAATAGTGGTTTTAAGTCGGTTGAGATAAAAAAAGCAGCGAAACAGTGTGGTTTTGGGGGGGTTTAAGCGCATACGTAGATACCTGCGGCAGGTGAGAGAGGAGGAGCCACGAGTATGAATGCTCACTGATTACAATAATGATTAGAGATTACAATAATCTCAGATCATACTGTCCAGTTATATATTATTTCATAAAGTTACATGATTTGGATTTATCATGTCTGTAAAGTGTACATTTACATTTACGTACGTAAGTATCTGACTCTGATGTAATGAAAGTATAAAAATGTTTGGGATTATAAGATTAGATTAGATTAGATTTAGATTAGATTCAACTTTATTGTCTTATAATAAGAAATGCTGCTGATTTGTAGCTTTGTTGACAGTTTTGTTGAAGCAGAAGTGGTCCAAGACAAAACCGAGTTAAAAACAGAAGAAGAAATTAAAGCCGCAAGCGGCGATAAAGGCCCTCGCCTCCCTTGAGACCGCGGGGACACATGCACTCGGAGGAGTGCATTTCGTGCTTTAAAGCGTAGACTTCACGGTAAAAGGATTCTGAGGAGTTTTCTAAGACTCTAGCCTTGGCTCTGGAGGGGCCTCCTCTAAAGGAAGGATCCTGGCAATTGGGAAATGGCATTTATTTCCCAAATGTTGCCTCTTCACAGACTCATTACGACCACAGCCACAAATCTATCAAAAAACAAATTGATAATTTTTTTTGGCACACGTGTCTAGATGATACTCACCAAATTTGGAGCTGTTTAGATGAAAAGCCTTTAGACACAAGGGGTGCAATTTAGGTGGTCACGCATACACCCAACATAGTAGATTTCCTGTTGAGTTTACGATATGGCTGTAATACATTTTTCTGTTCGCCCTGAGGTGTTCTATGGATGTACCAAGTTTCATTTTCCTACGTTGGAAAAAGTTACTTTCACTTTCCATAGGCCCAATGTATTTTGACTTTTGTAGGGGTCGCCACTGAGTCATTTTTCATATTTTTTTCGGCGACTTCAAATACATAAATTTTTCGCCGAGCTTGAAGTCTGGGACCAATAAAAATGACTTTTAGTTGCACGTTTACTGGGTCAAATTGAGGATCATTTTGCAGAAAAATTATAATAAAAAATATATACGAATTATAATAAAATAAAATATAACTCGAGCAAAAAAGTCTAGAAAAACGCTTGTCTATTTTACATACATGTGTTTAGCTCATTTTGCCCAAGTTTGGTGTCTGTGGAATGAAGCAGCTATTTTCTGAGTTCTTTTAAAAGAGGTGTATTTTAAGTCGGTTCACATTTTCAATTCAAAATGGCCGCCTTCCCGTGTGTGATAGGTGTGGTCCCCATTGGCTTTTTGTTCATAAGCCCATGCTGGATGTGTGTACCAAGTTTCATTTGCCTACGACAAACTAAAATTTTCACTTCCCATTGACTTTTTCCAAATATTTGGGCCGTTGCTATGGCAACACATTTATAGATAGGGGGTGCTTGTCATTGGCTTTTATGCTCGTCATGACATAAGAGATGTGTGTACCAAATTTCATGTCTCTATGACAAAGTAAATTCTTGGGTCCCATTATAAGTTTGTAGGGGCGCTGGAGAGCCATTTCTAAAGATAACCCTTTTATTTACACATCTTTGTGTTCAGGTCATGAATGTGCACAAACGCCTTTTTGGGTCCAACTCGATCCGAGAAGGCGTTTGAGAGTTAAGAGACGTTTTATTTTCACAAAAATGGCCACCTCGTTACAGGCTTGCCACACCCATACCCGATAAGATATCAACAACAAAGTCACAACTTTGGTTGGCACACGTGTCTAGATGATACTCACCAAATTTGGGGCCATTTAGATTAAAACACAATGATTTGCATCTTTCTGCGCCAAAGTGCGATTTTAGTGGCCGCGCGTTTCACCCAACATGGCGGACTTCCTGTTGAGTTTAGGGTGTGGCTGTCATAGACTTTTCTGTTTGCCCTGAGGTGTCCTATGGATGTACCAAGTTTCATTTTTCTACGTTGGAAAAAAGTTACTTTCACTTTCCATAGGCCCAATGTATTTTGACTCTTCTAGGGCCGCCACTGAGTCATTTTTGTAATTTTTTTTCGGGGACTTCAAATACATCAATTTTTCGCCGAGCTTGAAGGCTGGGACCAATAAAAATGACTTTTCATTCATGTTCACTGGGTCAAATTTAGGATCATAGGTGGAGAAGAATAAAAATAAGAAAAATTAAAGCATAGCGGCGATAAAGGCCCTCGCCTCCCTTGAGACCGCGGGGACACATGCACTCGGAGGATTGCATTTCGTGCTTTAAAGCGTATACTTCACGGTAATGTCAAATAACTGGGCCTGTGCTACTGCTGGGGCCTGCTACACCACCTTGTAATTTAGAGTTAAAGGTCTCCACAATCCCTGGTTTTCCTGGGAGCTGTCTGAACCTTTGAACATAATAGATTATGCTTGGGCTAAAGGCGAGAAAAACAAAGTACTTGCTGGAGATTTGAGATGACTCAGGAATCGCTGCACCCCCCTGTTTAAAAAGGCAAAATGTAAATATAACTTGTCTAAAAGTACAAGGTTACAAGTTCCAAAGGATTCTGAGGAGTTTTCTAAGACTCTAGCCGTGGCTCTGGAGGGGCCTCCTCTAAAGGAAGGATCCTGGCAATTGGGAAATGGCATTTATTTCCCAAGGTTGCCTCTTCAAAGACTCTTACGACCACAGCCACAAATGTATCAAAAACAAATTGATAACTTTTTTTTGCACACGTGTCTAGATTATACTCACCAAATTTGGAGCTGTTTAGATGAAAAGCCTTTAGACACAAGGGGTGCGATTTAGGTGGTCACGCATTCCACCCAACATAGTAGATTTTCTGTTGGGTTTACGGTATGGCTGTAATAAACTTTTCTGTTTGCCCTGAGGTGTTCTATGGGTGTACCAAGTTTTGTATTTCTACATTGGAAAAATTTACTTTCACTTTCCATAGGCCCAATGTATTTTGACTTTTCTAGGGGTCGCCACTGAGTCATTTTTCGTATATTCTTTTCGGGGACTTTAAATACATAAATTTTTCGCTGGGCTTGAAGTCTGGGACCAATAAAAATGACTTTTAGTTGCACGTTTACTGGGTCAAATTGAGGATCATTTTGCAGAAAAAATATGATAAAAAAATATATACCGAATTATAATAAAAAAAAATATAACTCGAGCAAAAAAGTCTAGAAAAACGCTTGTCTATTTTACATACACGTGTTTAGCTCATTTTGCCCAAGTTTGGTGTCTGTGGAATGAAGCAGCTATTTTCTGTGTACTTTTAAAAAAGAGGTGTATTTTAAGTCGGTTCACATTTTCAATTCAAAATGGCCGCCTTCCCGTGTGTGATAGGGTGTGGTCCCCATTGGCTTTTTTGTTCATAAGCCCATACTGGATGTGTGTACCAAGTTTCATTTGCCTACGACAAACTAAAAATTTCACTTCCCATTGACTTTTCCACATTTTTGGGGACGTTGCTATGGCAACACATTTATAGATAGGGGGTGGTTGTCATTGGCTTTTATGCTCGTCATGACATAAGAGATGTGTGTACCAAATTTCATGTCTCTATGACAAACTAAATTCTTAGGTCCCATTATATGTTTGTAGGGGCGCTGGAGAGCCATTTCTAAAGATAACCCTTTTATTTACATATTTTTGTGTTCAGGTCATGAATGTGCACAAACGCCTTTTTGGGTCCAACTCGATCTGAGAAGGTGTTTGAGAGTTAAGAGACATTTTATTTTCACAAAAATGGCCACCTCGTTACAGGCTTGCCACACCCATACCCGATAAGATATCAACAACAAAGTTACAACTTTGGTTGGCACACGTGTCTAGATGATACTCACCAAATTTGGGGCCATTTAGATTAAAACACAATGATTTGCATCTTTCTGCGCAAGGGGTGCGATTTTAGTGGCTGCTCGTTTCACCCCACATGGCGGACTTCCTGTTAAGTTTAGGGTGTTACTCTCATTGACTTTTCTGTGTGCCCTGAGGTGTCCTATGGATATACCAAGTTTCAATTTTCTACGTTGGAAAAAAGTTACTTTCACTTTCCATAGGCCCAATGTATTTTGATTTTGTAGGGGTCGCCACTGAGTCATTTCTCGTATTTTTTTTTCGGCGACTTCAAAAACATACCATTTTCGCCGAGCTTGAAGTCTGGGACCAATAAAAATGACTTTTCGTGCATGTTCACTGGGTCAAATTTAGGATCATTTGGTCGGAAGAAAGATAAAAAAAAAAATCCGAGCAAAAATAATAGGCCCTCCCGGTCATCACCGGCTCGGGCCTAATAATCCGAGCAAAAACAATAGGCCCTCCCGGTCATCACCGGCTCGGGCCTAATGACAAACCACAAACCAATGTAAAAATAAAAAAAGTACTTTGATGCAGTTAGAGCTGATTTAAAGCAACACTATGTTACCTTTGAGACCTTGCTTTTTTTTGGTAAAGATTTTCAGGCTCTTTAATTTGGGGTCAAAGGTTATAGTGTTGTTTAAAATAATGGTTCCATGCTTTTACTTTTCTACTTTCTATCAATGATAAATGATACTGTTAAATACTACATTACACTATACTATACTGTTCTATTGATTATGTGCATCAGTGTCTACCCACTAAGAGATTTATTTTAGTCTGCAGCAGTAGATATACTGTCATAGTAATTGTATGTTATATATTATGCTCTCACTCCTGCTCCAGTTCATATACTTATCCACATACAAGTATGTTTGCACTACATCTAATCCCTGTTCAGGGACACTAAGTTCTGTACACTTAGTGGCATGTACACGTAAACGTATTCACATCTATGACTGACACGTCAGCTCCAGGCTTGTGAAAGGACGTGTCAATCATAGATGTGAATAAGTTTACGTTTGCAATCAGCACAATCCAAACAAACAGTAATGCATCAGAAAAGTGTACAGACTGATGTTTTGTTTTTTAAATCATGACTAAATAGGTCGATGTTGTGCGCTCTCCTCAGATCGTCCTGCAGCGTGTTCCAGAGTCTGACCCGTGCTGAACAGTGAGGATCTGAGAGGCTTAGGGTTAATTGATTTTAAAGCACAACCTTCAAAAATTTTAATGATTTAAAAAATGTCTGTAATGTCTCCTCTTGTTTGTTATAACCGAAAGGCTGGCGGTTCGATTCCCGCTCTGCCCTGTTCATACTTTCGTTGTGTCCTTGGGCAAGACACTTAACCCACCTTGCCTCCAGTGTCCGTAGCACTGGTGTATGAATGTGTGTGACTGTAGAGGTGTGTTTGGTGGTGGTCGGAGAAGGTTGAGCACTGTTTGTATGGCAGCCCCCATCTCTGTCTGCCCCAGGGGTGAATGTGTGTGAATGGGGTGAGTGGAAGCACGATGTAAAGCGCTTTGGGTGCCCGAGAAGGGTGCAAAAATGCGCTATATAATTGCATGCCATGCCATTTACCATTTACCATTTACCATCACGAGCCGCTGGTTTAAAAAAACAGTCTCTTAGTTTAGGAGAACCCTGACACAATAAGCACTTCTGTTTTAAAATCCTACACTTAGTATTTTCTTGAGGCCCATTGTAATTAATAAATGCTCTCTTTGAATAATTACAAATGGAAACAAATGCACAGATCAGACCAGGTTTTCAGGAGCATTGCAGAAAACACGTGTTAAAATATATAAATAGCAGAGATGGAGGAAGTGGTGGGTTTTTTTCTTTTTGCTTCACTGCATCATCAACTCACCACAAACTCTCTTTACGATAAAAGCACAGTTATAAATACAGTCAGAGGTCCATTGATCACATTCTCGAATCCAGAAACAGCAGGTGATTACAGTGACAGACCCGCGGGGAGTTTCAGTGCTCTGTGTAAAAAATGAACTGAAAATTAGCATTAGGCTCAACTGCATGTGTTCTTAATCACAAAACAAGGAAGTAAAACTCTCGCTGTGGATCTCAATAGTCAACGCACTGCTAAAATTTACCAGTGGTGGACAGTAACAAAGTAAATGTAATTCGTTACTGTACTTAAGTAGTTTTTTCCAGTATCTGTACTTTACTAAGTATTTCCATTAAGGGATACTTTTTACTTTAACTTCACTACATTTCAAAGTCAAATATCTTACTTTTTACTCAATTACATTTTGCAAAACTAGTCGTTCCTTCTGTTGCCATTAAAAAAATTTGTAGAAGAAGACCT
The DNA here is from genome assembly GCA_024416835.2 of Perccottus glenii. NCBI lineage: Eukaryota > Metazoa > Chordata > Actinopteri > Gobiiformes > Odontobutidae > Perccottus > Perccottus glenii. The sequence continues at coordinate 7,487,627 of CM044546.2, read as the reverse complement.
CAAAGACGCGTCTCAGTGGGAGTGTCAGGACCGGCTCAATAGAAGCCTCATTCTCTACACGCGAGCTGATAAACATGAAAATAACAAATAAAAAATACACCTGTGATGAAGTTTTGGTATTAGTAATGGCTGACTCTGATTCTGAGGGAGAACATCTACCTTTAGAGTCTTTTCAGCCGAGTGAAAGTGAGAATGAGAGTGAGTGCGTGTGTAACTTGGACAGCGCGCTGCTCGTGCCTTTCTCAGTGTCTCTCATAAAGCACACGCTGTTTTTCCCACATTTTGCCAAACATCAGTGAAAGAAACGGGAGGAAAACTAGTCGCTCTGGCCGCAGTAGTGAAGGGGAGGTTGGGAAGGGAAGCCGTGAGCGTGTAGCACCTGCTGCTTTACCTTTAGCACCTGCAGCTTTACCTTTAGCACCTGCAGCTTTACCTTTAGCACAGGTGATAGAAGCAGGGGCGTGTGTACTGCCGTGGCCGTGGTAGTGACAGGGAGTTTGGGGTAAACATAGTCAGCGAGAAGGCACTAATCAAAGCAGCGATCATAATAAAAGTGATGGCTGTGTGCTGTGCTTTATGAGAGGTCCCACACTCTAAAAAACTACTAACTATGCCACATGGATGGATAAGAAAAGATAAAGCAACTGCAACCACACACATACAGTACATGTGTATATTTCTCATAACTATTTTCATACATTTTATTAGTTATGGTTTATTAGAAGTTGTAGTTACTCTTTATTTTGGTAATGTTGCTTTTACAAATTACTGTTATACAAAAATTATTTCAGAAAAAGAAAAAAAAACTATATGTTCATTAGTGTGTATGTACTGTAAATAACATAACACAATATATAATGTCATGGTATGCAAATTATATGCTAAAAATGTATTTACTTATATACTTTGGGTCATACCTGACATTTTTCTAGTTTAGAGTAGGACTCTATCTCTTATCATTTTCAAACCACAGCCTTTTGAAATTTGGATCTCAAAAATCTGTATTTTTTAACATAAACCCTGGCGCCTAAAGGGGGCAGGAGACTGACAAAAACTAGAAGGGCATTAAGGCCATATTAAATGATAGTACTTGGATACTTAAGTACATTTGAAGGCAAATACTTTTGTACTTTTACTCAAGTGAAAGTTAAAAGGGAGTACTTTGGATTTTACTGAAGTAATATTTTACCTAGTGTATCTGTACTTTAACTCAAGTACTTGGTTTGTGTACTTCGTCCACCACTGAAATTTACTCACAATATGAAGAAGAAAAATATTTTAAACCACTCGGAAGTCACTTAAGTTTAGCAGAGCACGTCTTTTTTAGAGTGTCAGCTAGAACCAGTGTGTTGAACATTCTAACAAATACAATGGAACAGTTAAAAAATCTAAAGTCCAGACTCGTGGAGGTCAGTGTTTGGTGAAGGAGACAGAGGTAAACGTAACTTTTGAATTAAATCTCAAGTATAGACAAATATGCCATTTGTGGGTTTGAGGGTCTTGGTCTTAATCTTCAAGACCCTTTTTACAAAATAGTCTTAAGACCAGTCTCAAGTTCTACATTATTAGTGTTTACTGCCAAAGCTTTGTTTGTGTGAATAATTAAAAGTCGGTCTGTCGTCTCTGGGCTGTAGGAACAGAAAGCCAGGCTGTACATCATTTCATCATTTGTTTTTGTTTTTTGAACACTACCTCCAGTTCAGATACGTGCCGGCGTGTGCTGACGTGGACCAATGGGCTGAGGCTGTAGGCGGGGCCAGGATGAGCGCCGAATCTCTATTGGAGGAGCTGCTGATCAAACGGTCGCAGCAGAAGAAGAGGACGTCTCCGCAGAACTACAAAGAGAGACTGTTCGTTCTGACCAAGAGCAGCCTGAGCTACTACGACGGGAGAGTCGAGGTCAGAGCAAAGACACGTGGTTATTAAACGATCCCAGAAACAGTTTATCAGGAGGCCCGAAGTTAAGACCACAGCCATTAGCCTAGCACTTTTAGTTTGTGTGATCTCAGTTTTACTCTGTGGAGTTGCTTGTGGTATATAGTTAGTGTATTGCCTTTAGCAGCCTGTAGAGCCCCGGGACATCCCGTGATTTTGCAAATCAAAAATGATAGCTCTCAAACTGTTCACTGAGTTTATTGAGGACTTTTAATTCCACAGAAATTTAATAAAAGTAATATTCCTGGCACATGTTTTTTGTCATAAACGAGCCGGTAACACTTAAGAATAACTCGCAAACTAAAACAGTAATTAAGCATTAATAGATGTGTAGTAACAGACACTTAAATATAATTAATATGTGTCATTTTACATGGGTTTATGGTTAAGACTAAAACATTTATAACAATGTTTATAATGTAATAGTGCTTATTAATGTTGGATTAATGCTTTGTAAAAGATGAAAGAAGGATTAATTAGGTTATTATAAGTATTCACGTTATGCTGAAGTGTTACCGACGAGCCGAGCAAGGTCCCAGTCCTTCCAAAGGTTCACAAAAGCATCATCTGTTCTCTCTGTCCAGAACTTAAAGTTGCTATTTGCCACTACTCTCCAGATTCACCGAAGCAACAAGGTGTGTAGAGGATTTTAAAGCCTGTAAATCTGAAAATATGAACACACTGCATTGTGTTTAATCCCATCGCTTGGTTTTCCAACTCCTCTGCACGAAATCTGATGGTTTTATTTTGGTTTCAAAATAAGAGTGGTGTTTTATTTACTTTTTGCACCACTGCATTGAGACTTTGTGTGTGTTTTATGCTTAAGTCTCAGGTCGCTGGATAAAAGCTACTCAGTTTCTGGCTTGATTTTTCTTTGTTCAAATGATACGGATCAATGTTTACTGCAGATGTGGTGATTTTCTGTCGACGTGTCGGTGGAATTGGGTTCATGTCTGTATTTGTGGTCCAGAGAGCAGCTCTCCCGTCCCAACCTTTCTGTAGGACAACTGCATTTGTGTCTCGGCTGATTGTTGTTCATGTGGCGTTCTTGAGCAGAAGCGGTCGAGGAAGGGCTCCATCGAACTCAGTCGTATCAAATGTGTGGAGATCGTGAAGAATGGAGGCGGGATCATTCCCTGCCAGAACAAATACCCGTTTCAGGTACAAACACAACCGAGTCTTGACACATACAGTCCTGTTGCACTTTATTTTCCAGCTCGGTAATATCATGGTAATAGTGAAGTAAGAATTATGTAAGACTATTTAAGGTTATTTAGTTCAGAGACGTTTATTGTCAGTTACACAATGCAATGAAATCCTTGCTTCTCTTCAACACAAAAACAAAAAGGTATAGTATATATTATGCTGTACCATACAACATAAGTATCATGTTCATTTATTTATTGTTTGATACTCCTGTAGGGCTGGGAAATACACAGTAATTAACCCATTTAACCCATTTATTAACATGTTAATACCTCACTATTACAATGCTATTACAGAGCTGTTGTGTAAAGTGCTACCTACTGTCCTTTTATTGTGAAAATTAAAATGATTTAAGAGTCACACCTTATAAATAAACACCACACAATCAGTAAATAGCCTTATTACACACATTATTACTTATTAACAATCTAGAATATGTTCTGTCTAGTTTCTTATTGGGGCAGACACTAGAAAGGTGTTTGGTTTATTTCTGTGTAATGCAGCACATGGATTATTGTACAGCCTTTTGTGCATGAGGTTTAGTTTCACCTGCTGAAACATGTAACCTGCGCAAGATCTATAACAGAAGAGAGTTGACAGTAAACAAAGTAATACCTGTTTTTCCAGCTTTACACCAGGCCATTCATACTTTAAAGTCTTATAGGATTTTCTTACTGCAATACCATGAGTGTCTAGAGCCATAAACAGAACTTAAATAAGAGATTCAAAGATTCAAAGATTCAAAGTGTTTATTGTCATGTGTACAGACAGAAAGCATGTTTCCCTGTACAATGAAATTCTTACTTTGCCGTCCACAGTAAAATGTCACACAATTAAGTAAAAATAAAAAAATAAGACAAATATACAAGTAATAATAATGGAAGTATACCAAAAAAATACAAATATACAAAAGTGTAAAGTGTAGTAAGGTGAGGTAGTGCAGTTGTGATGGTGTAAAGTGACGTGTAAAGTAAAGTGACGGTGTAAAGTAAAGTGAGGTAGTGCAGTAGGTAAACAATTGTTCATGTAATGTTGTGATTGTGATTGTAGACTCCTATCTGCTGTTTAGGAGTCTTATGGCAGAGGAAAGAATGAGTTCTTCATTCTGGAAGTCCTGCATTTCACACTTCTGTACCTCCGTCCTGAGGGTAGAAGTGTGAACAGACCATGTTGTGGGTGGGAGGGGTCTTTGAGGATGGAAGCAGCTCTTCTGTGGACTCTGCAGTGGTAGATGCTCTGCAGAGAGGGCAGTGGAGTCCTGGTGATCTTCTGCGCAGTCTTCACCACTCTCTGCAGGCGTTTGCGGTCCATGTCAGAAGTGCTGCCGTACCACACAGTGATGCAGCTGGTCAGGACACTCTCAATGGTGCAGCTGTAGAAGTTGCTGAGGATCTTGGGCGACATGCCAAACTTCCTCAGCCTCCTCAGAAAATACAGCCGCTGTTGAGCCTTCTTGACCAGCTGTGTGATGTGAGGTGTCCAAGTGAGGTCCTCATTGATGTGGACACCCAAGTATTTGAAGTTGCTCACCCTCTCCACTTCAAGTTCCCGGATGAACAGTGGCTGAGGCGTTCTCCTCTCCCTCCTCATGTCCACTATCATCTCCTTTGTCTTGTCCGTGTTGAGGGTGAGGTTGTTGTCTTCACACCATGACACCAGACTGGCCACCTCCCTCCTGTAAGCTGCCTGCGTCACACGCCAGCGTCGTCCTATCACACTGCGGTGTCGTCAGCAAACTTCAGGATGATGTTGTCCTTGTGAGAGCGACACAGTCGTAGGTGTACAGGGTGTAGAGGATGGGGCTGAGTACACAGCCCTGTGGAGTACCAATGTTTGTGATGGTGCTGGCTGAAGTCCTATTACCAATCCTGACAGACTGAGGCCTGCCAGTCAGGAAATCTAGGAGCCAGTCACAGAGGGTGGGGTGCAAACCAAGTGTGGACAGTTTGTGGGTGAGTTTGTGTGGGATGACCGTGTTGAAGGCGGAGCTGTAATCTATAAAAGTATCCGTATGTATGAGTCCTTGTTCTCCAGGTGTGAGAGGAGTAGTGGACGCAGTAGCGATAGCATCCGAGGTAGATCTGTTGGGCGGTAGGCATACTGCAGGGGTCAATGGTGTCGGTATGCTGCTCTGAATGTGGGCCAGCACCACTCTCTCGAAACACTTCATAATGATTGGAGTGAGTGCCACTGGCCTGTAGTCATTCAGGCAGGTGGGTGGGTTCTTCTTGGGCAGGGGACGATGGTCGTGGTCTTGAAGCATGATGGTACAATGCGCTGGCTGAGGAGAGGTTGAAGATGGAGGTGAAAACATCAACCAGCTCGTTGGCACATGCTCTGAGGGCCCGCCCAGGAATGTTGTCTGGTCCTGCTGCTTTGCGGGGTTGATCTTCCTCAGAGCTCTGTGTACCTGTGTTGTTGAGATGGTTGGTGGAGGAGGGGGTTGGGTGAACCAGGTGTGTGTGAGCTCCTCTCTGCAGTGTTGCTGGGAGCCTCAAAGCGGGCGTAGAAATTGTTGAGGTCATCCGGCAGGCTGTCTGTTGATGCGATGTTGTTGGTGGTGGTCCTGTAGTCTGTGATGTGCTGCAGGCCTTGCCACATCCGCCCTGAATCCAGTAGAGTAGAAGCTGTCCAGCTTCTCTCTGTACTGCCTCTTGGCCCTGTGATGGCTCTTCTCAGTCCATACTGCAGCTTTGTACTCGTTCTCATTGCCTGATCTAAATGCAAGAGAGCGAGCACGCAGCATGTGACGACCTGACTGTTTATCCAGGGCTTCTGGTTGGGAAACTTCTTGATTTGTATGGTGGGCACGATGTTATCAACACAAGTGCTGATGTACCCAGACACATACTCAGCATAATCCTGTACGCTAATGGAAGAGTCCTCCACAGTGGCTGCAGCTTTAAACACATCCCAGTCTGTCAGTGCAAAACAATCCTGCAGGGTGATCTCGCTCTCCGGGGTCCAGAGTTTGATCTGTTTGGTGACAGGGTGTGCTTGTTTCAGTCTTTGTCTGTAAGCAGGGTACAGGAACAAAGAGATGTGGTCAGTGTCGAAGTGGGGCGGGTGCAGCCCTGTATGCACCACGTATGTTGCTGTAGACGTGGTCAAGAGTGTTTTTATCACGGGTGGGAATGTCAACATGCTGGTGGTATTTGGGAATACAGTCCGCAAACTACAGTGGTTGAAGTCACCAGCAACAATAAAAACAGCGTCAGGATGAGCCGTTTCTAACGCGCTGATGGCGTCATGGAGTTTGCTGAGTGCTGCTGTGGAGTCAGCACGCGGGGATGTAAACAGCGGCCAAAAACACAGCAGTAAATTCCTCGGTAGATAATACGGACGGCACTTCAGCAGTAATAACTCCACATCTGGTGAACAGTGCTCGTCAACAGTCTGTATATCTTCGCACCACGAGTTGTTTACAAACACACACACCGCCGCCTTTAGACTTACGGATGCAGCCGTTCGGTCGCCTCGGTGAAGGAGTGAGTCTGTAGCTGAATGGCGTTGTCCGGGACCTTGTCTGAGAACCAGGTCTCGGTGAAAATCAGGGCGCAGCACTCTCTTATTTCCCGATGGGTTGAAATCCTGGCTCGTAGCTCGTCCAATTTGTTTTCCAGGGAACGTACATTCGCTAACAGGAGGCTGGGTAGCGGTGGTCGGCTAGCGCGAGCTTTTAGCCTAGCGTGAAGCCTCGCTTGCGTCGCCGTCTCCGAAGCACTCTCCTGGGGTCAGCGAACTCACTCGAGACCGGTGCTTCGTGGCCCCCGGGGTAAAAGTTTTGGTGGTATGGGCGAACAATGAGCTGCAGCTCCAGCGGAATAGAACCACTAAAAACAAAGTTTCGTGAGTTGGCGATGTCCAATAATGCCTGTCGGTTGTATGTTAGCAGTGCATGGCATTTGTGCACTGCAGAAAGAACGAAAAACACGAAAAACATACAAAAAAGAGAAAAAGTTCGAAATTTTAGCGCGGAAACATCCAGGTTCACCACTCATTAAAAAAATAAATAAAAAGTTACTGAACTTTTATCTCTTGCGTTATATCATTTTATTTTAAACAGTTTGTAGAGGTGTAAATGACAGATTTTATTATGATGCAATGTAACACAGATCCAGTTTACCGACCGACACTGCAGTTTAATGCATTGTAACAAAGCCTGCCAGGATTAGATTCGATTTAGGTGCAATCTCACGTCATGTGTGACTTCCTGAGCTCTGTTTTGTTTTGTGAGGTTTATGTGAGACATATGTGCTTTTGTAGCAGAGGTACAGCTCTGTTCATCTAGACAGCAGCCTGCTTCAGTCGAACGTAGAGAGCGTCTCGATAAAGATAAGATTACACTTGAGTATAGATGAAGATAAACGTAGTCATGGAAAATGTGCATCTGACTTCTAATATTGGTTTAATCTCACCTCTGCCATTCACAGTGAAGTTGCACACACACAAAAGATAAGTCATTGTTGAGTCATCTTTCTCAAAACTTTAAAAACCACAGAGCCATTTCTGTGGTCAAATTAAAGTTTTGATAATTCCAATAGCTCGACTTTATTTAAGGGTCTGTACAGAGGAAAGCACCAAATTGTTCTTATGTGAATAAAATAATAAAAAAACAGGCAATAATTACAAATAACATAAATGGACTGCAAATATTGCGATAAAGGCCCCCCTCGCCTCCCTTGAGACTGCGGGACACATATATTCGGAGGATTGCATGTCGTGCTTTAAAGCAAATTTGGAGCTGTTTAGATGAAAACCCTTTAGCACAAAGTGTACGATTTAGGTGGTCATGTATTCCACCCAACATTTTCTGTTGAGAAGGATCCTGGCAATTGGGAAATGGCATTTATTTCCCAATAGTTGCCTCTTCACAGACTCATTACGACCACAGCCACAAATCTATCAAAAACAAATTGATAACTTTTTTGCACATGTGTCTAGATGATACTCACCAAATTTGGAGCTGTTTAGATGAAAAGCCTTTAGACACAAGGGGTGCAATTTAGGTGGTCACGCATACACCCAACATAGTAGATTTCCTGTTGAGTTTACGATATGGCTGTAATACATTTTTCTGTTCGCCCTGAGGTGTCCTATGGATGTACCAAGTTTCATTTTTCTACGTTGGAAAAAGTTACTTTCACTTTCCATAGGCCCAATGTATTTTGACTTTTGTAGGGTCGCCACTGAGTCATTTTTCATATTTTTTCGCGACTTCAAATACATAAATTTTTCACGAGCTTGAAGTCTGGGACCAATAAAAATGACTTTTAGTTGCACGTTTACTGGGTCAAATTGAGGATCATTTTGCAGAAAAATTATAATAAAAAAATATACCAAATTATAATAAAATAAAATATAACTCGAGCAAAAAGTCTAGAAAAACGCTTGTCTATTTTACATACATGTGTTTAGCTCATTTTGCCCAAATTTGGTGTCTGTGGAATGAAGCAGCTATTTTCTGAGTTCTTTTAAAAAGAGGTGTATTTTAAGTCGGTTCACATTTTCAATTCAAAATGGCCACCTTCCCGTGTGTGATAGGTGTGGTCCCCATTGGCTTTTGTTCATAAGCCCATGCTGGATGTGTGTACCAAGTTTCATTTGCCTACGACAAACTAAAATTTTCACTTCCCATTGACTTTTTCCAAATATTTGGGACGTTGCTATGGCAACACATTTATAGATAGGGGTGGTTGTCATTGGCTTTTATGCTCGTCATGACATAAGAGATGTGTGTACCAAATTTTATGTCTCTATGACAAACTAAATTCTTGGGTCCCATTATAAATTTGTAGGGGCGCTGGAGAGCCATTTCTAAAGATAACCCTTTTATTTACATATTTTTGTGTTCAGGTCATGAATGTGCACAAACGCCTTTTTGGGTCCAACTCGATCCGAGAAGCCGCTTTGAGAGTTAAGAGACGTTTTATTTTCACAAAAATGGCCACCTCGTTACAGGCTTGCCACACCCATACCCGATAAGATATCAACAACAAAGTCACAACTTTGGTTGGCACATGTGTCTAGATGATACTCACCAAATTTGGGGCCATTTAGATTAAAACACAATGATTTGCATCTTTCTGCGCAAGTGCGAATTTAGTGGCGCGCCTTTCACCCCACATGGCGGACTTCCTGTTAAGTTTAGGTGTGACTGTCATTGACTTTTCTGTTTGCCCTGAGGTGTCCTATGGATATACCAAGTTTCATTTTTCTACGTTGGAAAAAAGTTACTTTCACTTTCCATAGGCCCAATGTATTTTGACTTTTCTAGGGGCCGCCACTGAGTCATTTTTCGTATTTTTTTCGGGACTTCAAATACATAAATTTTTGCCGGGCTTGAAGTCTGGGACCAATAAAAATGACTTTTAGTTGTTCATTTACTGGGTTAAATTGAGGATCATTTTGCAGAAAAATTATAATAAAAAAATATATACCGAATTATAATAAAAAAAAAAATTTAACTCGAGCAAAAAAGTCTAGAAAAACACTTGTCTCTTTTACATACATGTGTTTAGCTCATTTTGCCCAAGTTTGGTGTCTGTGTAATGAAGCAGCTTTTTCTGTGTACTTTTAAAAAGAGGTGTATTTTAAGTCGGTTCACATTTTCAATTCAAAATGGCCGCCTTCCTGTGTGTGATAGGGTGTGGTCCCCATTGACTTTTTTGTTCATAAGCCCATGGTGGATGTGTGTACCAAGTTTTATTTGCCTACAACAAACTAAAAATTTCCCTTCTCATTGACTTTTTTCACATTTTTTGGGACGTTGCTATGGCAACACATTTATAGATAGGGGGTGGTTGTCATTGGCTTTTATGCTCGTCATGACATAAGAGATGTGTGTACAAAATTTTATGTCTCTATGACAAACTAAATTCTTGGGTCCATTATAAGTTTGTAGGGGCGCTGGAGAGCCATTTCTAAAGATAACCCTTTTATTTACATATTTTTTGTTCAGGTCATGAATGTGCACAAACGCCTTTTTGGGTCCAACTCGATCCGAGAAGGCGTTTCAGAGTTAAGAGACGTTTTATTTTCACAAAAATGGCCACCTCGTTACAGGCTTGCCACACCCATACCCGATAAGATATCAAAAACAAAGTCACAACTTTGGTTGGCACACGTGTTTAGATGATACTCACCAAATTTGGGGCCATTTAGATTAAAACACAATGATTTGCATCTTTCTGCGCAAGGGTGCGATTTTAGTGGCGCGCGTTTCACCCCACATGGCGGACTTCCTGTTAAGTTTAGGGTGTGACTGTCATTGACTTTTCTGTTTGCCCTGAGGTGTCCTATGGATATACCAAGTTTCATTTTTCTACGTTGGAAAAAAGTTACTTTCACTTTCCATAGGCCCAATGTATTTTGATTTTGTAGGGGTCGCCACTGAGTCATTTTTCGTATTTTTTTCTCGCGACTTCAAATACATAAATTTTTCCGAGCTTGAAGTCTGGGACCAATAAAATGACTTTTCGTGCATGTTCACTGGGTCAAATTTAGGATCATTGGGTCGGAAGAAAAATAATAAAAAAAAAAAAAAATAAAAATCCGAGCAAAAACAATAGGCCCTCCCGGTCATCACCGGCTCGGGCCTAATGAAAGCTAAGTTAAAAAAGTCCTAAAAGCCTACGTATGTCCGGTCAGTGAAAAGACAGAGGCAGTTTATACACTCTTTTTTTGCAAAAAAAGAGAAAGTGTGGGAACCTCCTGAAATGATGAGAAAATATGCAGTGCCCACGTTTCACAGGAAGTCTTTTGTGTTTAGTGGTAAGATAAAACCCTGTGTGTGTACTTCAGGTTGTGTATGACAGCTGCACGCTCTACGTTTTCGCACCGAGCCACGACAGCAGGAGTCAGTGGGTCCAGAGTCTGAAAGATGGTACGTGTCACACCTGAACCACACGTTCTCACACTTTTAGAGCCGTTCAAAGCACAGCGCTGCACTTCTCTTTCTAAATGATGCTTCTCTGGTGTTGAGTGGTCTTCACTTTGTAATTAGGCCCGAGCCGGTGATGACCGGGAGGGCCTATTATTTTTGCACGGATTTTTTATTTTTTTTTTCTTCTCCCCATATGATCCTAAATTTGACCCAGTGAACATGAACTAAAAGTCATTTTTATTGGTCCCAGCCTTCAAGCCCAGCGAAAAATTTATGTATTTGAAGTCCCCGAAAAAAAAATACGAAAAATGACTCAGTGGCGGCCCCTAGAAAAGTCAAAATACATTGGGCCTATGGAAAGTGAAAGTAACTTTTTTCCAACGTAGAAAAATGAAACTTGGTACATCCATAGGACACCTCAGGGCAAACTGAAAAGTCAATGACAGTCACACCCTAAACTCAACAGGAAGTCCGCCATGTGGGGTGAAACGCGCGGCCACTAAAATCGCACCCCTTGCGCAGAAAGATGCAAATCATTGTGTTTTAACCTAAATGGCCCCAAATTTGGTGAGTATAATCTAGACACGTGTGCCAACCAAAATTGTGACTTTGTTTATGATATCTTATCGGGTATGGGTGTGGCAAGCCTGTAACGAGGTGGCCATTTTTATGAAAATAAAACGTCTCTTAACTCTCAAACGCCTTCTCGGATCGAGTTGGACCCAAAAAGGCGTTTGTGCACATTCATGACCTGAACACAAAGATATGTAAATAAAAGGGTTATCTTTAGAAATGGCTCTCCAGCGCCCCCTACAAACTTATAATGGGACCCAAGAATTTAGTTTGTCATAGAGACATAAAATTTGGTACACACATCTCTTATGTCATGACGAGCATAAAAGCCAATGACAACCACCCCCTATCTATAAATGTGTTGCCATAGCAACGTCCCAAAAATGTGGAAAAAGTCAATGGGAAGTGAAATTTTTAGTTTGTTGTAGGCAAATGAAACTTGGTACACACATCCACCTTGGGCTTATGAACAAAAAAGCCAATGGGGACCACACCCTATCACACACGGGAAGGCGGCCATTTTGAATTGAAAATGTGAACCGACTTAAAATACACCTCTTTTTAAAAGTACACAGACAATAGCTGCTTCATTCCACAGACACCAAACTTGGGCAAAATGAGCTAAACACATGTATGTAAAATAGACAAGCGTTTTTCTAGACTTTTTTGCTCGAGTTATATTTTTTTTTATTATAATTCGGTATATTTTTTTTTATCATATTTTTTCTGCAAAATGATCCTAAATTTGACCCAGTAAACGTGCAACTAAAAGTCATTTTTATTGGTCCCAGATTTCAAGCCCAGCGAAAAATTTATGTATTTGAAGTCCACGGAAAAAATCTGAAAAATGACTCAGTGGCGACCCTAGAAAAGTCAAAATACATCGGGCCTATGGAAAGTGAAATTAACTCTTTTCCAATGTAGAAAAATGAAACTTGGTACATTCATAGAACACCTCAGGGCAAACAGAAAAGTCAATCACAGCCACACCCTAAACTCAACAGGAAGTCCGCCATGTGGGGTGAAACGCATGGCCACTAAAATCGCACACTGCAAAAAGATGCAAATCATTGTGTTTTAACCTAAATGGCCCCAAATTTGGTGAGTATAATCTAGACACGTGTGCCAACCAAAGTTGTGACTTTGTTTATGATATCTTATCGGGTATGGGTGTGGCAAGCCTGTAACGAGGTGGCCATTTTTATGAAAGTAAAACGTCTCTTAACTCTCAAACGCCTTCTCGGATCGAGTTGGACCCAAAAAGGCGTTTGTGCACATTCATGACCTGAACACAAAGATATGTAAATAAAAGGGTTATCTTTAGAAATGGCTCTCCAGCGCCCCCTACAAACTTATAATGGGACCCAAGAATTTAGTTTGTCATAGAGACATAAAATTTGGTACACACATCTCTTATGTCATGACGAGCATAAAAGCCAATGACAACCACCCCCTATCTATAAATGTGTTGCCATAGCAACGTCCCAAATATGTGGAAAAAGTCAATGGGAAGTGAAATTTTTAGTTTGTTGTAGGCAAATGAAACTTGGTACACACATCCACCTTGGGCTTATGAACAAAAAAGCCAATGGGGACCACACCCTATCACACACGGGAAGGCGGCCATTTTGAATTGAAAATGTGAACCGACTTAAAATACACCTCTTTTTTAAAAGTACACAGACAATAGCTGCTTCATTCCACAGACACCAAACTTGGGCAAAATGAGCTAAACACATGTATGTAAAATAGACAAGCGTTTTTCTAGACTTTTTTGCTAGAGTTATATATTTTTTTATTATAATTCGGTATATATTTTTTTTATCATATTTTTTCTGCAAAATGATCCTAAATTTGTCCCAGTAAACGTGCAACTAAAAGTCATTTTTATTGGTCCCAGATTTCAAGCCCAGCGAAAAATTTATGTATTTGAAGTCCACGGAAAAAAAATACGAAAAATGACTCAGTGGCGACCCCTAGAAAAGTCAAAATACATCGGGCCTATGGAAAGTGAAAGTAACTTTTTTCCAACGTAGAAAATTTGGTACATCCATAGGACACCTCAGGGCAAACAGAAAAGTTTATTACAGCCATATCGTAAACTCAACAGGAAATCTACTGTTGGGTTGAATGCGTGACTACCTAAATCACTTGTGCTAAAGGCTTTTCATCTAAACAGCTCCAAATTTGGTGAGTATCATCTAGACACATGTGCCAAAAAAGTTATCAATTTGTTTTTTGATACATTTGTGGCTGTGGTCGTAATGAGTCTGTGAAGAGGCAGCCATTTTTTTGGGAAATAAATGCCATTTCCCAATTGCCAGGATCCTTCCTTTAGAGGAGGCCCCTCCAGAGCCACGGCTAGAGTCTTAGAAAACTCCTCAGAATCCTTTGGAACTTGTAAACTTGTACTTTTAGACAAGTTATATTTACATTTTGCCTTTTTAAACAGGAGGGTGCAGCGATTCCTGAGTCATCTCAAATCTCCAGCCAGTACTTTGTTTTTCTCGCCTTAGCCCAAGCATAATCTATTATTTTCAAAGGTTCAGACCGCTCCCAGGAAAACCAGGGATTGTGGAGACCTTTAATTCTAAATTACAAGGTGGTGTAGCAGGCCCCAGCAGTAGCACAGGCCCGGTTATTTGACATTACGAAAGCACGAAATGCAATCCTCCGAGGTACATGTATCCCCGCAGTCTCAAGGGAGGCGAGGGCCTTTATTGCCGCTTGCGGCTTTAATTATAATTGTAATGTTATGTTAATGCAGCCCATGGGTTAAATTATTTGGTTTGGGATGTGTTTTCACCTCTTGGCCATGCTCTGCTTCTGGTTGATGCCAATGTTAAAGAAAACTGGGTGGAGGAGCGATGACGGAGTAAGACGCGTCTCTAAGAGCTCAAAAAAACACTTTTAAAGGCCAACAACTATGTAAATTTTATGCTCTCAGAGCGTATTTACCTCTAAATACAACTAGACGTCAAGTTCGACTGGATATCTCAACATGAGCAAACAAAAACTGAAAAAACCGAAAGCGACCCAACTAGGCCTCAATCAACCCCCGATCTTGCCTATCGAAGAGTCCAGCGGTGATGAGGAGGACCCATCTAACCGAGCCTTACTCGCTGCTATTACTGCACTCAGAGGTGAAATGACTAAGATAAAGGATGACATCTGTGAGAACTTGGATAGACGCATTGAGCGTGTGTATAATGACTTGAGAGAGGAGATTATTACGACTAACGTCACCCAGGTGTCTATTGCTAATCTTGAACTGAAATCTCAGATGCTACAAGCTAAAGTCACCGACATAGAAGAGGCCACCACTGCATATTCCGACAGCATTAGCCAACTTGAGCAACAGGTGGCTAATCTTAATGCAGAAGTTGTCAGTCTTAAACAAAAGAATGAAGATTTAGAAGGAAGATCCCGTAGAAATAATATCAGAATTACGGGTGTACGAGAGGGCTCAGAAACTATACAACCGCGAGACTTTATCGCCAACTTGCTGAAAGATGTACTGAAGCCCCGCTTATTGACAGAGTCCACAGGACCCTTCGCCAACATTCGAGCCCCTCTGACCCACCGCGCCCATTCATAATACGCCTCCATTACTATCACACCCTGGAAGACATTCTCCGTAAAGCTGCTGCTATGAGAAATCTCCAGTATCAAGGTAAACCCATAAACATTTTCCCCGATTACCCTCCATCAGTGGCAAAGCGAAGGGCGCAATTCAACAGAGCCAGGCAACTATTGCGAAACCAACCCGGCATCAGATATGGCTTGCTCTACCCAGCGAGATTCCTAGTGACCCACAACGGCGCCCAGTCATCCTTTACAGACCCGCAGAAGGCCGAGGATTATGCTGAGCGTATCACGGCAACACCTCCGGGACCAACTGGAAGAAGTTAAAAGTCTGAAATAACACATCATGTACTCTACTCCTACAGAGATTCTCACAAACTGTGCTCTGTTTTAGAGGTATCCAGTAAGATTAATGTATGAGAATATATGGTTAAGTTTATAATGTATGATTACTACACAGATTTCATTTATTTTCTAATCCTCTTATTTTTTAAACTTAACCTACAAATATTCGTTTTGTGTTATAAATGGCCATGACTTTATAGTTAGGCTTGAGGGGCTCCCCCCAAAAGGAGTAACACCCTTCTCAAGTTAAGTTACTCATACAGGGAAGTTTTATTTATTTTTTTTGTTTTGTTTGTTTGTTTGTTTTTTGCACTTCTTCCCCGTTAACTGTCTTCCTGCGGCTACATTAGATTAGCCCAAGGTATTTAAGTTTATGTTGTTCATTTATATGTTGTTTATTGTGTTTGTGTTTGTAAGTATGCGGAATTACAACCTTTGTGCAGTAATAGAAGCAGATCTCAGTCATTATAATTTCTATAGATACCTGATTTCATATCTCACTCATATACCAATTTTCCTTTTTATTACATATGACGGATGCATTAAATGTTAAAAAGGGACTGACATTTACAAGCTGGAATATACGCGGAGCAAATAACCCGGGGAAAAGAGGTAAAGTTTTGAATCATTTAAAGTCATTACACTCAGATATAAGTTTTTTGCAAGAGACACATTTAAAAAATAATTTTTAAGTCATAATAGACTTAAAGCTAAATGGGTAAAAGAGGTATATCACACATCCTTCCCCACAAAAGCAAGAGGTGCAGCTATTATTATAAAAAAAGGGGTACCCTTTATTCACAATTCCACTATAGCCGATAAAGATGGTCGTTATATTATTGTCTTGGGAGAGATATACAATACATCTTTAACCCTCGTCAATGTCTATGCTCCCAATATGGATAACCCTGCATTTTTTAAGAAAGTCTTCAGGTTACTCCCCAATTTGTCACAGACTATGCTAATAATAGGAGGAGACTTTAATACACCTTTAGATCAATTTCTTGATCGATCATCATCTCGTAAAATACCTAAAAATAATTCAAGCGTTCTTTTAAATTCATTCCTTAAAAGTATGAATTTAATAGATTTATGGCGCTTTACCAATCCATCTGGTAGAGATTATTCTTTTTTTTCGGCAGTTCACAACTCTTATAGTAGAATTGATTATTTCCTAATTGATGCCCGAATAGCTCCATTCACAACCGATGTGAAATATCATACTATATTAATTTCAGATCACAGCCCATTAACATTCAATCTATATTTGGAAGGTATAGACCCACCTAGTAGATCTTGGAGATTAAACCCTCAATTATTAACAGACAAGGAGTTTTGTGAATTTATTGAAGTTCAAATAAAATTATACTTTGAAACAAATGATACCCCAGAAGTCACACCATGCACTTTATGGGAGGCTTTTAAAGCCTATTTGAGAGGATGTGTAATCTCATATGAAGCTGCCAAAAAGAAAAAAGAAGTAATACAATGTAAACATCTTGAAGAACAGATACTACAATTAGACCGACAGAATGCTTTAAATCCTACTCCCGACTTGCATAGAGAAATAACTAATCTGAAATATCAACTCAATCAACTTCTCTCTAAGAAAATTACATCAGCTTTTTTATTCATTAAACAAAAATACTTTGAATTTGGAGAGAAACCTCATAAATTATTAGCTCGTCAACTTAGAAAAATAGAAACCGATCGAGCTATACATAGAATTAAAGATGACAGGGGACATATACTAACTAAGCCAAAGGAGATAAATGCGTGCTTCTTACAGTTTTATTCTGATCTGTATACTTCAAAATGCAATAGTGATTTCAATACTATGTATAAATTTCTAGACAATGTAATTTATCAAGAATCTCACCTGAAGACTCGGAAAGGCTTAATACAGATATCCACTCCACAGAAATACAAACGGCAATAACCTCCCTTAAAAGCGGGAAATCACCTGGCCCTGATGGCATACCGGTTGAACTTTATAAAAAATTTAGTAATATTCTTATTAGGGATGCACCGATACCACTTTTTTGGAAAACGAGTACGAGTACGAGTACTTGCATTTCAGTACTCGCCGATACCGATACCGAGTACTTAATAAAAAAACATGATTTAAATTTACAGGTAACAGCTTTAGTCATATAATTTAACAAAAAAACAAGGCACGGGGCAAACACTGCTTGTCCAAATATCCGTGGTGAAACTAAACGAAGAGGAGGCTTGCAGTAGGCGGTGGATGTGTTTGTTCACGGAGTCGTGTAGTTTAGGCAGCTCCGTGGCAGTCATGTAGCGGCGGCTTGGGACATCATAACATGGAGGAGACGCATGAATCCCACATTTTCTACCTCCGAAAGTGGCTGGTCACTCAATGCAATGTACGATGATTGCCTGTGTTATTTTCACAGCACGCGATTGTCTCTGGACATTTTCTCGCCTTGCAAGAGTTTGCTGCAGTGTGAGTTGTGTTGGTTTAGAAGCGTGGGTAAACTCTTTATACTCGTTATCGTGTTGGGATTTTAGGTGCTTGATTAAATTACTTGTGTTAAATGCGCTACCTTTTGAGCCTCCTCTGGACAATTTAGCTGAGCACATTTGCAGTCCGCCTTTGTTTTGTTTTGTCTTCATTCACTTTGAAATAGTTCCACACGGCTGACATGTCTCGTCTTACCTTCGTTCTACCCGCTCTGAGCTGCAGCCGGGGCCTGGGGCGGCACTGGCGCCTGTGATTAACCCCTTACACGCCGCTCAAACATAGACATTTCTCAGACCGTGGTATCGACCCCGGTATCGGGGGACTTTTAACGAGTACGAGTACTTTCAAAAATGTGGTATCGAGGCCGATACCCGATACCAGTATCGGTATCGGTGCATCCCTAATTCTTATACCATTTCTTCATAGAATGTACAACCAAGCCCAACTAGATGCCACCCTACCACCAACAACACTAACTCACGCCACAATCACTGTTATTCATAAAAAAGGTAAAGATGATTTAAATGTAGGCTCATATCGTCCAATTTCTCTATTAAACATAGATTATAAAATATACGCAAAAATCCTAGCTAATAAATTAACTCCTCTAATGAACACAATAGTTCACAATGATCAAACTGGCTTTATATCAAATAGATCTTCAACTTCTAATTTACGGCGGTTGTTTGATATTCTATACACTGACAGAAAAATTCATAACGATCTAGCCATACTGACTCTCGACGCTGAGAAGGCGTTTGATCAGATAGAGTGGGAATATATCTTCGAAGTACTTAAACGATTCAATTTAGGTGAGAGGTTCATAAAATGGATAAGACTTTTATACACAAATCCTAAAGCACAAATTTATACAAATCGCAACTTGTCTACCTCATTCGATCTGTTCAGAGGAACACGGCAAGGATGTCCCCTGTCAGCACTAATTTTTGCTCTTGCTATTGAACCACTTGCACAAAGTATCCGTTTAGACCCCCAAATATACGGCTATCAAACTAAGACAACAACAAATAAAATTTCGCTATATGCAGATGATATTTTGCTATATGTGACCAAACCTCTCCTCTCTATACCATCTATCCTTGAAAAAATTGAAATGTTCGGGACATTTTCAGGATATCGAATAAAATGGACCAAGAGTTTACTAATGCCAGTGCATGATATCCCTCAAACAACGCTAGTAAGATTTCCCTTCAAGGTTACCACTGATAAATTCACATACTTAGGGATAGAGGTTACAAAGCAACATTCCTCTCTTATGCATTCTAACTTTCCACCTTTATTAGAACAATTAAAAAATAAAATTCAGTTCTGGAAAACCTTGCCAATATCACTAATTGGGAGGATAAATGCCATCAAGATGATCTTTTTACCACAAATACTATACATGTTTCAAAATATCCCTGTTTTCTTAACAAAATCCTTTTTCAAGAAAATTAATTCAATTATTCAACCCTTTCTGTGGGATTATAAGACTCCAAGAATTAACAAAAAACATTTAATCAAATCTAAAACGAACGGAGGTCTATCCCTTTCAAATTTTATGATGTATTATTGGGCGTGTACTTTTAAAAGTATAAACTCCTTCAACATTACCTCTAACATACTCCCCACTTGGTTAGCTATCGAAATGGAAGACTGCGATCCATACTCACCTACAGCTCTAGTACTCTCACCAACGCCACTCAGCAAAAGGACGTTCAAAACCCAATCATACACAATTTATTTCGTATATGGAAGCAAATTAAATCCCACTTCACTTACAAAACATTACCCCTTTCTTTACCAATTGCAAAAAATCCATCCTTTGCCCCTTCTAATTTAGATCTGACGTTTCTTGACTGGAGGAAATTAGGATTATGTTGTATTCGTGACCTGTATATTGAAGGTAAATTTGCTTCCTTTATACAATTACAAACAAAGTTTAAATTACACAGCAATAACTTCTTCAGATATCTACAGGTCAGAGACTATATCCGAAAATTCATGCCAGGTTTTGAGACACAACCACAATCTATGTTAGATGAATGTTTTACTACACCCCCATATAAAGATAAATCTATTACCAATATATATAACAAAATGCAAACAATGTCTTCCCCCTCGTCCAATAAATATAAAGATAGCTGGGAGAAGGATATGGGTATTCATATTCCTGATGACATCTGGGAAGAATCTTTGAAATATATACACTCCTGTTTCAACAATACGAGACATTGTCTTATACAGTTTAAAATTATACATAGGCTCTATTTATCGAAAGTAAAGCTCCATAACATTTTTCCAAATACTTTATCAAGCTGTGATAAATGTCAGTCCCTCAATGCAACACTTTTTCATGCCTTTTTTTCTTGCCCTAAAGTTGCTACCTATTGGTTTGATGTATTTGGAGTATTGTCAAGAATCCTCAAGACAACATTGTCACCAGAACCACTGTTGATTATCCTTGGTACATCACAGTCATATAGAAAATTGACTTCAGCACAACAGCGGTTCATTTCTTACTCTCTGATTACTGCAAAAAAGCTACTTTTGATGTCATGGAAAGGGCCAGCAATACCAACTGACAAAATGTGGCTTCGGGATCTGTCCAATACTCTACATTTGGAAAAAATACGTTATCTGCTGAATGATAATCTTTCAAGTTTTTATATTACTTGGCAACCCTTCATAGATTTCTTACAATCAGTATCTGTATAAATACTAATTATCACTATTATTATCAGCACTGTCTGCTTTATCTGTACAAATTCTCACTCCATTCCTTACTACAAAAAGGTATTCTATTTCCGCTTTGTCTGTTTTTGTCTTTTTTTTTTTTCTTATTATTTATGTACACCTATATACAAACACTTGAGCCTCTATGTCATTTATTGAAAAATGTATAAGATGCATATGCTCAATAAAAAACTTTACAAACAAAAAAAAACAAACAAACAAAAAAAAAAATGGGTGAAGTTGAATCAAATGTCCATCTTTTAGTTCTTGTGGCAACAAGGCAAAGTTCTCAGAAGGCAGCGGCACATTTACAACCAAACTGTCCCTAAACAAAGACAGAATACAATCTTAATATAATTACATTAAAATAACACTATTAGTTGCTCTAATCCAATAATCCAAGAGTGTTTCTCACCATGTCCCGGTCAGTGTAGGCAAGAGGTCATCTGATTGGTCGGGTTTTGCTTTAATCAAAGTAAATGCCACTTGATTGAGGTCGGCCACGCTCACCTCCATGTCCTCGAGCATCCCCAGCTCATTGCCTGAAAAAAAAAGGGAATTTCAAAATCAGGCTGAAATGTAAAGTTTTTGTTTTTATTTTAATATAATTGGGATGTTCGTACAGAAAGTGCTGATCAAACACTCGAACTGAGCCAGGACCCCCACTGAGTGGAGCTGTCGCAGGAAGTTGGCGTCTTCCAAACCTCCGTAAAGTTTCAAAATAAAACCACACACCACGGCTGAGAGCTGGAAGACAGGAAACACAGGGTTTGTGAAAAAAAGTTTTTTGTTTTTCATATGATAGTTTCCTAAATAAAACACACTAAGTAACATTGAACAAACGTGTGACATTCAAATAAAACCTGCCTATATCAAACTAGAACCATGTCAAATCCAACTTAAACTGAATAAATTAACCTAAAAACCCCTGCCTTTCAAGTAATAATAATAATAATAATGGATTGGATTTATATTGCGCTTTTCTCCCGAGGGACCAAGGGACTCAAAGCGCTTACAGTCTGTCCATTATTCATTCATGCACAGTCATACTGGTGATGGTAAGCTACAACTGTAGCCACAGATGCCCTGGGGCAGACTGACAGAGACGTGGCAGCCATTTTGCGCCTACGGCCTCTCCGACCATCACCACATACATTCACTCAACATTCTTACACATTCATACGAGGCAAGGGGGGTTAAGTGTCTTGCCCAAGGACACAACGACAGTATGAATTGTGGGGAGAGCGGGAATCGAACCCACTACCTTCTGGTTGAAAGACGACAGCTCTACCACTGAGCCACTGCCGCCCCCAGTGGTGGTAGACATTGGTTCAAATCCTGGTGGGTTCAACAACAGCTGGTCCCGAGATAAATGGAAAGGGTTATGTCAAGAAAGTAATCCGGCAATGAACAATTACCCAAACTAAACGTTCAAATGATTCTCTGTGATGAGCCCTAAAGCAGCCGAAACTCTTAACGGGAATCATCACAATAAATGACAGGATGAATTAATTAATATTTTTATCTTACGGCTTGACTGAAGACAGCGTGGCGTCTCTGGACGAGCGGCACAGACCCCTGTCCCACTGTGGCTGCCGCCGCCCCCTGCAGGACCACAAACGTCATGGCAGCGCTGGCCTTTTCCACCGCTTCACGAACGCAGTCCCTCAGGGTCACTACCAGAGGAAGCAGCTGCTCCTGCCATGACGACGCAGACGCAGACGATGGAGAAGAGGCAACACCTGTGGCATAAATGTAAGTTCAACATGAATTACTCGATGTGATGGTTTTGATGGTAAATGCAAAGATTGACCTCCCACCGGTGTTGTAACAGTTTAAGTCCTGTTGACCAGACTGTGTCGGAGCCTCTTTCCCTTTAAGACGGTCCACCATCGCGATAATGCAGTGCAGGCTTTTACCGACATTCCCCCACATCGTGTCCTGGATCGATACAAGAGGGAAAAACACAAGGAATACAGCTGTTTTCTAATTATAAGAAAGTTTAATTTAGATTTGCAAAAGGAATAATTGCATTTAAGGTTCTGACATAGTAACCTTTGTGTTGCCAAGTCAATATATGAAAAAGCTTCTCATTATTTTGACGACCTGAAAGTAGCATCCGTAGACCTTCTGTTTTATCCAAAATTTAACTTCAAACTGAACTCACCCACTCCTCTTCGTCGTACTCGTCCACAGCTTGGGTCACCTCTAGTTGCCCTGCTGAAGGCCATCTGTTGTCCAGTTGCCCCACTAAAGACCGTCTGTGGTCCAGTTGCCCCGCTGAATTACGTCTTCCCTCATTGGGCGCAGAGTGTGTGGTTTTGCCGTTACAAGCGTAGACGCAGCGGGAAAAGCGGTGTTTGTGAAGATCCAAAAGGGAGCTCTTCACCAACTCGTCTGTGAGCGCGTGGATGAACTCTTCGGTCTGAACGAGACAAAATAAAGTCAGTGTTTTGAGGTTCTTGTTATGTTTTTTGAGTCTGTCTGTGCAGTGTCCTCACCTGTTGAGTCAAAGTGTCTAAGACTTTCTGGAGCCGGACAGTGTTGACCTCCAGAGACACAGCCAGGAGCTCCTCGGCGAGTCCGAAAATGAGAGGCTGTAACCGGGCCACGCTCGCCAGCAGCTCCCTGGCCTTAGTGCGCTCCACCTGAGAATACGACACAAAGCTGAGGAAAACAGAAACAGAAAGGATTTTTACTGCCAATTCTAACACTTATAGCTGGAAACGAATGACAATGGATTAAGCTAGAAGACTGTTACAGCCACGTTTTTGCAGTTTCCAGTCAGACCTGTCTCAAACTGCGTATAAACTGACTCACTTCCTGTTTGAAACGCAAAACTTCACGTCCTTCTGACTTCAGTGTTTTACCATGATTTTGTTTTAAGGGCAGTTGTTCAAAGTTGCAGACTCAAAGGTTTAGAGTACGTTTTGAGTTGATAAAACCAAACCAAGTCTTGCAAGTCTTCAACAGCTCATGTCTCCTTTCTCTGGTGAACATTATTAGTGTCTTTATTTTCTGCAACAGTCCCTACAGAGAATATATATAATATTTAAGCAGCTTTGGTAGAGGAAACTGTTATCATTTTCCAATATAGCTACATTTAACATTGTTCAAATTAAATTAATCAAATTAATTTGTGTTATTGCCTGGCTTTATCTTTGCTTCATAGAGCCCCCCTGACCCCAGCTCCTCCCACTTCCTGCTGATATTAACATTTTATTTACCAGAGATCACGTTTGTCGGCTTCACGTGCACTCCGTCGACTCCGAATGATTCTACACAGCTCTTTGCATTCGTGTTAATCTACAATACAGCTCCACTAATCCCCCAAAGAGCAGAGGTTATCAGGTTACAAAGGAAAAAAAAAAACTTGTGTGTTTTCTCCCTAAGCCCTGGGGCCTGTTGCACAAAAGTAGAATTAAGACATCCGGGATAAATGACTCAGCTGAGCTCAATAAAGCCAAAACATGTGCGTCCAGGCTTAATTAGTTGCACAAAGACCAAGCCAGGATGAGCAGACACGGATTCATTAAGCCAGGTGAAACCAATCCTGGATAGGTGCGCGCTCACGGCTCACTCAAATAGACCCCGCCACAGATCACAGATTAACTGATTTACCATGGCAACTAGAGCCGCGTACTTTTCCCCGTCGGAAGCACAAATCCTCATGGAGGCATACGAGGAGGTAAAATATATAATTAAGAAGAAAGGCAACACCGCCACAGTGATAAAGCAAAGAGAAAAAGCATGGCAAAGTATTGCAGACCGCCTGAATGCGTAAGTAGTGCACAATTACACACTCACCGCTCCGCTGAAACATCACAATTACAAATCAAATATTTAATTCACATCTCCAAAAACGCAGTTGTACTGTAATTATGAAACGGTTACATTTTTTATTGAAATGCACTGCATATATGAGTGAAATTGTGTAGCGTAACTTCATCACACTGTATAAAGCTATGATATATTATTATTAAAACCTTACACTATTATTTTACGTTACTACGCTCAGTACGGTTTAATCTTAGCCGTTGTACTCTGCTTATTATGTTGTCCACCGGTTTTTTTTTGTGTTTCCCCTACTTTTATTAATGTAAAGCAGCTTTGACAGAATGAAACAATTGTGAAAAGTGCTATATAAATAAAATCTTCTTAAATACATAGATGAGCTATAATAATAATCACTTTAATTTATATAGCGCCTTTCAAAGGACCCAAGGTCGGTTGCTCACTGCACTGCAAAAATGTCTTTCTTACTTAGTATTTTTGTCTTGTTTTCAGTAAAAAAAAAATATCTAAAAAAAATCTTAAATATTTTCTTGAGCAAAATAACCTAGGAAAATAAGCAAAAAACTCTGCCAGTGAAACAAGAGAACTTTTCTAAAAGTAAGTGTTTATGGAAAAAGTAAACTTATTTCAAAATAATTTTTCTTATTATATTGACAGATATTTAAATTTTTTGCTTGTTTTAAGCACACATTTACTACCTATACTTATTTTGCTAGGTCATTTAGAAAATCAAGAAAATACATCTTTATTGTTTTTTTATATTTTTACTGAAAACAATACAAAAATACCAAGTCATTTTTGTCAGTGTGACTCCATTAAATGTTCTTGTGATAAAGAATGTGTGTGTGTGTGTGTGCGTGTGATCTAGATTAAACATGAACGGGCCAAAACGGACATGGCAGCAGGTCAAAATCAAATACAAGAACATTCTGCAGAATGGTATGGTCCCTGACTAATATTTAACAAAGCACAAGCATATATTGTACCCAGAAGGTGCCTGCTCACACATTGTCTGTACTGTTTTAGCAGTGAAAAAGAATACCCACAGACAAGGCACGGGTGGTGGGTCACCAAAGGCTGACCTTACCCCAGCAGAGGACATGGCCTTGGAGCTAAATAAAGGCAGGCCCGTCTTAGAGGATCCCTGGGGAAAAGACGAGCATAGGTTCCTCCCAAGATGCCACCCGCTTCATTCAAGGTATGTCCTTCCATCTCTACATGGAATACAACCACATTCATATTGAATCAATTTGGACTGTCTGACTTTGGTTTACCTATTGCCTTGCAGTGTCTGGCAGCACTGTGTTCCTGTTAGAGCCACCAGCACAAGCACCAGACGATGCTGATCCAGTGAGTACTCCATCAAAGGCATACTGTAGGCCTGGCATGTCTTGTCTACTAGCTTCAATATGAATCCGATTAAATGTGATAGGGTGAAAGCCCCAGTGCAGCAGCAACAGCACATGATGGAGACGATGATGAGGAGGAGACCATCTCTCTGGATTCCAGAAGGCATGAGGTATCATGTTAAGACTGTGAAAGTACTATTTACTCTACAATGGTGAGGAGTCCTCATCAAAATCAAAAAATCTAATTTCTTTTACAGGACCCAGATGCTATACAGTGGGAAAACCAGCCTGGCAACATAGTGCGTATTAATAAAAGGACACCACATCCTGCCAAATTCCAGCTGCGCTAATTGTATTGTGTTCACAGAGCTCACAAGCTATCAGAAAGTTGTATGGCAACCACCTCCGGCGCCAAATAGAACTGGCAGACATAGACATTCAGTACAAGAAGAAAAAGATAGAAAATCTTGCACTGGAGTCCGAAATAAAAAAGAGGACAATTAGGAAACTGGACCTTGAAATAAAAAAACTTGAGAGGGAGGTGAGATATGCCTTCAATGTACACTGTATGCTAACTGTAACACAAATGTATTAATCATTATTTTTCTTTCCTCCCCCAGCTCCAAGAAGATGACACAGCTGAAAATAAAAATTAGGTATATTCTCGTAAAGTCAAGTGAGCCATGACATATGAGCTCTTATTGTGAGCACACAGGACGGTGGCATCTTTCTAAGGTATTTTTTATTTTCACAGCAATCGGTACAACCAAGTCATCGTTATAAGGCACCGGCCTCTTTTGCCCACCCCCCCAGCACCAGGTGTGGTCACTAGCTTATATGAAGGCCCAATTGTGTGTTCCTTTCTGCTCTGACAATGGCATGCCCATTCTTGCGAGATGTGGTGGATGAAGAAGCACTTGTGCTGAGGAGAGCCTTCAGGCGAGAAAGGGTCTTCAGGGACCGGTTGGACCCACTGGCCTTCCCTGATGACCATCTATATGAAAGATACAGGTTTTCTGCAGATGGCATCAGGTATCTATGCAGACTACTGGGTCCCAGGATTAAGCACCGCACTGCACGGAGCCATGCACTGAGTGTGGAGCAAATGGTTTGTGTGGCCTTGCGCTTTTTTGCTAGTGGAGCCTTCCTGTACTCAGTGGGGATGCAGAACAGCTGAACAAGGCCACAATTTGCGCACAATAAGGAGTGTGTGTCTGGCTATCAAAGCATTAGCAGATGTCTTCATCTCCTTCCTGGCCACAGAAGACTCTGTGACATGAAAGAGGAGTTCTATAGGATTGCAGGTAAGAGGATCTACAAATTACAGGACAACTGTTAACACATAGTAGGATACTCATTACTTTGTGTGACAGGTTTCCCCAATGTCATTGGTGCAGTGGACTGCACACACATAAGGATAAAAGCCCCCTCAGGTGCCCATGAGGCCGATTTTGTGAATAGGAAATCCTTTCACAGCATTAATGTTCAGGTGAACATAACTTTAATATTGTCCATTGACGAACACTCTGCATTGCCAATGATGTGCATTGATTGGTGTAATATTCCTCATCTTATGATTTCAGATGGTCTGCAAATGACCTTTGGCCTCCTGAAGGCACGCTTTCACTGCCTTCACAAATTAAGGGTCAACCCTGTTAGGGCATGTGATATTACTGTGGCTTGTGCTGTCCTCCACAATGTGGCCTGCCTGAGGAAGGAGAGGGCCCCAGAGTGCCACCAGCCATGGACTGGGACAATCCGACAATCTTCCCTGATGACGACAGTGGTCGGCTGCTGAGGGACCAATATGTGTTGAATTATTTTAGTTAGTATGTGTGCTTTCAATTTAGGTAAAAATGTCCTGCTGTGGCAGAGGAAATAGGGTTTTTTTTGGGTTGTTTTTTTAAGAATTTGGCCTCTTGTGGTGATTGTGCGGTATACTGTGTGTAATACAAGGCTGCAGGGAGGCTACTGCATCCATTCATTTGTCTGTTCAGTTGATGTGTATGGATTTGTCCTGCATTTATTTTAGTGTGCAGACATGCAGGGTGTGTTATATACAGACCTTTGAATGTGTATGTATCATTTTGTATAATATGCTTTGATTCTGTGCTTTCCATCTTGTAGAGTCACTGTGACTTCAGTTTCGAAAGGAGCTGATAGTTTACCTGCTTTGTTTTGTCCTTATTCAATAAAGGAACATAATGTTACACATTGTGTTTTTATATTCATATGATGGAATGTGTAGGCCTATTTGTTTATATGACAGAGTACTAGGGCCCCACTGAGGAAAAAGGATAAAGTCATAAATTTATGAGGCTGGTTCTTTCTGCAGAAAAGCAACATATTCTTTTTACAGTTTTGATAGTTCTGACAATGTGATACTTCATATTCTGGCACATCAGCATGTCTTCGTTTATGAAACCATACTGAAGTACAATTTCACGAAATGCCCCACATCTGTCATTTTAACAACTGTCCTCCTTTGAAACAACTGGTTACAATATTATGACTTGTCTTTTTTTTCCCTCTGTGGCCCTAATATTCTATCATTTTATATATAGCCTTATAGTCTATGGGAAACTGTAAATTATCTAATGATAGCAACATCATCTAAAAATCATTATTTATCCAAAATGATTGAAATTAATGATCACAAACGTTTAAATAATGACAGTGGGTCTAGTTATATGTGATAACAATGTATAGTGAGCAGTGAAATAACTATTGGTTTCCATTTGTGGTGACTGCTGACTGACATTAGGAATGAGATTAAATAGATCCTGGAATTTAGCCTGGTCTGGAGCAGGCTAGCTCCACAGAATAAATCTCCATGGTAATTTATACCATAACATATCCTCCTGCCCCCTATCCAGCTTTAGTGCAACCGGATTAGGGATCAATTGAGCCAGGATAACCAAGATATCCTGGCTTAATCCCTTATCCTACTTTTGTGCAACAGGCCCCCGGTGGTGATCGGACGGAGCTCCCACTGTTATCACTTCGTACCAAACACCTGTGTTACATGCAGGGGATATTTGTTTCTGCCTCCCTGCTCCTGTCTTTCCTCCTCCCTTATTTGCTCTCAGGTGCGGTGAGTGGAACCTGTTTGCCACACCCTGGTTGGATAATTCACTACCTGGAGCAGCCAATCAGGGCCTGGCTCAAGATTTAAAAGGAAGCACCTTGAGCTGCAATGTCTCTCTTGCTCTCTCTCGCCTTGTTTGTATGTTCTTTGAATTTGTAAATCACATGTTGTTGGTTAGGAGGTTGGCAGGTGAGTGGGTACCCTATACATTTTTGCACCACGTAGAAAATTTATGTTTAGCCCACTAGGTTTATTGGTTGTTGCCGCCCGTGTATGTTTTGGAGTACAGACCTTCTATTTAGATAATTTAAACCAGGACTTTTGTTTGTTGTTTTAGTTCTCTGCTCAGTTAGTTAGGCTCTGTTTTGTTATATTTGTGTCTTTGATTTGGCACAACCATACAGCCTTCCTCCCTCCACTTTTGTTGGTTGTTTTATTTTTGTGTGCGTTTTGGACCAATAAAAGCCTAATAATAATAATAATAATAATACACCAAAACTCTATGACCTTGACTCTCTGTTTGTCTTGTACAACCTTGTCTTCATCAACTGAGGACATAACCAGTGGGGGCTCGTCCGGGATCTTTTTTTACCACAAGACAATCATTGAGTCTATTGTGTCATTTTTTTTTGAGAGCGCGAGAGAGGAAAATGGTGTTTGTTTTGCAGGATTTTATTGACAGTCCATGTGTTGAAAACCTGGAAAAGTGTCGTAAGGATGACTTGTTGTGTATTGCAGCACACTATAGAATTCCTGTTCAAAAACAATCTGCTAAACGAGAGATCAAAAATAAGGTCCTAGAGAAACTGATTGACCTAAAAGTTCTTGCTCCTGTTGAGCATAGCCCTACAGAGACACATGGTGAGTATTCTGATGAGGGTTCGGTTCAACTAGAACCTATTGCTAAGGCAGAGGATGTTAGAATATCCACTCCTTTAGAGACTCGAGAGGAAAGGGAGACTCCTCCTGCAACTTTGCCTCGTTTTGAGCCTTTCTCCCCAAAAGCACATGGAGTTGGAGCTAGCACTGGTGCCAAGCTGAAGCTTCGTCTTGCTCGTCTCCAGCTGGAGGTAGAAGAGAGAGAAAAGGTGCGTAAAGCTGAGTATGACCTTCGATTACAAATACGGAAACTAGAGATCCAGGCTAATAAGGAAATTAGGTTAAAAGAATTGGAAATTGAAGCCAATAGAGTTCTACCTAAAAGGGACACGGTACAGAAGTCTGAAAACTCCCCTTCTCAATCACCTTCTGGTATACAAGGTTTTGAGGTCAGTAAAAACATTGCATTAGTGCCAATATTTCGTGAGACAGAGGTTGATTCTTATTTTGGTGCATTTGAAAGAATTGCTACTGCTCTTGACTGGCCTAAAGAGATGTGGCCTATACTTCTTCAGTGCAAACTGATTGGGAAGGCCCAAGAGGTGGTGTCTTCTCTTTCACTTAAAGATAGTCTGGACTATGAGGTACTAAAAGAATCGATTCTGCGGGCCTATCAACTTGTCCCAGAGGCCTACAGGCAGAAATTTAGAAATCACAAGAAGACTAGTGGACAAACATTTATGGAGTTTGCAAGGGAAAAGGGGCTCCTCTTTGATAAATGGTGTGCCGCTAATGATGTGAAAAATAATTTTGAATCTCTGAGGCAATTGATACTGCTAGAAGACTTCAGAAATGCACTACCAGAAAAGATGGTAATCTTTTTGAATGAACAGAAGGTGTCGTCTTTGTCTAAGGCAGCTGTCTTGGCCGATGAGTTTGTTAACTCACAAAAATGTCTTTGTCTTCTTCGCGAGCAGATCGATTAGCAAACCCCGGGAGCTCCAGTCCTGATCGGATAAGGTTTGAACAAAGATTACCAAAATCCCCTCCACGTGAGCAGCGTGAGTGCTACTATTGTCACAAAAAAGGACATATAATTGCAGATTGTCTTACTTTAAAACGCAAACAGTCACAACCAAAAGGTGTTGGATTGGTAAACAAGATGGCATGTCCAACACTGGAGATTTCACACAGTCACAACTCTGAGCCTGATTCTTGTTTTGAACCCTTCATTTCAAACGGTTTTGTCTCAACTACAGGAGACCCAAAGAATCAAAATCCAGTAACCATTTTGCGTGATACTGGAGGATCACAGTCCATTATCAGAGCAGGCATACTTCCACTGTCAGATGATTCTTTATGTCAATCTAGTGCCATTGTTCAGGGAGTAGGGATGAGATTCATACCTGCCCCTCTGCATAATGTTTATTTACAGTCTGACCTTGTTAAAGGCTTCTTTAAGGTGGCTGTCCTTCCTGCTCTGCCGATCAAAGGGATTGATTTCATTCTTGGTAATGATCTTGCTGGAGGTAAAGTCTCACCAGTTCCAGAAGTAGTAGAAAACCCTGAGTCCAATGAAGAGTATGAAAATTCAGAATTTTTTCCAGCTTGTGTAGTTACAAGAGAGCAAACAAAGAAGTATGGTGTTACCTTGTCTGATACTTTTTTGAATACAGAAGGAAATTGGAAGGAGATGACTGGTGAACCAGAGGTCCAGTCCCCTGCTGCTCTGGAGACTACCACACTGCCTGCCACCAGAAGCGAGTTTATCTCGGCACAAAAAGGTGACAATACCCTTTCAAAATGTTTCTCCTCAGTTCTATGCCAGGAAGAGGCCCGGCGCAACAAAGTGACATATATATTAGAGGATGGACTACTCATGCGGCGTTGGACCAGCAATGTCTCTGAGAATGAGGGGGTCACTTATCAAGTTGTTGTGCCTACAGTGTATAGACATCAAGTCCTGTCCTTAGCCCATGACCACCCCTGGTCAGGACACCTGGGGGTCACAAAAACTTATAACAGAGTCCTTAAACATTTCTTCTGGCTCGGACTCAAGTCTGATGTTGTTCAGTACTGTCGAACATGTCATGTTTGTCAAGTGACGGGAAAGCCCAATCAGGTGATTCCTCCTGCTGTCCCATACCAGTGATGGGTGAGCCTTTTGCAAAAGTCATTGTTGATTGTGTGGGTCCATTGCCAAAGACTAAAAGTGGAAATCAGTTTCTTCTTACCATTATGTGTCCTTCCACCAGGTATCCAGAAGCCATCCCACTGAGGAAAATAACATCTCAAGTCATCATTAAGGCTCTGGTAAAGTTCTTTTCCATCTTTGGTTTGCCAAAAGTAATTCAATCCGACCAAGGCACAAACTTTACATTTACATTTTACATTTACATTTATTCATTTAGCTGACGCTTTTATCCAAAGCGACTTGCATTGTTCTAATGTAATTACCAGTGTTACAGTCACTGGAGGCAAGGTGGGTTAAGTGTCTTGCCCAAGGACACAACGACAGTATGAACTGTGGGGAGAGTGGGAATCGAACCTACCACCTTCCGGTTGAAAGACGACCACTCTACCCACTGAGCTACTGCCGCCCCAAAGTCCAAAGCCTTTGCTCATGCTCTTAAAAGCTTGGGAATTACTCATGTGACTTCCACTCCTTACCATCCTGAAAGCCAAGGGGCTCTAGAACGATTTCATCAAACCATGAAATCTATGTTACGGAAACACTGTTTTGAGTCACAGAAAGATTGGGATGACAGTGCTCCCCTTGTGTTGTTTGCTGCTCGTGAAGCTGTTCAGGAGTCAATAGGATTTAGCCCTGCTCAACTAGTGTTTGGACATGAGGTCAGAGGTCCTCTGAAAATTCTTAAGGAGCAGCCGGTTACTCCTGAGAAATCTGTCAAAAGCATCCCTGAGAATGTTGCCAATCTCCGAGAGCGTCTAAAATTGGCTTGTTCTTTGGCTAAAGAGAAGTTAACATCTCAAGAAAAAATGAAGCAGCACTTTGACATAAAAGCAGTTGTGCATTCATTCCAGCCAGGTGACACAGTTCTTGTTCTCCTGCCTATACCTGGTTCCTCACTGTCTTCTAAATTTTCTGGTCCTTATGTTATAGAAAGGAAACTGAGTGAGACAAATTATGTAATTCATACACCTGACCGCCGGCGGAGTTCTAGAGTCTGTCATGTCAATATGCTGAAGCTCTACTGTACCAGAAGAGACCAGTACAACACAGCCAGCAGCTCGGAGGGGCCAGCCACATCACCTACTGCCTCCTTCGCCACAGTGAGCTCCACTGATGATGATGATGATGGTTTAGTCATGCGGAACACTACACCTCAGGGGGCAAGATTAGGTAACAGAGTAACATTGTTGCAGACACCCTGTCCAGGGTCCCATAGTTATTGGGGTGTGTGTGTGTGTGTGTGTGTGTGTGTATATAAGAAATGTTCAAACCATGTTTGAATCTGTAAGGGTGGGGGTGTTACATGCAGGGGATATTTGTTTCTGCCTCCCTGCTCCTGTCTTTCCTCCTCCCTTATTTGCTCTCGGGTGCGGTGAGTGGAACCTGTTTGCCACACCCTGGTTGGATAATTCACTACCTGGAGCAGCCAATCAGGGCCTGGCTCAAGATTTAAAAAGGAAGCACCTTGAGCTGCAATGTCTCTCTTGCTCTCTCTCGCCTTGTTTGTATGTTCTTTGAATTTGTAAATCACATGTTGTTGGTTAGGAGGTTGGCAGGTGAGTGGGTACCCTATACATTTTTGCACCACGTAGAAAATTTATGTTTAGCTCACTAGGTTTATTGGTTGTTGCCGCTCGTGTATGTTTTGGAGTACAGACCTTCTATTTAGATAATTTAAACCAGGACTTTTTGTTTGTTGTTTTAGTTCTCTGCTCAGTTAGTTAGGCTCTGTTTTGTTATATTTGTGTCTTTGATTTGGCACAACCATACAGCCTTCCTCCCTCCACTTTTGTTGGTTGTTTTATTTTTGTGTGTGTTTGGACCAATAAAAGCCAAACACCAAAACTCTATGACCTTGACTCTCTGTTTGTCTTGTACAACCTTGTCTTCATCAACTGAGGACATAACAACATGCAAAAAACATGGAGACTTTTTAGATCTCATTTTTATAAACTACAGACATGTAGGCATTACATTTCAAAATGTCTCACTTTCAACATTTGATATGTTATCTATGTTTTCTGAATAAAATATAAAAATTTGAATCTTCCACATCATTGCATTCTGTTTTTATTCACAATTTGTACAGTATCCCAACATTTTGGGGAATTGGGTTTGTATGTTAATGTAGGTGAGAGGCCGGGTGAGACTGTTACCTGAGCTATCGGGGCTGGTCACCTCCATTCGCTGAGAGTGAAGGTTGGGAACAAACTGAAGATGAGGGTCGGATTTACTGGTGCTCGCCTTAAAATTGGAGCAGGCTGTAAAGAAGAGAAACAATAATGAACTCAAAGAGTTGTAAGTGCAAGAAGTCTGGACCTCCGAGTTTTTATCCATTGTGTTAATTTGGAACATTTTCTTTGTCCATTAACGCAGAAGTCTTTTTACAAAACCTTTGGCTTGTGTAAACTAAATTTCTACTTTTGTACTGTACAGTGCCCAACCTCTGCAGAACCTTCAGGTCCCTCCAGGGGACCTCGCACCACAGTTTGGGAACCATTGTATTAGAGAATTAAAAGCATGTTACAATGTGTGATTTTTTTTTCTGTCCCACACAAACATGCTTACTGTCCCATTTTTGTTTGCTTTATTTATCTTAAAGAAATGAATAAATATATGGTGTTTCATTGACTACAGTTTTTATCTGCCATTGTCTTTTTCCCACTGAATTTATTTTCCTTATTTATAAAGCCTAATGAGGACCGATAGATTGGACAAAAAACTACATATCCCTAAATAGTTATAACTAAGTCAGCGTTCAAAGTCACTAGAGATTAATGTGATTTATGTGACTTTATCCCAGTCATATATGAACTGATCATTTAGAAAAACAAGGTTCAGTTGTTTATTTCTGTTTCATTCTTTTTTCTTCACAATAAAATCTTTTTTTAATTTTTTTTTTTATCAGTGCCCAGTTGTTGTAGATAAAGCAACCTAACACCTGCACTTCTCTGCTACTGCCCCGAGATAAATCCACTCTGTCACAACAATCTTGTTAAAATCCAGTGCCACTGTTTTTTTAAATAATGGTACCTGTTTGATCAATTCAGTGTAAATCCTATTTGTTTTAGTTTTCACTTATTGGTTGTACAATACCTGTTTTTGTCAGAAGGTGATGCTGTTGTCCCACAGGAGATCAAAATGAACCTGTACCATATGCTTTTTCAGGAATGTGTGTGGGTAAAGACTGTATGTCGGTAAGAACTTGTTTATGTGTTGTGTTACGACATTTGTATCACGCTATTGATGGGTGTACTGATAATACATTATGTTCTTTTGTTTTATTTCCTTTTTTACAGGTGCCACTGCCATTTTGTCACTGTTTACGTGCTGTTTTGTTGTTGTATTACAATGGTTAGCAATTCATAGCTAACCAATAGCAAAACTGTATGCACCATTTTAATGCTGTTTCAACAAGTTGTTTTGGAGCCTGAGTTACAAACAGTTTCTGTACATTTTTTTATTTATTTGTAAACATCACTAAAAAGTAATAAAGAACATGTGTATTTGAAGTCCTGCCTGCTCTTATTCCCCAGTTATTTAAGAATGTCACATAGGCTGTAATTAAGTTAGAAACAAGTAGAAGAAGGAGGTATAGAGTTATGTCTCAAGGCACATACTTTAGATTTTAGTCAAAGACAAAGCTTTGACACGTAGAGAGGAAATTTCTCAAAAACTCAGAAAAGCTTTGCTCACAGCACCAATTCCAGTAAAAACAAAGGTAGTTCCTAGTGTGGGCTCCAGACTAACACAGAAACTAAAGTCGAGCCGAAACTACAGCAAGGAAACACTTCCAACATCTCATAAACACAGGAAGGGCTTGAAGTGAATAACTAAATAAATTAACTGTGCATCAAAGACCAAACAACAGCAAAAGATTTAAATATGAACTGATTTAGAGCAGCTTAATACTGCGCTAATGTTCTCTACCCACGCACTGACAGCACTCACATGTGGGCAGTTAGCTTCCATTTGTCCAAACTACAAACCATGTTTTTTTTTTTTTTTCAGATTGTACATAAGAATAACGTGTTTGCTGCAGAGATACGGGTCCAACCTGAGAGCCTTTCCAGTTCAGTGAGCGTTGCCTGGTAACAGCTGGTCATGTGGCCACAGTGGCTGATGATGTCACACCTGAGCTCCTCCAGGTGGGGTGAAAGGTCGCGGAGCTCTCGGACCTCCTGAGCCCTGGACACGTTTAAGAAGAAGACAAAGAAGAGTAAATTTCATACAAAGTTAACAAAAAAAAAAAACGAATGCCACAGGTCAAAATGCTCTCGATAAAAACAGATAAAACATTAAATATTCTCCTTAAACTCAATTGGGCTTGTCTATTCATTCAGGTCAGCACACCCTGCACCTCAGACAGGTGCTCCAAGTCTCGGTAAACTCTCTGGAATTGCGTGGACAATACGAGGCTATATAATCGTATGTATTCCAGAAGCATACCAGACTTGATTATTTAATATTACACTGTGTCTCTGTGTTTCTCCTCTCAGCTCTAAGGGCAGCTCAAATACCGTCTAACAGTAGTTACATGTTAAAAAAAATATTTTATTTAAATCTTTTGGGTTTTTTTCTGAAGCCCTTCTGGCCAGTGCAGAGATTTAAGAACTGGTTTGAATGTGTGACTTTGCTAATCCTGATCTGGGCTGAAGTTCAAGTTTTGTAAAAGCTTCTTTGAGTGAGTCCACAGAACTGATCTAACCGGATTTCCATCTTTCTTTGTTTACAGCCATCAGAAAATTCTAGTGTTCACTTGTGATGAACACATTTTTGGATGAAGGATGTAATATTTAAAGTAGGGCCGGGACTTTAACGCATTAATTAAATAACTTTGCTTGGCCCCGTGGATGGGAAATTTTATTAAAAATAACGAAAGGATGGAAGCGTCGTTAAGAGCATGGTTGTGTGCGAGCTATGCAACAAGGGATTTGCGTATAACCGCAGCACACCGAGCCTCAAATATCACCTCAACACAAAACACATAGAAGTTAGCGTGGACGTTAGCCCGACTCCGAGTAAAGTTACAAGGACCCACACCCAACCCACACTCCACCAGATGATCAGGACCAGGGTAACTACACTGCACTGGTCTGCTGGACTGAAATAAATAAACAATATTTTGTTGATTAAGCTTATGTATTCAGTCATTATTCAATGGTATACTAAAAATCGATTTAGCGATAAAAGCGATTAATTTCGATTAATTAATTACAAAGCCTCTAATTAATTAGATTAATTTTTTTATTCGAGTCCCGGCCCTAATTTAAAGAATATGTTTAAGATGGAAAAATGCTGCGCTAGTGAATCATAAATCATAAAGAACTGAGAAACAAAGGACGATCGAGTCAAGTTTTACAAACGTCTTGAAATAAAAAAAGTGTGGAATTTCATCAGATTTTTAAGTCTCTTTTGATTTTCAATTACATCACAATTAATCTATGTCAGAACAATAAAGACAAAAAAAAGACCATCTATATTCAAGGTGGTACAATATATACAGTATTATATTGTATGTGTTGTTATTGGATTGTTCTCTTGTTATACAATTATCGTGATACATTTGTGATACATTATTGTGATATTTGTTGAAAGTGTTATTTTTCACTGTTAAAGGGGTGACTTAGAAAAAAGAGAGACAACACAAAAACTAAAAGCATTTGACATTGGTTAATTTAAAACATTTTATAGTGAAATTATTTGTTAACACTTAATAATAACTATTAAACAGTAGTAAAGCTTTAATAAATATGTAATTACTGATAAATAAATTAAGGCTTTATAGATGCAGAATTATTATTAGTATATATATCTATCTTTACATGAGCTTATTATTCCAGACTAAACCCTTAAAACCTTATTAACTTGTTATTATGTGATTATAAAAGAGGAAATGGTTTGTTAATGAATTAAGTCATTACAAATACTTGACTAATGCTTAATGGTGTGTATTTATTATAAAGTGTTACCAATGAGGATAAAATGCCAAGAATTAATGCACTTTCCACTGCATTTTTAAAGCTTTCGCGATTTATTGTAAATTAATGTCAGCAGAATCGTTGTATCATGATATTTATCACCTTTATTATATAAAGGTGATAATTATTAGAACAACAGCAGCTGCCTCAAAGGGCTTCACAGACTGTTCCATTACAGTGTCTTTAGACCTTCAGAAATGCCACAGAAATCTGAACGTAGCTTTAAGAGTTGCATACCTTCTGCTGTGCTCCTGTATGAGCATGCCCAGTAGGAGTTTGGGTAAAGAAAAGGACAGCGGCGTCTCTGACATCTGCTCTCGAACCAGGAGCCACCGGTGATCCTCTGTCTGGAAGCGGTACACTTTACAAACAGAGCAACACAGCACTGCAAACAGACAAAGAGATAAAATTTAAGTTCAAATGTGGACCTGTGATGTCAAAAATTTGAGATATGTTTGTTTGTACCTGCTCTCATCATTGGGCTGTGCTCTTTGTCGTGGACAGAGCCGTGGAGAAAGCCACACAGAGCGAAAGACTGCAGAAACAGAAGTGAAAGTGTGAGGTTTGAAATATTACTGGGTCATGACCAGAGCATGACACGAGGGAAGAGTGGACAAACTAATGTAGGTTTCGTTAGAAATTGATTTTTGTTAGAAATCATGATGTCGAGAAATAAAGACCAGTGAGCTGGATTGGTCTTTATTTAAAATCCAGAATCTTTTATATGATTCAACCAGAGGCGTTTTCAAAAAGATCTACAAAAAATGGCCCTTCAAAGCTGCTAATATTACATTGACTACACTTTATAATCCAAAACAGAAACTTGACTTTTTCTGGAGCTGGGTGGATAAATACTCTTAAGCCTATAAGTATTCATCTATTGTATACAGCTTACGCAAAGTCGTCTTAAACTGTTTTCACAACACTGCAGCGAGAAAGAGAATGAAAAAAGGCTTGTTATAATTGTATTCACTGTAAAATGTTTGTGTAAATTGCCTCTGAGACAAGAATCCAAGCCAAAAAAGGCCGGTCTTAAAAAATGCTACAACACTAGAAATGAATGACTGTCATTACTTTAAAACATTGTTAAAGGAAGTGGGATTGAAAACATCTTTACCTGTTTTTTTGGAGTTGTTCTGTTGTCGGTCTCTCCATTCATCTGCAGATCTGACACCTTGTCCTCCCTGACCTCGTTCACTGCATCCACAGGACTACAGAACAAGAACAGACAGAAAAATAGGACTTTAATACTCCATAGAACCCAGTGGAAGCAGCCATGGTCCTACTAAAGCTCAGAGTGGACAAACTGAGCACTGCTGGAGGAGAAGCACATTCATGTTTCTTTTTTAAAGTGAAATACTGTCATGAAAGTCAAAATACAATATCACTGAAGCAAATACAATGGATTACCTTTTAAAAAATCAGTTTAGTTTGATTTTATAGAAACTTTGTAGAAAATACATAATATAATCTTTAAAGTGCATCAATTGTGAGAATAACTTTTAAATAAATAATAAAAATAAAAATGACACTGGAGTGATTAGCAACAATATATATTAACATAACATAGAATTTTTTCTTTAGTATTTTTAAGAAAGAAGTTTGCTTTGTATAAATACATACATCCACTCCTCGGCACTCCTTGTTTTAGCCTGAGGTATTTTTATTAAAATAGAAGATTCAATTTCTAAAAGCATGTTGTAGCCTGTTATACCCTCATGTTACCTGAATGAAGGAGATAAATCCCAGACTGCACCATGTTTCTGTGGAGGCCTGGTGTCGTTTTGAGACACAGCGTTCATACTGTCGATAAAACACACACTCTCACTTCATTATCGACTTTTCTGTTCTGTTTCTGAGTCATGTGTGAAAACAGGATAAGTTTGTCTGTGTTATGTGCAAAGAGCAGGGGCGGAGCTACACTTTCTGACACTTCCTGGTTCTTTGTGCAGGTTACACAACAACAACCAATCAGACGACAGTTTGGAAATATAGTGTTTAAATAAAGAAAAGAATAGAAAGCAGCCAAGTGTCAAAATAAATGCATGTAAACCTTTTCTATGTCACACAGTCACATTTTCTTTTTTATGTTGTAGAGTCTCGTTAGTCACAGTTTGCAGCAGCAACACAAAGCCTGTGTCATTGCTCCTGTCTTCGTCTCCAAACTGAGGCTGTGCCGACAGAAGCTGGGGCGTTTACCTTAGATGAATGCAGCTGCAGTGAGGCGCCTTGGATTTGAGCAGGTCACTAAAGGAAAGTAATGGAAATCCAAAATGTCTTGTCTGAAAGAAATAAAGGGGTTTTGTTTAGCGTTTGTTTATTTATTTTTTAAACACATACACACACACACACACACACACACACACACACACACACACACACACAAAAGAGACTTTATCAATTCTGAGATCGACTGGTAGAAGAACAGAGCTTATATCTCTAGAGGGAGGAGTTTCCCCTGAAACCAAACCTAATGGACCAGGCTGTTCTGGTCTCACAGTCGTTAGCCATGAAAGGGAAGTGTGACTCCTGATGTGGAAGTCGTTAAGGCTCAGGAGAGTCGTTAGTGACACTGCTCCATTCAGGTGCTTTGTTTTCTGTTCTAGGGTGAGGCTCTTTTGTTTTAGGTTTTAGAAAACTGTTGTAAATATTAGGCAACGTGAATCTGAGGCCACCTCCTTTGTTCAAAGAGGGTTTTTCCATTTTCACAAAAATGGCTTCCTTAAACCCTCTCTCAAACCATCTGGCCTCTCTGGCCAAGATTCGGACATTGCTGTCCTCAAAGGAATGTCCTTTCTCTTTGAGGTGGAGGTGGACTGCAGACTCAGGTCCTCCAGGATTGGCTCTTCTGTGCTCATACATCCTCTTGTGAAGCTGTTGTTTTGTTTCACCGACATACTGTAACTGTCGCTGCAATCTTCACTGAACCTGCATAAACTAATTACTCTGTTTGTGGGGGTCTTGTCTTTAGGATGGACCAGTTTCTGACGCAGAGTGTTCCCTGGTTTAAAGTGGACTGGAATGTTGTGTTTGTAGAAAATCCTTTTAAGTTTTTCAGATAAACTAGACACATAAGGGATAACTACACCCTTCCCTTTTGTCTCTGGTTCCTGTCTGTTTGGTTTCTGTGTCCTCTTGGTTTTGTTGAAAGTCCATTTGGGGTATCTACAGTCTCTCAGGGCTTTACGGATGTGTTGTTCTTTTTTCTGTTTACCTTCTGAGGCAGTGGGCACCTCTTGTGCTCTGTGCAGAAGAGTTCTGATGACTCCCAGCTTGTGCTGCAGAGGCTGGTGGGAATCAAACAGTAAATATTGATCTGTGTGTGTTGGCTTCCTATAAACTTCTATTTGGAGAGTCCTGTCCTCACAAATAACCACTGCACAGTCTAAGAAAGCCAGGCAGTTGTCTATGGCATCTTCACGGGTGAACTTGATGTTCTTGTCCACTGCGTTGATGTGTTCTGTGAAGGCTTCTACTTCCTGGGTTCTGATTTTGACCCACGTGTCATCAACATATCTGAACCAGTGACTGGGCACTGCACCTGGGAAAGAGACCAGAGCTCTGTTCTCTACTTCCTCCAGGAACAGGTTAGCCACAATCGAGGCACTGGGAGAGTGTGTCCTCTCTGTCCCACTGGGGGAGTCCTCTCTGTCCCACCAAGGGAGTGTGTCCTCTCTGTCCCACTGGGGGAGTCCTCTCTGTCCCACCAAGGGAGTATGTCCTCTCTGTCCCACTGGGGGTGTGATTGTGTGATTATTCATTGGACATTATGACCACTGTGGTGTAAAGACTTTTTACATATTTGGGTTGACCGTTGCATAAAACACCAAATACCACTGTTTTTGAGGCTAAACTGACCCAAAGTAATTGTCATTAATAAATGACAATGTGCGTCACATTGATTGCTCTAAAGTGTCTTTTTTGCAGTGACATTAATATCACTGTGTTTCCGGGCCGATGA
Organism: Perccottus glenii; assembly: GCA_024416835.2. Classification (NCBI taxonomy): domain Eukaryota; kingdom Metazoa; phylum Chordata; class Actinopteri; order Gobiiformes; family Odontobutidae; genus Perccottus; species Perccottus glenii. The sequence continues at coordinate 7,445,690 of CM044546.2, read as the reverse complement.
TCGAAAAGCTGAGAGGATTACAGACTTAAATCTCTTGATGACACTCATACAGCTCAATTGTGTCAAATGTGACTTTTACACTTAATACTTCCCTCTGGGATCGTGTAACCTAAAGATTTAGCTCAGTGGTAGAGTGGCTGTCCTATAACCTGAAGGTTGGCGGTTTGATTCCCACAGTTCATACTGTTGTGTCCTTAACCCTCCAGTGTCTGTGGCTCTGGTGAATGGCTGTTGGCACAAAATAACTACCATGTCAGTGTGTCCCAGGGCAGCTGTTGTTACAGACGTAGCTTACCACCATCAGCGTGTGACTGTGGAGTGAATGAATAATGGATATGTAAAGTGTCTTTGGCTATCTTGAAAAGTACTATACAAGTACTAACTATTAAAATGAACCAATAACTTAACACTAGAAGTACCTGTATATATTTCAAAGTGGAAGTAAACTGGCTAGTCTTTTGGCTATCATTAGCATCAATTCATGTGTAAATATGGTCATTACCTGAGCAATCTGCAGGGGGGCTCCCATATCTTGGCAAGGACCCTAGTCGTCCCAGTGGAGAGAGACTGTCTGAAAATGTAGTGATGAGGCTGATGGAACCATTCCTAGACAAGGGCAGAAATGTTACCACAGACAATTTCTTCACATCGCTGTCACTTGCGCATAAACTTCTTAGCTGGAAAACCACCATCCTCGGCACAGTCAACAAGATTCGCCGGGAAATCCCTCAATCCGCTAGACACTCAGATCACAATGAATTCACCACTCAGGTATGTTGCAGGTCGTTTGTGGTTCTATGTTTAAGTGTTTCTAATTTTTAGAATCAACACCGCCAAGTGTGTCATTGTGTGTAAAATTGCTATGAAAATAACAATTTATCTTATTTATTAGGTGTTTTCAACCACTGCTGCTACGCTGATGGTGTATGCGCCCAAACGGAAGAAGACTGTCTACATTCTTAGCAGCATGCACAGCGTGATTCAGACTGAAAATACCACCAAAAGGAAGCCAAACACTGTCACCCTTTAAGTGCGGCGTGGATGTGATGGACCAGATGGTGGAAGTACACTGTCCACACAGGGACACGGCGCTGGCCAGTTGCCGTGTTCTATAACATGATTTACATGGCAGCACTGAATGCACATGTGCTGTATCAAGCATGCACCAGAAGGCAGGAAAGACGGGTGGACTTCCTGGTGGAGCTTGCAAGAGAGTTGGCTAACTCTCTTATGTGTGCGAAGAAGGCAAAAAAAGAACAATTGCTTCGGACACAACCCTCCACACCTAGCCCTGGAATAAGAGCCATGTGTCAGGTCAAACACCAATGCAAGAACAATCATGCCACTGTGCGATGTGTTCACTGCTCCAGATACACATGTGGTAAATGCAGGCGGGAGATACCATGGCAGTGCCAGGATTGTGAGTGATTGCTGGAATGTACTCACTAACTTTTTTATATTATTTGTAAATATGTGTACAAATGGTTGGTTTCTTTATTTTATTTTGTACTATTTTTATCAATAAATCTCAGCAACAAAGGAAAAAAAACCTTGTGTGTTTTCTCCCTAAGATGGCAAAGTGAAACACAAGTTTCCATGAAGTGGCTGAGCATGGCCCCACATAGTTTACATAACAAAAGCAACTATGGGCGGCAGTAGCTCAGTGGTAGAGCGGCCGTCCTTCAACCGGAAGGTAGTAGGATCGATTCCCGCTCGCCCCACAGTTCATACTGTCGTTGTGTCCTTGGGCAAGACACTTAACCCACCTTGCTTCCAGTGACTGTAACACTGGTAATGTAATGTAATGTAAGTCGCTTTGGATAAAAGCGTCTGCTAAATGAATAAATGTAAATGTAACTGTTAGTCTAAAGATTTCCAGCCCATCGGCTGTCCTGCGGGTTTTATAGGCCCCACATAGTTTACATAACAAAAGCAACTGTTCACAGCTGATTAAGGATATTAGTCTAAAGCCTTCCAGCCCATCGGCTGACCGGCGGGTTTTATAGGTAGAAAAGCCAAATGGCTGCTCCCTGGGACTTCTAGTGTTAAATTAATAATCAATTAAATATTTATGTACTGTATATATTTCAAAAGTAAACTGTAAATTGTTGTCTTTTGTGAAAGTTTGTCTCTTTGGGTTTGTGTGTCAGACAAACAAACTAACCCTGTGTAAGTGGAAACTGGAGCAGAGACAGAATGAAGTGCAGTTAGTTTTGTGAAGCAAACAAGAGATGAAGAAACACACTAAAGTGAAATGTGCAAGGGTCTTTGCAGGACTAACACACTCCACTCACAAACTCATTTCTGAATGATAAAGCTGATGGAGACAGACCTGAACACCTGAACATTCTTATGAGTGTGAGTTTCTGTGTTGCAGTTCCCTACCTGTCCAGAGGGAGTGCTGTTGTCTCCTGAGCCAGAGAAGAACCTCCTGCAGGCCTCCATGACTCGCTGCATCTTCAGTTTTTGTTTTACAAGTGCCTCAGAAAAATGTTCAGTCAAGCAGTACCAGCTTTTAAAACAAACTCCAAAATCCAACTAATTTCCATTCTGACTTTTTCTAAAATAAAGCTACTTTTGCTCAAACTACAATAAACGTTCAATCGAAGGCAGACGGCAACAGACAAACTAACTTAAATAAAAACAGTTGTGTTAGATTCAGGATACTTTGACTGGAAAAATAACACTACACAACTTTGTTTTATGATGTTATTTTTAAACTAAAATGTCTATTGTTTGGTCAAAGCTTTAAAATGCGCATATTAGTAGTAACATATTTTACTTTTTCATCAAGAGAAGTCACTTTGGGGTTAAATTTACAGCAAATAAATGGGAAATATCTTCTTATTCTAGTTCCTTAGTGCTCTATAGTCAGCAACAGTGTGTAAAACTAGCTATAATTGCCTTTAAAAATCCTAAACTATTCCAAATGTAAAAAACAAAAGGTCAGAGTTAACCTAAAAGTTGTTTAACCTATAATTTACTAAACAAGACATTTGAAATTGTGATAATCCATGATCTCTCTTTTGTCAGACATTCAGCTAAACAAGACAAATCCCAAATGTATCCAACCAAATGTCATTTTAAATCTAGGTCTGACTCAAAAAAAACCCCACAAAATTGACATTAATAAACATTGGCAGCTGCTAAAAGAAAACTTAACTAGTGTCAAAAATACAAAATAATACATAATAAAAAAACAGTGTTGTTTAATAATCTCCACAAATCCAGGACAAAAGCGGAAAATATCAGTAAAAAAATGCCCCATTTCCGTCTGTGGAACTGAAAATGCTGCTCTGTCCTCCTCCTCTTTCTCCTAACGTTATGGTGGAACAGGATTAAAACCCATCGGCATCATGGGTAAAATGCAGATTAGTGACACAGTATTCAGTGGTGAAAGTTTTTGGCTCCGAAGGAAAGGAGAGAAACAGAGATTAAAAAGATGGAGATGAAAAGGTTTTATTGCTGTAATCCTCTTATGGACACTTTGACCCAGACTGTATATAAAAATGGACAAAGGGACAGGTGTGTACGAGGCCATTTTCTTTTATAAGTTATACCTTCACAAAGACTTAAGCTAAAACTAATAAAACTGCAACGTAAAATTTTATTGAAACATTAAAACTTAAACATTGACAAAACTGCTTTGGACGAGAAGTATTTTAATTTTTTTGTGATAGAACTAAGTGCAGTAGTATCTTAACATTGAAAATATAGTTAAATGTCATGTCTTCAGTGAATTATGAGCATTTCCGTGTTGGACAAGAAGCAGAATAGGACACAAACACAAAGTCTTTATTTAAAATATTGAAAATTAAAATATCAAACCAGAACTCAATGGCAAAACAGATTCAGAAGCTAAAAAAAAGAAAAATAATAATAAAAAAGTATCATTAATTTCATAGCTTTTGTTTGCCTAAAATTGTGAGGTAACTGTTTTCTGTCGTAAAAAAATGTGGCACTCAATAATATAACATCAGCATTATTTTAAATTATGAGATATGATGAGTTTTAGATGAACAGTAAACGAAGAGAAAAGGTAATATGATGGAGCAAATGGATCCGGGGAGGGAGTTTTTGACAAACAAGAGTATGGACCCCCAAACTTAAGCCTTAATAGTATTTACGTCACATACATTATGGAACAAAATAAATGTTTTTTTTTTTTTTACCTAGATATGAATAAACAGAGCAGACTTCTTTTTTGTAAGCAGGTGGGGGTTCTGAGTAAACATCTCAAAAATTTACTTTATATGGTCATCTTAATTGTACTATTTTACTTCAACAGGTCAAATAGAAGAATCCCATCATTACACAGAGAAAAAAAAAAATAATTAAATAAGCAACGATGTGCTTTTATTCTTTTATAATCAGTTTATTCAAAAAAATAAAAAAAAAAGCATTGTATTGTTTGTTTCTTAATTTCTAATTTAACTCCATAATATGAAATTACATATATACATGCTGACCATGTTTTTATTAAACAAAGTTGTTTTAAAGCATAATTTACAAAACCTTTATGAAATTAATTTACAGTTAATATACAGTGTGTACAGTTTGATATAGGCTCACTCTGAGTTAATCCTGCGTTTCTGCCAGTTTTCGGATTTCCTCCAACAGTTCAGAGAAAGATGGTCGAGCCTGAGACTTCTGCAGAAAAATCGAAAACAGCAGAGAACTATATTATAAAAGAAGGAATGTGTGGAAACAAAGTGCTTTAAATACCATTAGACCATAGTTTATAAGTATTCTTTTAATTATTATAAATCAAATACATTTTATTGAAGACATTTACTGAAAGTGGCCACTAGGGGGCTCTGTCATGTCAATTTTAATGCTTTTAAACCTGATTAAACAAGGTATTTCTCTGTGTTTCTATGGCTCTGACCTGCTGCAAATGATTTAGAAAATGCTACAAATAAAAGCTCCTTTGATTTTACACAAATATATTATGTTTTTCAAAAAATGCATGATATGAATGGATCAAAGTAAAAGATACATGTCAATATTGGGTCACATCCATCAGATATTAATTCCCAGCCCCTCTCTAAACGAGTGAAAGGATAAATGTCTGTGGTGTGAGCGTCACCTCGTGCCAGCAGCGGTACATGATCTCAAACAGCTGTGGAGAGGCCCGGTGCGGTCGGTAAAGCCTGATCCCTCTCGTGATGTCATTCACCACTTCCACGTTTGTCCGATTCTCAAAAGGAGTGCGTCCTTCAGAGAAAATCTCCCACATTACCACACCTTCAGAGGAAAACACAGACCTGGTTTATTTAAGACTGAGGTTCATCTGAGGTTTTTACTGCTGTGTTGACCTGCTTTTATAAATACCACTGACTGTTGGCGACTCAGTTTTACTTCCCTGTTTTAAACCACAGAGAGTAAATAATGGAGAAGGTGGTTACTCACCGAACGACCAGACGTCTGCTTTACTGCTGTATTTACTGTAATGGAGCACTTCTGGAGGAGACCACTTCACAGGGAACTTGGCGCCGCTGGAGCTGGTGTACTGGTTATCCAACACGTACCTGGAAACAAGAATCCTTTATGTGATGACAAACAAAAAGCCAGTGGGAACCATGGCCTATCTATAACAAAATATGTTAAATATTGCCCTTTTATTTTAGATTTCTCCAACTAGGATTTCAAACTCAGACACTTTGAATTAGGTCCCTAGGTCCGTGAGTAAAGCCTTTTTGGTTTCATTTATTTCTTCATTTATTTCTTTCATTTAGTACAACAAAGTCCTCCACTCTGTTTGTGAAACAGGCCATGTTTTGGCCTCAATAAAAGCCAAGCACTAGTACATCTAACACTGATTCTTTGTTTTAAGTCTTCTATACTTGGCTTTTTTAATTTAATGAGGGACATAACATTAACAACAGTAATTCTAAAACTAATTCTAACTTTAGACTGATCTTTATTTACCTCGTCATTCGAAAGTCACTGACTTTCACCACATTGTGTTCATTCACCAGACAGTTCCTCGCTGCCAAAAATACACCACACGTTAAAAAGACCATTTTTAAACCTGTGCAATTCGTGAGGTCAGAGAGGTCAGTTTTAGAAGGCCCAAAGGTGTCAGTAGGGAATGTTCCAGGAAGATTTCAAAAGTTCAAAAGTTGGGTTTAAGTCACACCAAAACTGTGGTTCTTGACCTAATAGTTACGGTAATTCAATGTGCATCAAAGGTCATTTAGTTCCCGCCTCTCACCAGGTCTCTGTGAATAAAACTGTGCGCCTCCAGATACTCCATGCCCTCGCAGACGTCCTGGCACATGGACAGAAGCCACGCCTCCTTCAGAGTCCCGCCCCTCTGTCGCAGGAATTTTAACAGGCAGCCGTTCGCCATGAACTCAGCTACGATCAGCAGGGGGCGCTGCTTCAGACACACGCCGTATAACTGCACCAGCCGCGGGTGGCAAAGCTTCCTGGGAAATAATTAATGGAACAAAAAACAACGCTCATACTCATTTGGACAAACACATTTTTTTTACCCTAATTAGTTTGTGCTAGAGGATATCGGCTACTATACTATTAAATGCATTTTTTTTTACAGAGATATGTATTCTGCACAATTCTTTTCTTTATGTTTCTTACACGCACTCATATTTCCGACCTTTTCTATTAGGGAATACTGACTTTTTGACCGTAATCTAATTTCAGAATATTATCTAAATCCAAAATGTTCGCTTTTGTCTTTATAAAGCCGACACACGTTAAAAGCACGTCGTTGTTTTTGTTTTTTAAAAGTAGGATCATGCAACCAAAGCATAACAATAGCTTCTGTGTTTGAAGCATATAGTTTGAACTTTTGAACACTAATATGTGACGTAAGTAATGTCTCACATCATGACTTTGGCCTCCTCGATGAAGTCCTCCTCGTACATGGCGCCCTCTCTGATGGCTTTAATGGCCACTTTCTGCTGCGCTCTCCATTTGCCAAGTCTCACTTGACCGAACTGACCACAGCCCAGCTCCTTCATGAACGTCAGCTCATTCGGGTTGATCTCCCACTTTTCTGAAATGGCAAGAGAAGATTTTCCATTAGTGTTTTTGGCCTCTAGGTACATAACTTTATTAGACATGACCCATATGAAAGCCACTATTACTGGGTCATTAAGACTAGGAATGTGAAGTGGGACCTTGTATATTTGTGCTCAAGACGACAGCAACAACTGGAGAAAAGATTTGACAATGCACCGTTTCTGTTAACAGTTACTCCTCACCATTAAATGACATCATGCAACGCTTTTTCACGAAACACAAAACACACCTCAAACAAAATACTTTCTTGGAATATTTGGAAATTCTGTTTGATAATGTTCACCTGAGCTGAAGCCTGCCGTCGCCGGGACACACCTTCCCGTTGGCCCCAAAGCATAACGCAGCCGAGTCACTAAACCTGAACAAATATATAAAATATTAAACACAAAATACAAACATATTGGAGTTTATTTCCGCACTTCTCTTGTGGAAAATACTGATCCAACCTGCTGCGTTGTGCTCGTGGTAGTGGATGACCTCCGGAATCGAGTCGAACGTGTGTTTTTCAGCCAAATAGAACTGCCCCGTGTCGCTGAGCTTTATTTGGTAATGTTTAATTCCTCCACTTTCACTGTAATAACCCCACACACAACCGTCAGTGTCAGAGAAGTGTTTGTTTTCGAGTTATTACACTGTACTTCCTGTTTCTCACCCTAAGGTTTTGCTGTAGAGGGAGACGGTGTAGACGCCCTTTTGGCTCGACTCTCGAACCACAAAACCACCTTCTTTACTCTGAAAGGAAAAACCAAGATGTGGGATTAACGATGAACAATATATCATTTATTTCTGAGCCATGTGTGTATTCAGATAATAAAGGTTACCTCTTGTTTCAGCAGCTGTTCAGCCTCAGACCTGGTTATACTTTTACAGTACCACCTCAACAAAAGGAAAACAAGCATTGGGATCCTTATAAAATCAATAATATGTGCATTTGAACATGACCATGCAGTCGGCTTTTGAACAACAGAGAGCAGCCAGTGCACGTTAACAGGCAAGAAATAGCCTGTGGTCCATTTTTTCCAAATTCACTTTGATAAAAATTATTCAGAGGTCTGGACTTAAGGGACTTTAAAAGTACAAATGTAATGTGAGGTGTCTTGAAATCCAATCCCCAAATACATTTACATTTACATTTATTCATTTAGCAGACGCTTTTATCCAAAGCGACTTACATTACATTACCAGTGTTACAGTCACTGGAGGCAAGGTGGGTTAAGTGTCTTGCCCAAGGACACAACGACAGTATGAACTGTGGGGAGAGCGGGAATCGAACCGCCTACCTTCCGGTTGAAAGACGACCGCTCTACCCACTGAGCTACTGCCGCCCCAAATAATTTGTGTAAATGAGACTTACGAATTGGCCTCGATGTTATTTTTCTCTGTGACGTAGTTACTGGGAATGAAGCCCCTGTTCCTGATGAAGACAAAAGAGCAGCATTAGCCCAAGTTGTAGAGGGGTTAGTGTCCGGTCCCAGAGGCAGAATACAGTAAAGACCTTAGTAACTGTGAGCACTGACCCGTGTTTGTCCTGCGCCCTCCACCAGAGCTGGTCCTGTTTGTGCAGAATGATGTACTCTTCGCCCTGAACAAAGAGGTTAGAGGTCTGTTAAATCAGTTTGTCCCAGAGACTGTAAAGAAAAGGTGGATCATTTAGTTGTTACCTGTTTGAGAGTGAGGTCTGTGCTTTCTTTGGCCGCAAAGTCATACATGGCCACAACATTGAGGATTCCTGGACCTTCATCGTCTCCCCCTTCTGGAGGAGGCAGGGGCAGCTTCTTCCTTGACCTTTCCACCTGAGACTGAGAGCAAAAAAAAAAAAAAAGAAAAGAAAAAAAAAAACTTTATATAGAAAGTTAAATCAGACTAATTGTACGAGTTTATGTAAAATGGTTTTATTTGATGTAATTGTTTAACGTCTATTTGTGATTAGAGAGTTTTTTTGTCTTCTGAAAATCCAGAAGATTTAGAACAAAGTCAGGACTTAAGAGAACACTGTTTAGGTTGAGGACAGTCTCGTACCCGACAGGCGCATCCTGATCTTTTCTGGAAACACAGCGAGGTGCTTCCCTCCAGCTCCATGCGAGCGCTGAACTCCCTAAAATCAAAACACTCCATTAATCTATAACTCAATCTCACAGTTCATTATAGTGTTTTTTTAAACATTACCTTGAATGAACGACACAGCAGCAGCAGAAGACAGAGAGGACTGAGTGATCTGAGGACAAAGCAAGAGAAAAAAAACATGTTTAAGGCGTTTTTTCTCCTGAAAGTCTGCACCAAAAACTCACAATTTGTTACCCATTATTTGTCAGGATCCCTAACTTCTGGTTTCTCTCTGCAGTTTTTAAAACTATCACACTTTCCCTGACGTGTTCACTGTCGCCATGACGACTAGGACGTGACACACATAGATGTTTTTTTACTGTGGTGAATGTGTCTCTGCAGAGGCTCATTTTACAGTTGAATTGTAGAAATACATTAATCAGACTGGAGTAGGGCCTATAGAGACTTGTTATTATTAATATAAAAAACAGCTGAAACTTCAAATGTCAACACAGAGATTACATAAAACAATCAAATAAACCCGACCGATAACGAATTTCCACGTTTCCCTGCGTTCTCTCTTCTTTATGAGTTTAATCGCCTGCATTTGTTCTAAAGTCTGAACTATCTGAAAAAGTCAGTGTGGTCTGGACTGAAACCAAAGAGCAGCTGTTTATCTGAACCACGTCCTGGAGCTTTCACACCTGAACATTTGGTTCAAACCAAACGGGGAAGTCCAAAAGTCTGAACCAAACAATGACCTTTTGTCATTTTGGATCTCAAAGACCAGAAGATTTGATTAATTCATCATCCACTTTTTTTTTTAAACATTACACTACAATATTTTACAAAAAACACCTTCACAGAGCACTGTTATTTTGGACTAAAACCTCCCTGAGAGCTGCTATATGTGCATAAATATGGTCTCTAAGTGTGTTTTCTGAGGTTTTAACACACTTCTCTGTCAGACTCAGTTTCTCAGCGATGGCCGCTCTGTGGTTTTCAGTGGGAGGTCTTTTCAGGAAGTGCAGTTTCCTTTTCTGCAGAAGTAACTCTTTTCTCAGTTTATGTTTATGTGGGCGACTAAACAATGCACCGTGCTTCATCTCAGCGTAAAGCTTCCTGTCGTCTATATTTTGTTTGTGCAGAGGCCAAACGGACAGAATATAACACACACTTGGCTTGTCTCCTGTCGCTCAGTTAATATCCCATGATGCTTTGTGTGAGTGTCTCTTAAAGCAGAAGTTCCTAACAGTGAGGATGCCCAGTGGTTTGTGGTGAACCAACATCCCATTAATTTACTCCAACAGATGCTTTTGTACAAGCAAAGCTTTTTAAGGTGTTGCTGTTTTAAATAGTTTTTATTGGTGCAACACTTTCTCTAAAGCCTGTGTAAAGTGCTCCATGATGTTTCTAACCCAACATGGTAATAGTTTAAAGTGCTGCAGTAATATATATATATATTAATAAACATTATGCTACATTCATCTCCACAAGCACTGGGTCCATTAGTTTTGTTAAATGTTATTTGCTTATCTAATTCTGATTCTGTTTCTGTCTCTTTTCTCTTGTGTCACTGTCTGGAGCTAAATCTAAAGGCCTTGCACCAGAAATAGTTTGTAGAATAATCCAAAAATGTAACTGTAGAACAACAAAAGTACATTTGGTCAGAGCTCCTTTCCTGTCAATAGACCATAGATCTGGAACACATTACCGACTGAAATAAAAACACTTTTCAATATAAAGTAAAGCAATGGCTCAAATCCAATCAGATCTGTGAACATTAGATCCTCAGTAACAGTGTAACAGGGACATATACTGTGTAAATACTGTGTTGTTTCTATGTTTTAATGTTCCATGTCCATGTTTAAACTGTTTGCGTTGAATATCTTTACCTTTTATCTCTAATTATCTAATTAAAATCTAATTAAGGACTAATTAGCTTTGAGCTACAAAACACAGCCTTGTGTCTCCATCAAATAAACACATAAATTAAATAAAATCAATAAATCGATATTACAACCAAATTTAAAGCAGCCCTGTGTAACTTTTCAACCAAAAATATATCTTCTCTCTCTCATGTTGATGGTTCTTAGACAGTAGATCAGTAGAATCATGTTCATCTCATTAACACAGCGCCCTCAGCTGGACACAAGCCTCCTGTAACTGTCCTGTCCCGGGACGAGTGATTAGTGAGGCTCTACCACACGACGCATATAATAAAGAAAACAGGCCGATACACTGGACCCTACAGAGTCCTGTTTAGGCTAAAGACATTAAAAACCTGACTGTTTCAGGTTCTTTCTGAGAAACTTGCCGCTTGGATAGTCTCTACTTGTAACAAACAGTGCCCCGCTGAAAAAAGAAAAAGTTAAACAACTTCAAATATGGATTATGTCACTCAAAAGAATTGTTCTTCTGTTTATTGTTCCCCCCAAAAACTAAATAAGAGCTCCACCTCTGGCTCTGTGCTCTCACACTTTACTGTGGCACAAAACTAATTGGACAGAACACATTCTTATGCTTCAATATTATATAATAATCTGAGAAGAAGCACATCAGACTAACTACAAGACTTCCATTAAAACAAATACAAAGTTGTCATTTAAAAACCTGGTTTAAACAGCTGCTACTTTCTCAGTTCAGTATCTGTTGTATTTATCAGAGCGCGTCCCACTTCAAAGCAGATGAAAGTGGAGTGTCAGCTGTTCAAAAGTTCTAGGCAGTAAAGCTTGTGGTCATTTAAAATGTAAATCTGCAAAAGAGAATAACCAGTGCTCACCATGAAACTCCATTATTGAACTGTGAGTGTGACTGTGTTACAGACAAACCTCTCACAACAACAAGAAAGATGTTAAAACATGTCCCGTGAGTTTACATCGGTGCAGGACATATTCAAGAAAAAGATTTTAAAAAGGCATCCGGCTGTAGGTTCAGAGGTGTTCACCTTTTATTCATTTAGAAAGCACAAACCCAGAAGAAATGGTTTTACAATCTGATACTTTTAGTCCAACAGCAGTGGGAGAGAAAACCTAACATAACTCAAAGCTTCAGGAGACTTTTTTTATTGATAACATGTTTATTTAAACAGCTGCTTTTTCTCACCACAGTTTATTTGAGCTGGCATAAATAATAGTTCATTGCCCACTTTGTGGTCTATAAAAGAAAGCAGGTATTTCCTGATTTTTATGTTCTAGCTGTGACTCTCTGATCAACACCATGCAGTTGTCTGTTGTCTTTCTGGGTCTGTTCCTGGGGGTGGTCTCTCCTTCTGGAGACAATGAGGTGAAGCTGGAGCGTGGTAACTGCCCCATGTTCTGGTACCACTTCAATGGACGCTGTTACAAATATGTGGCCTCACGCATGACCTGGGGTCAGGCAGAGATCTCCTGTTTGTCACTAAAGACAAACTTGGTGTCCATCCACAGTGAGGAAGAAAATAACTTTGTTGAAGTTCTGATTAAGAATTTTGACCCTAGTCTAGGATACACTTGGATTGGACTCAGCGACACCCACCTGGAAGGAAGGTGGATGTGGTCGGATGGAACCCAAGTGGACTATGTCCTGTGGGTCCCAGGAGAGCCCGAATAACAAAATGAGTTTGGAAAAGAACATTGTGTTCATTATTACAATCTGCCAAATTGGAACGACGGCCCTTGTTCAGAGACTTATCCTTTTGTTTGTGCAACTCGCATTCTCTGAAAGATGTGAATAATGTGTCAGTGACATGTTACCCAGAGCAAGTGCTGCTGTTCAACAATAAAAAGATTGATTGTTAACATCGTTAGAAATGTCTGTTCTCATTATTTAACATTTATGACAATAGCAACACCATGACAATATAAACTGGGAAAATGGGCCTAAATCATTAAAACAGTTCCAAATAAATATGAGCCTTTCAGAACATAATCTTATACAATAGAGACGTTCCCAAAGAAACAAGAGCCACAGGTTGAGTTTATCTAGAAAATTCATGGAATAGCAAATGAATTAAGTGAGAAAGTTTATGTACTGCTGCTGTGACACATTAGTGTTTTACCAAGTATTTGTTGGGACACTGGAGAATGAAAGTGGGGCAGTCACTACTTACTAACCTATTATTCCTTTAATGGTTAGATGAAATACAATTATACAGATACAGGCTCTTTCTTTAATTGAGAAGTGCACAATATAGTCACCAAAAAAAAAAAAAAAAAAATGAAATTACGCAAGTCACACCTGATCCTCAGCTGGACACAAACCTTCTGTAACCTTCCTGTCCCGGGACGAGGACTTATGTCCAGAGATTAGTGAGGCTCTACCATACGACGCATGTAATAAAGAAAACAGTCCAATGCACTGGACCCCACAGAGTCCTGTTTGTAATAAATACACTAAAATGACCTAAAAGGACATGTTTTTTCTTCCAAACTTACCGCTTGGATAGTCTGGTAAACAAATACTCCCTCTATTGGCTAAAAGTTACACAGGGCAACTTTCAAATATGGTTTTGTAACAAAGAAATCCCACTGACACTTTTGCATTATCACAGGTTACATACTTATATAATGTGTTATTTAGTTAAATACATCTCCTAACCCTGCTGTAATTGAACAAGAAAATTCGAGACAGCTTCTAACCAAAGTAAAAAGTTTAGTGCCATAACTTCGTTAACACCACATTGTAAGATTTGTTCTGTGCCGTTACCCACTTGAATGTATCATCCTGTCTTTCCTCCTTTTCTCACTCTTCTCCCGTCTTTAATCCAGATTTTCTGTGTCGTTCCGGGTCCAGTGTTGATTTCCTTGCTTCATTCACGGAGCGACGTCAATATGTGTGACCGGGACCTACAAACAAATGTGCAACAATAAACAAAAGAGAAAGAAGAAGAGAGAGGTGGGTGGAGGAAGTGTAGACAAGTGCTGCAGGTAGAGACAAACCAAAAAAACCACAAAAGGCAAGATTTATGTGATAACTTTAGTGTGACAAATGGAAGTCTCAAAGTATTAGTTGGGATAGTATTGTGTGTGAGGTTATATTAAAATTATTAATACTTTCAAAAAAGGAAAGAGAGAGTTCATGTGAAAAAAGAGGCAGAGGAAATGAAAGAATGACGTTAAACGAAACCACGACATCCGTTTGTGATGTAGCAGGAAGAGTCACACAAAAGCAGAGGTTATGTCTCTAACAGGTTTGGTTTAGGTCCACATCAATGTGAGCTACAAACAGACAAATAGAGGAGTGTGTAAATTACTTTTTGACAATTCAAGACAACAGTTCTTTATAAAAAGAATTTCCCACAGATATTGTTTTTTTCACCTCACATTGTTATCATGCAGGTTTCATGTGGAGGCGTCTCTTGGATTGATTCCCGCCTTTGGTTTAAACCCACTCGACCACAAAGTACTGCAGCCTCAGAGGCTCAAAACTCAAACTAAAACATTTGTGTTTGTTGACAACACTGTGTTAAACACGAGCAGAACCTCTTACTCAAATCATAAGACTCTAAATTATAGAAAAAAATATTTAATGTTCAGTCCGTCAGCTAAAAGAGTTATCTGCAGGAACCTCAAGCAAGTTTTTTTGTAGTATTTTTATGATAAATAATATCTATGTTAAATCCATCATATTTACAGCCAGATCTATTTTACTCATTGTCTCAGAAAGCATTGACTATTTTGCTTAGGTTGAGTATCTTTTGAGTTTATTTCATAAGTTACTCCAGAGTCACATGGGGCTGTGTGCTGGCTCCAGCAGCAGGTGCACTGTGCTCTCACACTTTACTGTGGAACAAAACAAATTGGACAGAACACATTCTTATGTTTCAATTTACAGTTGTGCTCATCAGTTTACATACCCTGGCAGAATTTGTGATTTATTTGGCCATGTTTCAGAGAATATGAATGAAAACTCTAAAACCTTTCTTTTACTCATAGTTAGTTTTGGGTGAAGCCATTTATTGTAAATAATTTTTAAAATCATAATAACAACAGAAAGTTCCCAAATGACCCTGATCAAAAGTTTACATACATAAAGTTCTTAATACTGTATTGCCACCTTTAACATCAATGACAACTTGAAATCTTTGTGGTAGTTGTGGATGAGGCTCTTTATTTTCTCAGATGTAAAGCTGCCTATTCTTTTGGCAAAACGCCTCCAGTTCCTGTAAATTCTTGAACTGTCTTGCATGAACTGCACGTTTGAGATCTCTCCAGAGTGGCTCAATGATATTGAGGTCAGGAGACTGAAGACAGTTCAGAACCTTCACTTTATGCTGCTGTAGCCAATGACAGGTCGACTTGGCCTTGTGCTTTGGATCGTTGTCATGTTGGAACGCGTTCATATGTGCAGCTTCCGGACTGAGGAGTGCAAATATTCCTCCAGTATTTTCTGATAACATACTGCATTTATCTTTTCCTGTGCCTTTGTAGTTCACACATCCCCAAAACATCAGATCCACCTCCATGTTTCACAGTAGGACTGGTGTAACTTTCATCGTAGGCCTTGTTGACTCTTCTCCAAATGTAACGTGTATGGTTGTGACCAAAAAGTTACATTTTTGTCTCATTACTCCAAATGTCTTTGTTCCAGAAGTTTTGAGGCTTGTCTCTGTGCTGTTTGGGGATTGTAAGGGATGCTTTGTGGCATTTGTGCAGTAATGGCTTTCTTCTGGCGACTCGATCATGCAGCACATTGTTCTTCAAAAGTCTCATTGTACATCTTGAAACAGCCACACCACCTGGCCGCTCTGTGGTTTTCAGTGGGAGGTCTTTTTCAGGAAGTGCAGTTTCCTTTTCTGCAGAAGTAACTCTTTTTCTCAGTTTATGTTTATGTGGGCGACTAAACAATGCACCGTGCTTCATCTCAGCGTAAAGCTTCCTGTCGTCTATATTTTGTTTGTGCAGAGGCCAAACGGACATAATATAACACACACTTGGCTTATCTCCTGTCGCTCAGTTAATATCCCATGATGCTTTGTGTGAGTGTCTCTTAAAGCAGAAGTTCCTAACAGTGAGGATGCCCAGTGGTTAGTGCTGAACCAACATCCCATTAATTTACTCCAACAGACGCTTTTGTAACAGGATTTTACCAAATTACAAGCAAAGCTTTTTAAGGTGTTGCTGTTTTAAATAGTTTTTATTGGTGCAACACTTTCTCTAAAGCCTGTGTAAAGTGCTCCATGATGTTTCTAACCCAACATGGTAGTGGGGCGGCAGTAGCTCAGTGGGTAGAGCGGTTGTCTTACAACCGGAAGGTAGGCGGTTCGATTCCCGCTCTCCCCACAGTTCATACTGTCGTTGTGTCCTTGGGCAAGACACTTAACCCTCCTTGCCTCCAGTGACTGTAACACTGGTAATGTAATGTAAGTCGCTTTGGATAAAAGCGTCTGCTAAATGAATAAATGTAAATGTAAATGGTAATAGTTTAAAGTGCTGCAGTAATATATATATACCGTATTTTTCGGACTATAAGTCGCACCTGAGTATAAGTCGCATCAGTCCAAAAATACATCATGACGAGGAAAAACATATATAAGTCGCACCGACTATAAGTCGATTCATTTAGAACCAAGAGAAAACATTACCGTCTACAGCCGCTCAGTGCTCCTGTAGTCTACCACTGAAAACAACTGAAAACTGTTAACTGAAATATTAACTTCATTTATTTAAAATCCAAGACCAAGAACAGATATTGGTAATCTGGCAAGTCTGGCAAGGCAAGTTATTCAGCTAATGGTACACAATAGTACACAGAACAACAGGCTGAATATGTATGTTAACGTAACACATTAACAGTTAGTTACATATTAGCATAGCACTCACTCCAAACTTTCTTTCTGCTGCTCGATTACCGTTTTCGGCTGCATATTTTACTATCTGCAGTTTGTAATCTGCAGAATAGGATTTTCTTTTTGGTGGCATTTTGTTTGCATTCAGTC
This sequence comes from Perccottus glenii, assembly GCA_024416835.2. Lineage (NCBI taxonomy): Eukaryota > Metazoa > Chordata > Actinopteri > Gobiiformes > Odontobutidae > Perccottus > Perccottus glenii. The sequence continues at coordinate 7,428,679 of CM044546.2, read as the reverse complement.
TTTCTCAGTTGTCTTTAAGTTAATATTTCAGTTAACAGTTTTCAGTGGTAGGCTACAGGAGCACTGAGCAGCATAGAGCGCCCTCTCGTGGCTGTAGACGGTAATGTTTTCTATTGGTTCATTTCTCTTGGTAATTTCTCTCGGTTCATTTTTATCGGTTCATACCTGACTATAAGTCGCAGGACCAGCCAAACTATGAAAAAAAGTGTGACTTATAGTCCGGAAAATACGGTATATATATATATATATATATATATATATATATATATATATATAAACGTTGTCCTTCACCCTCCGCGGGTGGTCTCATTCTTCGAGCTCGGGTCCTCTACCAGAGGCCTGGGAGCTTGAGTGTTTTGCGCAGTATCTTTGCTGTTCCTAGTACTGCACTTTTATGGACCGAGATGTCTGGTGTTCTTCCAGGGATCTGCTGTAGCCACTCTTCCAGTTTGGGGGTTACTGCCCCGAGTGCTCCGATGACCACAGGCACCACTGTCGCCTTCACCTTCCAAGCCTTTTCCAGCTCTTCTCTGAGCCCTTAGTATTTCTCTAGTTTCTCATGTTCCTTTTTCCTGATGTTGCAATCACTTCGTATTGCTACGTCAACCACAACGGCCTTCCTCTGCTGTTTGTCCACCACCACAATGTCTGGTTGGTTCGCCATTACCATTCTGTCAGTCTGAATCTGGAAGTCCCACAGGATCTTGGCTCGGTCATTCTCTACCACCTTTGGAGGTGTTTCCAACTTTGACCTCGGGGTTTCCAGTCCATACTCCGTACAGATGTTCCTGTACACTATGCCAGCCACTTGGTTATGGCGCTCCATGTATGCTTTCCCTGCCAGCATCTTAAACCCTGCAGTTAAGTGTTGGATTGTCTCAGGGGCCTGTTTGCACAGCCTACACCTTGGGTCTTGTCTGGTGTAGTGTAGTATGTAATATAATGTAATAAGAAATATTAATTTATTAATTTGGGTAAATTATCAATTAATATCTTTATTATCAAAATTGTCTCGTTGAGGGGCACCACCCAGATAATTTCTGGGAAACTGATTATAATAGTCTCAATTAATCTGAAGGAAGAGAATTCTAACTGTTTTCGGAAAATACTCACGAACTGTGAGTGTGACTGTGTTACAGACAAACCTCTAGCAAGAACAAGAAAGATATTAAAACATGTCCCGTGGAAACATGACTTGCAGAGGACTTCCGGTATGAGACGGAACAAGTTGGAAGTGTGAAACGAGAGCTCCGTAAAGTCAGTCGATTAAAACCCCTTAAATTCAGCGAATATTATCTAAGTTTTGGTAAAAGAAGAAAAGAGAGTATGAGCGGGGGTGCTAAAACAAGAAACCAAAAGATGACTGGAAAAGCAGAACAAGAAGGACGCAAAGGAGATGGAGCGAATACACTTGATGCTAACAATGCTAGCATAAACGCACACAGCAGTGACTCGACTTCACAACCAAGTTTGAAAGATATAAGCGATCAAATAAGCAACCTTCAAACTCAGCTATCTACCGATCTAACAACGTTTAAAGAAGATGTAAAGAGAGAAGTGAAAGAGGAACTGTCAGAATTCAGACAAAAGATAAACCAACAGTTAGCTTCTACGATGCTTACCCTACAAGAGCATGATAATAAACTCGAAGAGGCGGCGGCGCGTATTGAACGATTGGAAAGTTGGTCGGCAGCGGCAAATGAAGCGCTCCAAGAGACACTAAAAGATCAAAGAGCACTGCTTAGAAAAGTCGACGATTTGGAATCAAAGGGGAGGCGAAACAACCTTAGAATATACGGGGTACGCGAGGAAATAGAAGGTTCCTCTATGATTCAATTTGTGGAGAAGCTGTTGATGAGCGAAAAATTTATTGAAGAAGGGATTGATGCCCAAATACTACGCGCACACCGCTAACTCGGCCCAAAACCCCCCTCCGGCACACCCCCGAGATCAATAGTTGTTAACTTTCTTCAGTACAGAGTCAAAGACGCGGTTTTTAGAAACGCCTGGAAAAAGAAGATTCAGCTTGGGGATAAAACTCTCTCTTTTGACCACATCAGCACATCAGCGACTCGAGGACTGGATCAAACATCGTCAATGCAACGCGTGCATCGGCGCGGAGAGAGGGATACAGCCAAGAGAGCACGGGAGCGGCTACAGGAATTCCAACGGAGGATCAATACTTGAACTGAGAAAACAAAGACGAGGAGGCCAAAGGAAATAGGTACTAGCTATGATCCAAAGAGCTGTGTGTCTAGTGACACTTGGACATAGTCTGTTAAGGATGTAAACACTAGTATTGTCATCCTTTTTTCAAATAACCTGACTTGAAGGAGCTAAAACACCTAAGGTTGCATTAGTGGAAAAGCTCTTGTTGACTTATACACTGGTTCTGGGAGGGGGTCCTCTCTTAGAGGGAGGCTTTCCCTCTTACCTTAGCTTAGCGAAAATAGAGGAATTACAGATACCCTGCCTTGGAAGCCCTTTTCAGTCTATTTGTTTTGTTTTTTTAAGTTCAGTTCTGTTTCTGTTTTTCTTTACAATGTTCATGTTCAAAGTTGATGGTTATAAGACAAGCAACCAATCTGAACCACCTTACATTCATGATGCACAATCAAAAGCTTAAAAGAATGTCATTAAAAGTTAATGGATAGGGTAATCCAGTCAAGCGGGCAAGGGTGAGGAAAGACGATATGCACATCATCTTACTACAGGAAACACATTTAGGAGCTTTGGAGCATGAAAAACTTACTAAACATATTTTATAGCTCATATTCACAAAGTCATAAGAGGGGAGTTGCAATACTTGTAACCAAAAAAATGAAGTGTGACATTTTCAAAGAAGTAAAGGATAAGGAGGGTCGATATATTTTAGCAAAGGGTAAAATCAATAAAAATTTTATGACATTGGTTAACATCTACGCACCACCTGAAAGCGAAACAATATTTTATAAGGAATTCCTAGATACACTCACAGTAGAAGCGGAAGGGATCTGTGTATGTGGAGGGGACTGGAATTCAGTCAATTTGAAATTAGATACCACAAGTAAAAACAGAAGTAAAAAAAATCTCACAAAATTACTTAAAATTATGTTGGAAGAAACTGGTATGGTAGATGTGTGAAGGAAGCTCCACCCAACTGTGAGGGACTATACGCATTATTCAGGACCTCACTTGGATCATTCAAGAATAGACTATTTTATAATGAGACAGGAGGACTTCTACCGGGTAACTGAATGTAAGATCGGAGTCACTGATGTTTCAGACCACAGCGCAATTTATTTAACACTTAACATAGAGAATAACCCTAAAAATAATGTATGGCAATTAAATGTGGGCCTTCTTAACAACCAATCAGTAGTTGGATCTGTCAAACAGGACATTAAAACATTTATAGAAGAGAATGACAATGGGGAGGTGGATCCATCAATATTATGGGACTCGCTAAAAGCTGTCTTACGAGGAAAACTAATAGCCAAGGCAACAAACATTAAGAAAACTAGGACTGAAGCATATAAAAGATTAATTAAAGACTTAAAGGATAAAGAAGAAAAATTCATTTTGAAAAAAGATCAAGACACTCAAAAAGAAATTAAAAAATTGAAAATGCAGCTTGAAAACTATTTAGATGAGGAAGTAGTGAAAAAAGCCAGATATACAAAACAAACATATTATGAACTAGGCCCAAAATATACAAAGTTGCTCGCTAGAAAATGACGCAAACAACAAGCGGACTCAACAATTTTGAAAATTAAAGACCCTACCTCGCAAAAGCTTCAAACCGATCCAAAAGAAACACTTTTTATCAATACTACAGCAAATTATATTCACCAGAAGGCACTCCTAACGAAGAGTTGATCAGAGCATTTCTAGACAAATTAGACCTTCCTAGTATAGGAGAAATACAAAATAAGAGAATATTAGCAGAAATTACATCCAAAGAACTAGATAAAGCAATAAGTAGGCTAAAGACAAATAAAGCCCCAGGTAGTGACGGTTTCCCCGGTGAGTGGTATAAGACATTTAAAGAATTGAAGCCGCTTCTTCTTGAAGCTTTAAACTATATCCATAAAGAAGGCAAGATCCCTCCCTCATGGAAGGAAGCAATTATAACGCTGATTCCCAAAGAAAATAAAGATAGAGACAAGTGCGCCAATTAAAGGCCAATATCGATTTTAAATGTTGACTATAAGCTTTACACATCCATTATCTCTAAACGATTTGAAACCTTTATTTCTGATATAATTGATGAGGATCAGACTAGCTTTATAATTGGTAGACAAACGCAAGATAATATCAGAAGAAGTCTTCAAGTGATTCACAATATTTCCAGCAATAAGCTTAAAGCGTCCTTGATCAGCCTTGATGCAGAAAAGGCCTTTAATCGAGTAAACTGGGATTTCTTATACCTAATGTTAGAGAAATTTGGCCTTACTAATGAGTCTATTCAGTGTATTAGAGTAATCTATGATAAGCCAACTGCAAGAATTAAAGTTAATGGATCTTTGACAGACCGGCTTGAACTCCGTAGAGGCTGTAGGCAGGGCTGCGGATTAAGTCCCATCCTCTTTGCTTTATATATCGAGCCACTGGCTCAAGCGATTCGGGAGAAAGATGATTTAAAGGGGATTATGATCAACGAAAGAGAACAAAAGGTTGGATTATTTGCAGATGATATATTGCTATTTCTAGAAGATATTAACATATCACTTCCCATACTGATGGATCTTCTGGGAAAGTATAATGTGTATGCGGATATAAGTTGAATATTTCCAAAACCCAAATATTACTGTTTAACCATTCACCCTCAAATGAAACTGCACACACATACGATATAAAATGGAGCACCAACAAAATTAAATACCTCGGAGTATTTCTGTCTAAAGATCCTTCACTACTATATAATTTTAACTACAACACAATAAACGAAAGCATTAAATCAGACATCCAGAGATGGTCTACTTACCTGTTCGACTTAAGTGATAGAATAAATGTGATAAAAATGAACATCCTCCCTAGGCTACTTTACTTATTTCAATCCCTCCCGGTAAGCATCCAGTCAAAACAGTTTACAGAATGGGATAAGCTGTTATCGGAAGAGGCCCAGAGTTAGATATTCAACACTACAGCTGCAGAAAGATAAGGGGGGCATGGCCCTCCCTAATTTAAAAATGTATTTTTACGCAGCACAATTGCGTTACTTGTATTGCTGGTGTGACCCTAGTTATTTTGTCAAAGAGATTGAGACATGCATCCCTGGATATAATGTTCAGACACTTATGGGAGAGGACCATATTCCAAACGAATTAATTCTTAAGTTCTTGACCCAATTGCACAATTCACAATAGAAATTTGGTAAAATGTAGCAAGACAATTAAAATTGAATAAAGAAAGAAAAATACTAAGATGGGTAGCTCATGACAAAGACTTCAAGCCAGGAATGCATGTGTCACGGTGGCTCAGGACTCTGCCCAGTTGCCTCCCGGCTCCCCCGCCCCTACAGGTTCGCAGAGTGGAAACAGGTGTGCGGGAGCGCCGGCAAAGAGAGACAAGCTGCTGCTGATCCACGTTGGTAATCAACAGAGTTTAAGAAGCACCGCGTCCTGCTCCTCGATGCCAGATCGTAACACTTACTACAGTTAGTAATACGTCTCGCGCTTGAATTACCTATTGTCCTTATGCTTACTTACCTGTTCTTTTGTTCATCTCAGATCCTTCCAGTCCCGCCGTCAGCCCTGTTCCTGTTCCGCCTCTGCCTTCTCCTGATCCGTCAAGTCCCGTCGTCAGTCCCGCTCCAGCCCAGCCCCGGTCTCGTCCTGCTATACCTCGCTATCCTCGAAGAACTCGTTATTCCCAAGTTTGTTTTCAATAAATCTATTTTTGAGTTTTACCGTGTGTCTGCGTTTGGGTTATCTGCCAGTCCATAACAGTATGACTCAAATTTCAAATATTGGATCAGTAAAGGGGTTACAGCCTTTTGTAATTTAATCAATAATGGGGAAATAAGAAGTTTTCAATATCTGAAAGACAAATTTAATCTAGATAAACGAGACTTCTTCCGATACCTGCAACTAAGAAATTAAGGACAGAAGTGAACCTAATGCGGTTTTAGAGACTTTGTGTGGTGCATATCAACAGAAAATGCGCAAAATCGTTTCAAAGCTGTACACTAGCTTAATGTCCTGTCAGAAAAACACAACTCTATATGTCAAAGAAAAGTGGGAAAAAGAAGCAGTTGTCACGATCTCAAATGAAAAATGGTATAAAATCTGTGAGATGTCACAGACATCTACAAATTCACAAAAATGGAGAGAATTCAATTGGAAAAATTTAATTTGATTTTTTATCACGCCATCTATTAAAGGTAAACAACTGTCCACCCAACAAATGTGTTGGAGCAAATGTGGCACTGTGGGTGCTAACCACACGCATGTTTTCTGGGACTGCATCGAGATAAGACCTTTCTGGACTTCTGTCCATCTTACTTTTTGTAAAGTACTGAAGTATTCTGTACCTTTAACTTTTACAACAATGTATCTGGGTCTATTGTCCAATGTAAAGAAGGAGGATCAATATTTGGTTAAGATATTACTGTCGGCAGGAAGGAAAGCGATAACAAGAAGATGGCTCAAACCTGAGCCACCCAGCCATACTCAATGGATAGACATTGTGCAGGAAATATTCTCCATGGAGAGAATGACTTTTATTCTAAGATTGGAAGAAACAGAATTTAAAGAAAATGGGACAAATGGTTAGCTTATAAAATAGCATTAGAAACTGCAATCTGAATGTATCTATTTACTTTATTTTATTCCCTATCACGACATCCGGTTGCTGTCTTATGTTTAACTGTTCATTTTATTTTATTTTTGCATTCTGTAAACATACTCAAAACTGAGATCATCATGTTATGTGTTTTATCTGCTTAATCCAATAAAAAACAAAAACAAACATGTAGTCCAACAGCAGTGGGAGAGAAAACCTAACATAACTCAAAGCTTCAGGAGACTTTATCTAAGCGATAACATTTTTATTTAAACAGCTGCTTTTTCTCACCACAGTTTATTTGAGCTGGCATAAATAATAGTTCACTGCCCACTTTGTGGTCTATAAAAGAAAGCAGGTATTTCCTGATTTTTATGTTCTAGCTGTGACTCTCTGATCAACACCATGCAGTTGTCTGTTGTCTTTCTGGGTCTGTTCCTGGGGGTGGTCTCTTCTTCTGAAGACAATGAGGTGAAACTGGAGCGTGGTAACTGCCCCATGTTCTGGTACCACTTCAATGGACGCTGTTACAAATATGTGTCCTCACGCATGATCTGGGCTCAGGCAGAGGTCAACTGTTTGTCGCAGAAGGCCAACTTGGTGTCGATCCACAGTCTGGAAGAAAATACCTTTGTCCACACTCTGATTCATAATTTCGACCCTAGTCAAGGGCGCACTTGGATTGGACTCAGCGACATCCATCTGGAAGGAAGGTGGATGTGGTCGGATGGAACCCGGGTGGACTATGTCCAGTGGAAGACAGGAGAGCCCAACAATGAAGGAAATGAAGATTGTGTTCATATTAACTTTGAGTCACTTCCGATTTGGAACGACATCCGTTGTTCAGACACTTATCCTTTTGTCTGCGCAACTCGCATTCCCTGCTCCTCTCAATAATGTGTCAGTGACATGTTACTCAGAGCAAGTGCTGCTGTTCAACAATAAAATTTATTGTTAACATCTGTTAGAAATGTCTGCTCTCATTATTTAACATTTATGACAATAGCAACACCATGACAATATAAACTGGGAAATGGGCCTAAATCATTAAAACAGTTCCAAATAACTATGAGCCTTTCAGAACATAATTTAGTACAATAGAGACGTTCCCAAAGAAACAAGAGCCCCAGGTTGAATGCTGTTTATCTGAAAAATTTGTGGAATAGCATATGAATAAAATGAGAAATGTTATGTACTACTGCTGCTGTGACTGGCATTTGTTCAAATTGTGAAAACAGGGACATGTTTTGATCAAAAGTGGGACATAGTAGTGTTTTTACAGGTATTTGTTGGGACATGGGGCACTGGAGAATGAAAGTGGGACAGTCACCCGGCTCCTGTCTGCTTCTCCAAACTGTTCTGACAAAACCTCTCACCTAACCTACTACCTACAAACCTATTATTACTTTAATTGTCGAATGAAATAAAATGTTGATTTATTTATACATTATACATATATAATTCAGAAATGCATTAAATAGATACCAAAAAAGAAAACAAAATAGAAAAAAGAAATTACGTAAGTCACACCTGATCCTCAGCTGGGCACAAACCTCCTGTAACCTTCCTGTCCCGGGACGAGGAGGACTTATCTCCAGAGATTAGTGAGTGAGACTCTACCATACGACGCATGTAATAAAGAAAACAGTCCAATGCACTGGACCCTACAGAGTCCTGTTTGTAATAAATACACTAAAATGACCTAAAAGGACATGTTTTTTCTTCCAAACTTATTGCTCGGATAGTCTGGTAAACAAATACTCTATGACGCCCTCTACTGGCCAAAAGTTACACAGGGCAACTTTAAATATGATTTTGTAACAACCAAACTAAAATAACAGTTCTTCAAACTTTTTAAAAATGAAATAAAAGATCCCCCGCTGACTATAAGTGCAAAATAATGAGTGCAATCACATAAAGTGCAAAAACAAAGAAATCCCACTGACACTTTTGCATTATCACAGGTTACATACTTATATAATGTGTTATTTAGATCATAAATGCATCTCCTAACCCTGCTGTAATTGAACAAGAAAACCCAAGACAGCTTCTAACCAAAGTAAAAAGTTTAGTCCTTATCCCACCAGAGCAAAGGCCCTTGTTCAGCAGTTGTGGCACAATCCAAGAGAATGGGATGATCTTTTGCTACCTTCTTCCCTTCTCTCAGAGTGAACCTTACGGCAAGATGAGCTGTCATTGTTGTCAAATGTGACAATGCCTCACTACTATACTTTTCTTGAAGCCTCCCCCTCCTCACAACAAGACATCCATGTGTTCTGTGATGCTTCTTCTTCAGCTTATGGGGCAGTTGCACTCCTTTGGAAGGAGTATGAAACCGTGTTGCTCCAGGAGACAACCCTCTATTCCTAGATTTGAGCTTTTTGCTGCATTGGTTGGTGCAAGTCTCTCTGATCTTCTAGAACTGAGCTCACTCTTTCCATCAGAAGCTTTGTTATTTGGTCAGATTGAACTACTGTACTTACCTGGTTGAAATCTGGAACCAGAGTGTCCGAGATACAGGAGCTGAAGAACACTAGAGAACAATATAGTCCGTAATCCAGCTGATAACCTCACAAGGGGTAAAGCATTGTCAGAATACCCACAACCAAGTCGCTGGTGTCAAGGCCCAGATTTTCTCTACCAGTCTCCTGGCTTATGGCCCGAGCCTCAATAATCCTTTGCTGATGACCATGACCTTAATCAATCAGAGATTAAGCCTATGTTCTGTGGAAAGATAATGTTAAAATAATTATTGGGTATGAACCACAAACGAGACAACGGAGACCGTACATGGTAAATTTAGGAATGAAAGACCGGTTTAATTCTTGCAAGAATGAAACAAATGAGACACATGCAACAATGGTACATGGTGAGTTGCTTAAAGGGGAACTGAAATAAAAATATATAATTCGATAACATGTTGATTATTAAAATAGTAAACAAATTAATTCAAAATAATATAAAAACGAAACATATATGAAGTTTTTCCCATTACTGAAATTTACATTTCGTTATCAGAGCGCAGCCATGTTCGATGATGTCACTGGCATGGTAGCACTGTAGGCTATGCTATGACTGAACTGACTGAATTTGACAGTATGGACAGAGATATAGTACCTGTGCCTGCCAATCCAGTTGGCTACGCATTCGAACCAGTTAGAGATGCCGATTGCGCCTGGTTTCCAGGAAGGCGTGTTAGATGATGATGAACCAGAAGTTGTTTAGTGGGTCAACTGGGGGTCAGTCGGGCGTTGTAGCTCCATGGAGACCGCCCGAGTCTATTTGCTGCCAGGAGGCAAACCTGGATCACGAATGGCCGGGTTACAATGCGTCACATTGCAAGGACCTTTCAACTTCTATGTGGTGAGAGAGATGTGCTGGAGGTTGCTATGATGTCTCTAATGGACGTCAGGGCAGACACGCTGGAGCGTCCCATAAGTAGCAGGTATATACCTCCAATATTTTAGGCTTTAGGATTTGGCGACATCGAAGCTAGGTTAACATGGCATGTTTACTTTTCTCAGACTGTTTAGGTTGACAGCGTACAGGCAGTTCACCCTTTGAGCAAGAGGACATTTAGGGAGAAGGCATAGGGTTCCGATTCCATCATGTGCTGTCAATTATGTCAGAAATCTGTTCCCCTCTGCGTTTTATCAGGGGTTTGAGTATGTGATGTTATACAATGTGTAAATAAAAATGTAGTCTTTGGCTAACGCGAGTCATGTAGCCTCATTCACGTTATCATTATCAACAAATTTCTGTTCTGAGAAACTTTGTTGTTAACAGGGTATAATCGTGATGTATTTGAGATAATGTTCACGTGTGATGCTGTCATTTTCTGTAATCTACATTTACATTAACATAAAAATGTATTCATTTAGTACGCTTTTTATCCAACGCGATTTACGTAATGAGGAATAACATTCAAGCTAACGTTACAGACGAGACATTACCATCGTATCAGTCATCAATACTATTTATTACTAGAGGATAAGTGCAGACATTATAGTCAAAGTGTGTATTAGGATAAGAATAAAGAAATCAGTTTGCTAGTCTGGACAACATACAGCAACAACACAGCAACAAGACTGTTGATGGGGAGTGCTGATATTGCGTGTGTTATTAGGTTGTTAGCTGCCAAGGTAGCCTACCATTCCAGTGACGTCACGGATCGTCGAAAATCAAAATGGCGGCGCCCTAGTAACAAAACAACAAACTACGATATCTTTTTTCACTCTTGTAACTACTTCAAAAGTTTTAATTGTCCTACCACAAATAACAATGATAACACGTGTGTTATATGACCTTAACTTCCTATTTCGTTTCAGTTCCCCTTTAACATGTTTACAACACATGAAGCTTTTATAGATGTACATTATGCCCGCCTCTCAGCTCCAGGTGGATGAACGTGTATTGAGCTGACGTGTCAGTCATAGATGCGAATAAGTTTACTTGTATATGCCACTAAGTGTACAGGACAGAATGTCCCTGAACAACCTCTCACAAGAACAAGAAAGATATTAAAACATGTCCTGTGTGTTTACATTGGTGCAGTTTGTTTGTGGAGGTCTTCCAGGACATATTTTAAGAAAGGCATCTGACTGTAGGTTCAGAGGTGTTCACCTTTTATTCATTTAGAAAGCACAAACCCTGAAGAAATGTTTTTAGTATCTGTGTCTAATAGTATATATTATTCCAACAGCAGTGGAAGAGAAAACTTAACATAGGTTAACATGTTGTTGAAATATTATGTCTTTTAGACATGCTAGTTGCATATGAACCTCCTCGGACTCTGAGAACATCTGGGGCAGGTCTTCTGCTCGTGCCCAGAGTTAGAACTAAACCTGGTGAAGCAGCGTTTAAGTTTCATGCAGCAAAAACCTGGAACAGCCTCCCAGATGAAGTAAAAAAAGCTTCAACTTTAACACTGTTCAACGGGAGGTTAAAAACCTTCCTCTTTAGCAGGGGCGCAACTACCCAGTGCTAGAGGGGTATGCAGCATCAATTTTGGTGCCCCCCTCCCCCCCAACCCCCCTCCTACCATTAATATACGGTATTATTAACAAGGTTAACAACTAAAAAAAAAAAAACAGTCACAAAATGATAAGCATTAACGTTATGATCAGATTCAAAATAAAGAACCGAGAAGAAGGAAAAGAATCTTAATTTTTATAACGATTCTAAGTAGGAGCCAGTTCTCAATGTGCAATACTAGTAACAATGCACTCTCTGACGCGTTTTAATACATACACATGACTTTTGGATAGCTCAGCTGGTAAGGACAGAACTTTTCACACAAGTGACCCAGGTTCGAATTCCCCTCAGGACGATATGAACAAACCATTGTGGATTAGTTGTTTTTCAAATTATTGTAATTTATTGTACATGGCATGCTGCCTTATATTTTCCAGTTTTCAGCTCAGTAACCTCAGTTTTCATATTAAGATAGCCTTAATTTAAACCCCATTTGGCTGCTACATTCCCAGTGTTAGCAAACGCTAGCTACTCTGTTAACATGACTATTACAAGCCTCCAAGCACAGAGGTCTCACTTTAAATCCTACCTGTTGCCTGTTTATCAGCTGTCCCATACCTTGACATGCCAGCTCCTTTCCCTCTTTCTTTCTTTTTTTTTAGCCCCAAAGACAACTGTGTGTGTACTGTGACAACTAACGTTAACACATAAAATTACCTGCTGGCTCAGCGCGCTCACGGCCCCCCTGCCAGCCACGCCCACTCGTGATATTCCATTAATTCTATTTATGGAATCTAAAGAGGGCGCCTACTGTAGCCTGTTAGCAGTGGCGGACAGTAACGAAGTAAATGTAATTCGTTACTGTATTTAGGTAGTTTTTTCCAGTATCTGTACTTTACTAAGTATTTCCATTAAGGGATACTTTTTACTTTAACTTCACTACATTTCAACATCAAATATCTTACTTTTTACTCAATTACATTTTGCAAAATTAGTCGTTCCTTGTGTTGCCATTAAAGATTTTTGTAGAAGAAGACCTCAAAGACGCGTCTCAGTGGGAGTGTCAGGACCGGCTCAATAGAAGCCTCATTCTCTACACGCGAGCTGATAAACATGAAAATGACAAATAAAAAATACACCTGTGATGAAGCTTTGGTATTAGTAATGGCTGACTCTGATTCTGAGGGAGAACATCTACCTTTAGAGTCTTTTCAGCCGAGTGAAAGTGAGAATGAGCGAGAGTGAGTGCGTGTGTAACTTGGACAGCGGCGCCGCTGCTCGTGCCTTTCTCAGCGTCTCTCATAAAGCACACGCTGTTTTTCCCACATTTTGCCAAACATCAGTAAAAGAAACGGGAGGAAACTAGTCGCTCTGGCCGTGGTAGTGAAGGTGAGGTTGGGAAGGGAAGCCGTGAGCGCGTAGCACCTGCACCTGCAGCTTTACCTTTAGCACCTGCAGCTTTACCTTTAGCACAGGTGTTAGAAGCCGGGGCGGGTGTACTGCCGTGGCCGCGGTAGTGACAGGGAGTTTGGGAATAATGCGGCTTCTATTGACAGCTGTTTGGGACAAATACGTGTTGGTCATCCTTACACTTTACCCAGTAGAGGAGGGGGAGGCAGGGGTAAACATAGTCCTCGAGAATGTGCTAATCAAAGCAGCGATCGTAATAAAAGTGATGGCTGTGTGCTGTGCTTTATGAGAGGTCCCACACTCTAAAAAACTACTAACTATGCCACATGGATGGATAAGAAAAGATAAAGCTACTTCAACCACACACATACAGTACATGTGTATATTTCTCATAACTATTTTCATACGTTTTACTAGTTATGGTATAGGCTAATAGATGTTGTAGTATTATTTTGGTAATGTTGCTTTTACAAATTACTATTATAAAAAAAAAGAAATTTTCAGAATAAGAAAAAAAAACTATTATAATATGTTCATTAGTGTGTATGTACTGTAAATAACATAGCCACCAATATATAATGTCATGGTATGCAAATTAGATGCAAATTAGATGCTTAAAATGTATTTACTTGTATACTTTGGGTCATACCTGACATTTTTCTAGTTTAGAGTAGGACTCTATCTCTTATCATTTTCAAACCACAGCCTTTTGAAATTTGGATCTCAAAAATCTGTATTTTTTAAAATAAACCCTGGCGCCTAAAGGGGGCGAAAGACTGACAAAAATTATAAGGGCATTATAGCCATAATAAATGATAGTACTTGTGTTATGGCCAATGGCCCAGGAACCGGAAGACTCCATCGCAAACCCCCAGACACAGGAAAAGAGTTAAAATAAAGTTTATTTGGTCCAACAGGTACAAAAACAAAATACAAGAACCGTCCGAGCAGATAATCAGGAATAAAATACCAGAAAAAAACAGACTAGGAAAAACAATAGAACCTCCACAAAAACACAGACTAAGATAGATGAGACACATGGAAACACTAAACAGACTCACGGGTAGGGAGACGACAACCTGGCAAGGAGCAGGGGGAAAACACACAGGTTATAAAGACACACAACGAGGGACAGGTGAAACACATCAGGGTGGAGCATGCAATCACACAGGAGGGAAAGACACAAGGCAGGAAGTCAATCACAAGACACAGACAGGGTCAAGACATTTCACAATAAAACCAAAACTCTAATACAAGCTGAAACAAAATCAGATACACAAACCAAACTGGAAATCAGACAATAATGAAACCACTAAGATACTTAAAAGAACCATAACATCACAAACAAAACAGACAGACTACTTTAACAAACATGAATCCTGACAACTTGGATACTTAAGTACATTTGAAGACAAATACTTTTGTACTTTTACTCAAGTGAAAGTTAAAAGGGAGTACTTTTACTTTTACTGAAGTAATATTTTACCTAGTATATCTGTACTTTAACTCAAGTACTTGGTTTGTGTACTTCGTCCACCACTGCCTGTTAGTCCTATAAAATGTTATATAGTATTGAGGAAATACTGAAATGATTTAGAAACGCACAACAGCAGCTAAGCTACATTTAGGAAATACAAAAAAAACATTTAAAAAAATAAAAAATAAAGATACGCGCTATCCCGTTGGCGCCCCACAAGGTTAGAGGTTTATTTAAGCAAAAAGTAAAAAAGAGTTCAGAGTCATCTTTTGCAAAAGGAGGAGTGGACATACAAGTCTGTGTTTACAGAGTTACATAACAACCCCAATGTTATGTCCAGGCTTAGAATTTATACTGAAATCACAGCAGATAATAAAAAACAATGGTTCACAGAGAGTGAGCCGTCTAGAATGAGTCAGCTTTTTACTGCTTTTCCCAGAAAATAGAGTTGTCTGTTGAGCCAGTTTCCAGTACGCAGAATTGTCCTGCACGTATCCTTCTGCTGCGGCCAAGGACAGCACAAAAAATAACAAACAAGTATGTTACAGAGAAATAGATTATCTACCCATTAAACTCACAGCAGTTTATTTGAGCTGGCATAAATAATACTGCACTGCCCACCTTTTGGTCTATAAAAGAAAGCAGGTGTCCACTGACTTTTATAAATCTCTCATCAACATCATGCAGTTGTCTGTTGTCTTTCTGGGTCTGTTCCTGGGGGTGGTCTCTCCTTCTGGAGGCAACGAGGTGAAGCTGGAGCGAGGTACCTGCCCCCTTTTCTGGTTCAGCTTCAATGGACGCTGTTACAAATATGTGTCCTCACTCATGACCTGGGCTCAGGCAGAGGTCAACTGTTTGTCGCAGAAGGCCAACTTGGTGTCTATCCACAGTCTGGAAGAAAATAACTTTGTCCACACTGATTCAGAATTTCGACCCTAGTCTAAGACGCACTTGGATTGGACTCAGCGACATCCACCTGGAAGGAACGTGGATGTGGTCAGATGGAACCCAAGTGGACTATGTCCATTGGAAGCCAGAAGAGCCCAGCAATGCATTAAATAATGCACATTGTGGTCATTTTTACTATGAGTTAAGTCAAAGATGGAACGACATCCCTTGTTCACAAACTTATTCTTCTGTCTGTGCAACTCGCATTCCCTGCTCGTCTCAATAATGTGTCAGTGACATGTTACTCAGAGCAAGTGCTGCTGTTCAACAATAAAAAAATTGATTGTTAACATCTGTTAGAAATGTCTGTTCTTATTATTTAACATTTATGACAATAGCAACACCATGACAATATAAACTGGGGAAAAGGGCCTCATTATTTATTTATTTACATTTTTTGTGAGGATTAATCCCTTCAGATGAATCATCTCATTTTTGAGGGTGTCCTCTTACTCACATTCAGTCACTAGGGACACTTAAGAGTTGCCAATTAACCTATACATACATGTCTTTGGATGTTGGGAGGAAGCTGGAGTACCCGGAGAGAACCCACGTTAACACGTGGAGGACATGCAGACTCCTCACAGAAAGACCGGAGTCAGCCGAGAATGTTTGAGTCGGCTGGGTTTTGAACTCACGACCTTCTTGCTGTGAGGCAGGAGTGCTAACCACTCTGCCACGTGCATCCAAAAAGGCAATGTTATTTATATAGCACAATCAATACACCAGGTAACTCAAAGTGCTTTACAGGAATAAAAGACAATTTACAAGATTCAGATCAAGAAACATAAGAAAACGTAAAAACAGAAGAGTGCAGATAAAAAACACTTAAAAGTATCTTGACTCAGTTTTTAAGGTGAAAACGTTTCGTCTCTAATTCCAAGAGACTATCAATTCTGAGATCAACTGGTAAGAGAGCTGAGCTTATGTCTCTAGTGGAAGGAGTTTTTCCTGAAATCTAATGGACCAGGCTGTTCTGGTCTCACCGTCATTAGCCATGAAAGGGAAGTGTGACTCTTGATGTGGGAGTCGTTAAGGCTCAGGAGAGTCGTTAGTGACACTGGTCCATTCAGGTGCTGTGTTTGTTGTTCCAGGGTACAACTGTTTTGTTTTAGGTTTCAAAACACTGTTATAAATACTAGGCAACATGAATCTGAGGCCACCTCCTCTGTTCAAAGAAGGCTTTTCCATTTTCACAAAAATTGTTTCCTTCACCCCTCTGTCAAACCATCTGGCCTCTCTGGACAAAATTCTGACATTTCTTTACGCAAACAAATGCCCTTTCTCTTTGAGGTGGAGGTGAACTGCAGACTCAGGTCCTCTATGATTGGCTCTTCTGTGCTGATACATCCTCTTGTTTACAACACATCCGTAAAGCCCTGAGAGACTGTGGATACTCCAGATGGACTTTCATCAAAACCAAGAGGACACAGAAACCAAGGAATCAGAGACAAAAGGGAAGGGTGTAGTTATCCCTTATGTGTCTGGTTTATCTGAAACACTTATCTGCAGGAACCTCAAGAAAGCGTGTTTTGTTGTATTTTTATGATTGTAAAAAAAAGACACATTTAGGACATCATGTCCTTGATGCTAATCCAAACTAGACAAAGTTCACCCTGATGGTATACACCACAATAATTAAGGTAATGTGTTGTTGGCTGCTAAGCAATGATTATAAAAATATGCATATTTTTATGATATATTTTATATTAATTTTAAATCCATTATATTTAAAGCCAGAACTATTTTACTCATTGTCTCAGACAGCATTGACTATATTGCTTATGTTGAGTAACTTATGACTTTATTTCATCAGGTGCCAACGTCCACATCAGCCCCACTGTGAGTGTGGCTGTGTTAAAAAACATGTTCTGTGTGTTTACATTGGTGCAGTTTGTTTGTGTTCACCTTTTATTCATTTAGAAAGCACAAACCCTGAAGAAATGGTTTTTGAATCTAATAAAATTATTCCAACACCATTGGGAGAGAAAACTTAACATAACTCAAAGCTTCAAGAGACTTTTCATATTGATAAAATGTTTATTTAAACAGCTACTTTTCTCATATTGTTGGAAAAAAGTGTATTATTGTTGAATAAGGTTGAGAGAAAACAAATTATGTCTTTTAATGACTTTAAGTAAAAAGTAAAAAAAAGAGTTCAGAGTCATCTTTTGCAAAAGAACATTTAAGTCTGTGTTTACAGAGTTACATAACAACCCCAATGTAATGTAGACAGGCTTAGAATTTATACTGAAATCACTGGCACAGTTGTGTCAGTTTCCAGTACGCAGGATTGTCCTGCACGTATCCTTCTGCTGCGGTCAAGGACAGCACAAATAACTAACAAACAAAGGTTTTAAGCGAAATCGATTATTTAAACATTAAACTCACCACAGTTTATTTGAGCTGGCATAGATAATAGTTCACTGCCCACTTTGTGGTCTATAAAAGAAAGCAAGTGTCTCCTGATTTTTATAAATCTCTCATCAACATCATGCTGTGGTCTGTTGTCTTTCTGGGTCTGTTCCTGGGGGTGGTCTCTCCTTCTGAGGTGAAGCTGGAGCATTGTGGCTGCCCCCTGTTCTGGTTCAACTTCAATGTATGTTGTTAGAAATATGTGTCCTCAAACATGACCTGGGCTCAGGCAGAGGTCAACTGTTTGTCACAGAACGCCAACTTGGTGTCTATCCACAGTCTGGCAGAAAATACCTTTGTCCAAGCTCTGATTCAGAATTTTGACCCTAGTCAAGGGCGCACTTGGAATGGACTCAGCGACATCCATCTGGAAGGAACGTGGATGTGGTCAGATGGAACCCGGGTGGACTATGTCCTGTGGTCCTCAGGAGAGCCCAACAATATGTATGGAAAAGAACATTGTGTTCAAGTTAACGATAAGTCACTTCCGAAATGGAACGACGTTCCTTGTTCAAGCACTTATCCTTCTGTCTGTGCAACTCGCATTCCCAGCTCGTCTCAATAATGTGTCAGTGACACGTTACTCAGAGCAAGTGCTGCTGTTCAACAATAAAAAGATGGATTGTTAACATCTGTTAGAAATGTCTGTTCTCAGTATTTGACATTTAACACCATGACAATATGAACTGGGGAAATGGGCCTAAATCATTAAAACAGTTCCAAATAACTATGAGCCTTTCAGAACATAATCTAGTACAATAGAGACGTTCTCAATAAAACAAGAGCCACAGGTTACCACGGGGGGGGGGTTATTAGGAAATATTATATTCTTTTCTTTATTTTTTCTCTCTTTTTTACTACACAAAATAAACTACAATAACTTAAAAAAAATTGTGAGAAAAGTTACTACTGCTGCTGTGACTGGCATTTGTTCAAATTGGGAAAACAAGGACATATGATAAAAAGTGTAACAGGTAATTGTTGAGACATGGGACACTGGAGAGTGAAAGTGGGACAGTCACCCTGCTCCTGTCAGTTTCTCCAAACTGTGCTGACACAACCTCCTGTCTGTTTGACTCCTGAGACATGTCCACATCAATGTAAGCTACATACAGACAAATAGAGAAAATGAGCTGTGGTATTGTCAGGTTTTTAGTTTTATTAATTTTTTTTTGGATTTATACAGCGCTTTTCCACCTATACCTACTAGTGTTACAGCTGACATCACTGGAGGCAAGGTGAGTTAAGTGTCTTGCCCAAGGACACAACGACAGTATGTTGGGGAGAGCGGGATGATATGATGTTTTGGGATGTTTCGAGCGTTGATCGATCCCCCCCACCCGCCGGTCAAAGGACGGCCGCTCTACCCACTGAGCTACTGCCGCCCTATTTGTATGTTTAGTTTGCTGAAAGGAGTTCAAACCATTTTAAATGACTTTTTAACAATTCAAGTTCTTTTTAGGATGAAATAATTTACCACAGATATTGTTTTTTCCCCTGACATTGTAATCATATAGATTTCATGTGGAGGTGTCACTTGGAATGATTCCCGTCTTCTTTGGTTTAAACCCACTCGACCACAAAGTACTGCAGCCTCAGAGGGTCAAAACTACTAAAACATTTGTGCTTATCATTGACACTGTGTAAAACATGAGCAGAATCTCTTCCCCAAATCCTAAGTCCATAAATGATGGAAAAAATTATTTAATGTTCAGAAATCTGTGAATAATAACCTGTTTAATGTTTACTACTTACTAAGAGTTTAAGTCTGTGAGCTGAAAGAGTTATCTGCAGGTACCTCAAGCAAGTGTGTTTTGCTGTATTTTTATGATAATCTATTTTAAATCCATCATACTTATAGCCAGATCGATTTTACTCATTGTCTCAGAAAGCATCGACTATTTTGCTTAGGTTGAGTATCTTTTGAGTTTATTTCATAAGTTACTCCAGAGTCACATGGGGCTGTGTGCTGGCTCCAGCAGCAGGTGCACTGTGCTCTCACACTTTACTGTGGAACAAAACAAATTGGACAGAACACATTCTTATGTTTCAATTTACAGTTGTGCTCATCAGTTTACATACCCTGGCAGAATTTGTGATTTATTTGGCCATGTTTCAGAGAATATGAATGAAAACTCTAAAACCTTTCTTTTACTCATAGTTAGTTTTTGGGTGAAGCCATTTATTGTAAATAATTTTTTAAAATCATAATAACAACAGAAAGTTCCCAAATGACCCTGATCAAAAGTTTACATACATAAAGTTCTTAATACCGTGTATTGCCACCTTTAACATCAATGACAACTTGAAATCTTTGTGGTAGTTGTGGATGAGGCTCTTTATTTTCTCAGATGTAAAGCTGCCTATTCTTTTTGGCAAAACGCCTCCAGTTCCTGTAAATTCTTGAACTGTCTTGTACGAACTGCATGTTTGAGATCTCTCCAGAGTGGCTCAATGATATTGAGGTCAGGAGACTGAAGACAGTCCAGAACCTTCACTTTATGCTGCTGTAGCCAATGACAGGTCGACTTGGCCTTGTGCTTTGGATCGTTGTCATGTTGGAACGTTCATATGTGCAGCTTCCGGACTGAGGAGTGCAAATATTCCTCCAGTATTTTCTGATAACATACTGCATTTATCTTTTCCTGTGCCTTTGTAGCTCACACATCCCCAAAACATCAGATCCACCTCCATGTTTCACAGTAGGACTGGTGTAACTTTCATCGTAGGCCTTGTTGACTCTTCTCCAAATGTAACGTGTATGGTTGTGGCCAAAAAGTTAAATTTTTGTCTCATTACTCCAAATGACTTTGTTCCAGAAGTTTTGAGGCTTGTCTCTGTGCTGTTTGGGGGATTGTAAGCGGGATGCTTTGTGGTATTTGTGCAGTAATGGCTTTCTTCTGGCGACTCGATCATGCAGCACATTGTTCTTCAAAAGTCTCATTGTACATCTTGAAACAGCCACACCACCTGGCCGCTCTGTGGTTTTCAGTGGGAGGTCTTTTTCAGGAAGTGCAGTTTCCTTTTCTGCAGAAGTAACTCTTTTTCTCAGTTTATGTTTATGTGGGCGACTAAACAATGCACCGTGCTTCATCTCAGCGTAAAGCTTCCTGTCGTCTATATTTTGTTTGTGCAGAGGCCAAACGGACATAATATAACACACACTTGGCTTGTCTCCTGTCGCTCAGTTAATATCCCATGATGCTTTGTGTGAGTGTCTCTTAAAGCAGAAGTTCCTAACAGTGAGGATGCCCAGTGGTTTGTGCTGAACCAACATCCCATTAATTTACTCCAACAAATGCTTTTGTACAAGCAAAGCTTTTTAAGGTGTTTTTATTGATGCAACACTTTCTCTAAAGCCTGTGTAAAGTGCTCCATGATGTTTCTAACCCAACATGGTAATAGTTTAAAGTGCTGCAGTAATATATATATATTAATAAACATTATGCTACATTCATCTCCACAAGCACTGGGTCCATTAGTATTGTTAAATGTTATTTGCTTATCTAATTCTGATTCTGTTTCTGTCTCTTTTCTCTTGTGTCACTGTCTGGAGCTAAAACTAAAGGCCTTGCACCAGAAATAGTTTGTAGAATAATCCAAAAATGTAACTGTAGAACAACAAAAGTACATTTGGTCAGAGCTCCTTTCCTGTCAATAGACCACAGATCTGGAACACATCACCAACTGAAATAAAAATACTTTTCAATATAAAGTAAAGCAATGGCTCAAATCAGATCTGTGAACATTAGATCCTCAGTAACAGTGTAACAGGGACATATACTGTGTAAATACTGTGTTGTTTCTATGTTTTAATGTTCCATGTCCATGTTTAAACTGTTTGCGTTGAATATCTTTACCTTTTATCTCTAATTATCTAATTAAAATCTAATTAAGGACTAATTAGCTTTGAGCTACAAAACACAGCCTTGTGTCTCCATCAAATAAACACGTATAAATTAAATAAAATCAATAAATCGATATTACAACCAAATTTAAAGCAGCCCTGTGTAACTTTTCAACCAAAAATATATCTTCTCTCTCTCATGTTGATGGTTCTTAGACAGTAGATCAGTAGAATCATGTTCATCTCATTAACACAGCGCCCTCAGCTGGACACAAGCCTCCTGTAACTGTCCTGTCCCGGGACGAGTGATTAGTGAGGCTCTACCACACAACGCATATAATAAAGAAAACAGGCCGATACACTGGACCCTACAGAGTCCTGTTTAGGCTAAAGACATTAAAAACCTGACTGTTTCAGGTTCTTTCTGAGAAACTTGCCGCTTGGATAGTCTCTACTTGTAACAAACAGTGCCCTGCTGAAAAATGAAAAAGTTAAACAACTTCAAATATGGATTATGTCACTCAAAAGGACTCTAATTCTGTTTATTGTTTCCCTAAAAACTAAATAAGAGCTCCACCTCTGGCTCTGTGCTCTCACACTTTACTGTGGCACAAAACTAATTGGACAGAACACATTCTTATGCTTCAATATTATATAATAATCTGAGAAGAAGCACATCAGACTAACTACAAGACTTCCATTTAAACAAAGTTGTCATTTAAAAACCTGGTTTAAACAGCTGCTACTTTCTCAGGTCAGTTGGTATCTGTTGTATTTATCAGAGCGCGTCCCACTTCAAAGCAGATGAAAGTGGGGTGTCAGCTGTTCAAAAGTTGTAGGCAGTAAAGCTTGTGGTCTTTTAAAATGTAAATCTGCAAAAGAGAATAACCAGTGCTCACCAGTAAACTCCATTATTGAACTGTGAGTGTGACTGTGTTACAGACAAACCTCTCACAAGAACAAGAAAGATATTAAAACATGTCCCGTGAGTTTACATCAGTGCAGGACATATTCAAGAAAAAGATTTTTAAAAAGGCATCCGGCTGTAGGTTCAGAGGTGTTCACCTTTTATTCATTTATAAAGCACAAACCCTGAAGAAATGGTTTTAGAATCTGATACTTTTAGTCCAACAGCAGTGGGAGAGAAAACCTAACATAACTCAAAGCTACAGGAGACTTTTTTTTATTGATAACGTGTTTATTTAAACAGCTGCTTTTTCTCACCACAGTTTATTTGAGCTGGCATAAATGCCAGTGCACTGCCCACTTTGTGGTCTATAAAATAAAGCAGGTGTCTCCTGATTTTTATAAATCTCTCATCAACACCATGCAGTTGTCTGTTGTCTTTCTGGGTCTGTTCCTGGGGGTGGTCTCTCCTTCTGGAGACAATGAGGTGAAACTGGAGCGTGGTAACTGCCCCATGTTCTGGTACCACTTCAACGGACGCTGTTACAAATATGTGTCCTCACACATGACCTGGGCTCAGGCAGAATTCAACTGTTTGTCGCAGAAGGCCAACTTGGTGTCTATCCACAGTGAGGAAGAAAATAACTTTGTCCAAGCTCTGATTCAGAATTTTGACCCTAGTCGAGGACGCACTTGGATTGGACTTAGCGACCTCCATCTGGAAGGAACGTGGATGTGGTCGGATGGAACCCAAGTGGACTATGTCAAGTGGTACTCAGGAGAGCCCAACAATGATTCTGGAAAAGAACATTGTGTTCATTATTACTATACACCGTATTGGAATGACCACCTTTGTTTAGAGACTTATCCTTTTGTCTGTGCAACTCGCATTCCCTGCTCGTCTCAATAATGTGTCAGTGACATGTTACTCAGAGCAAGTGCTGCTGTTCAACAATAAAAAGATTGATTGGTAACATCTGTTAGAAATGTCTGTTCTCATTATTTAACATTTATGACAATAGCAACACCATGACAATATAAACTGGGGAAATGTGCCTAAATCATTAAAACAGTTCCAAATAACTATGAGCCTTTCAGAACATAATCTAGTACAACAGAGATTTTTATTTTTAAACAGCACTTTTCCACCTTGTAGGCACTCAAAGCACTTTACCAGGGTTACAGTTGACACCACTGGAGGCGAGGTGGGTTATGTAAGGACACAACAACAGTATGAACTGTGGGGGAGAGCGGGATGTTATGATGTTTTGGGATGTTTCGAATGGGGATTGAACGCCCACCCGCCTGTTGAAGGACGGCCACTCTACCCACTGAGCTACGTTCCCAATGAATCAAGAGCCACAGGTTAAGTTTATCTGGAAAATGTATGAAAATGTAGCAAATTAATTAAGTTTCTACTTTCTTTCTATCTATTCCTTTTCTTCAAAAATAAAAAAAGATTTCCTATCCTTAGCTATACCGAGCTGCTGCCACTCCCTTCCAGTATAACCACCCATTTAACTGGTAACAAGAAACAAATGTTAAACATGACCTTAACTACAGTAAAAGTGGCAATAGTTAAACTAGATAGATTTTAAATGTCTGGCCAGCCATTGTCATTTTTCCTTTTTTTCAGTTTGACCTCAGAACAGAACAAGTAGAGCAGATTCCTTTGAGTGCATGTGGATAGACACAGTTTATCAGAAAACATTTACATTTAGTCATTCAGCTGACGCTTTTATCCAAAGCGACTTACATTAAGGTTCCATTCACCAGTGTCACAGCTGGAACACCACTGGAAGCAAGGTGGGTTAAGTGTCTTACCCAAGGACACAACGACAGTATGAACTGTGGGGAGAGCGGGAATCAAACCACCAACCTTTCGGTTGAAGGACGACCACGCTACCACTGAGCCACTGCGCCCCAGAAAACACAGCAGTACCTGCATACTCTGGAGCGGGCCAATCTAAGATCTGAAATCAATCAAAAACCAAAGTACTGCATGCCACATTTTAGGTAAATGGTTAGAATTGTTTTAACAAGATTTATTTTGTATTAAATAGATACCAGACTCAGTGAAGTGGTCATTCTGTAGAGCTACTCAACTTCAGGAAAATATATTATGTTTGATATTTTTGTGAAATATTTCAGTGATAAACTATAATATGTGACATTACCAGTTGTCAAAGTATTTTGATTAGGTTTAAAAAAAGTTTGTGAATACTGTATGTGGAACCTGACTCATGGAATCAAAATCTTTGTGTTTTACTTGGGAATGCATTGTGCAGCACAATTTTTTTTTTATCAAATAGTTGTGTTTAAAATCTACACTCTCCCCCTCAATGGCATCCCACAACATTTCTCCCTGTCGGGTACTCTGCACTGCCATTTGGCCCGCAAGCACAAACAACAGTGAGAACCCTATCCCCGACCCGAAGGCGCAGGGAAGCGACCCCCCTCTCGCCAACTGCTCCCCCACTGTCAAAGAGGGGACACAGTGAATGATCACAAAGGTAAGAGGCTTGTCCCAAGAACAAGCTCCTACGTGGGAGATCTGAGGTGAGACCTTAGCTCTACCTCCACCGTTGACTACGTGGGAAGACTGGGGGGAGATGTTCGTATAAACTACTATTTTAATATTTATAAATCTTGGCTTAAAAAAATTGTCAATGTAAACATATATACATAGCTTATGTTAAAACATAATCTTTTTTTAGTCACTTAGTCTAAGAGAAATTATTATAAGCTTATGACCTGTCAGGCACAAAACTTTTCAGGACTGGCAGAAGGACTCTCGATGCAGACCCCACGAAGGCAGATGGTTCAGAGAAGGGTTTATTGTACACAGGCAGAGATGCAAAATCCAAAAGAAGAGGTCAAAACAAGGCTACGGTCAAGAAACACTAGAAGTCACATACAGGAACCACTGGCATGCTCACACAGAGGTAGCGCTACAAACTTGAGGCTACAATCCAGCACAGGACAGGGGAAAACACACAGACTATATAGGGAACACAATGAGGCACAGGTGGAACACATTAGGGCGGAGCAGGTAATCACAGAGGAGGGAAAGGCACAAGGGCAGGAAGTCAATCTGACATACAGACAGGGGTGAGACACTTCACATTAAGACACAGTAAATGAAATACATTACATAAGCAGACTAACACACAACACTAGGACATGACATGACCATGATATTTTGTTTATGTGAAGCTCTGTTGTTATCTACCCTAACCTGCAGTTGTTATTGTAACACTGTATGTCCAGTACAAGTTTGGTAACCTTTTAAGGTCATACTAACACCTAATGTGTTTTTGTATGTTTGTTTAAGTTTTCCTCTAGGTGATCCCGACAGACTGGACCAGTGGGTGTTGAAGATGAGGAGACAGAACTGGACTCCTACCTCTTCCAGTCGGTTGTGCAGTCAATACTTTGAGATGGATTGCTTCTGCACTGATTTGAGGGTACCCAAAGCTTTGTGTCATCTTTATTACAAGGACAGTACATACTGACCAACAGTACAACTGTATAATAACATTAGTTCACATGGGTTATTGTAGAACTGCACAGTGAGTCACAAGCGAGCAGCAGCTTTATCAGAAACTTCATTAATTACATGCAGGCCATTAGGGAGACAAATAAAACACGCTGTCAAAATTAAAAAGGACAAGTCTGATCTGAAAAGCCACATTTTTAAAAGAGAGTGAAATAATCCAGTTAAATTAATTTTTCTGATGGTAGTTGGAATAATATTCCATTATTTGGGGCCTTTCGAAAAGAAACGGCAGACTGACTGAAAGCTGTTTTTCTAATCTATTTATTCTATCAATTTGTTAGTATTTTTTTATTGAGATGCACTCTTTTTACACTTATTTGCTCACTTTGCTACATTGCACCTAGATTAGACACGTACTCACTCACCTGTTGAAACAAGTTACAACCTGTGGACATAGTGGGAAAGTACTGATACAGACTGCTTCCTGCGAGGGGTGCGGCCATAGATTACTATTACTTTTGTGGTGTCAAGTTGACCATGGACACAACTCGTTGATACAGGAATGCTCTAAATAAAAAATATGTACAACTGTGATTCTACAATAAATAAATTAAATAAAGTAGCTACAATGCCCTATAATGTATTTTCTTTATATCTCTTTTAACAGGGAAGGACTTGACTTGCTCGACAAGCACAGCTGTGCACACCAATTTCTTTTTTCAAAAGACAAACATCCAAAGCCTAGATGGTCACGGCAGGTAAGTTGGTTGAGAGGTTGAGAATGTTAATGTGTCAAATGACAGTGTTGAGTGTCAAAGTGTAAATATTATTATGTATGTCATGTACATTTGTGGCCATGCAAACCTTAAATGGGAAATGAATTGAACTTAATTAGACCATTTTCTATATGTCTTAGAGCCTGCAGGAGCCTGTGTGTGCAATAGTTTACATCGTTGGTGGAATATGACTGATAACAGGATTTGTTTTTAATAGAGTTGGCAAAATAATTTCCTCTGTTATGTTCCTCTGTTCCTCACCCTAGTTCATTGTATTTTTACATGTTCTGTATTGTCTTGTGCTATTATGTTTGATCCTTATGTCCTGTTTCTGGATGTGCTTTTTATTTAACAGTTGTTGTCCCATCTTATATGTTCCCACTCAAGGCACACTGCACCTTGTTCTGGTGAGTGGGCTTTCAACCAAGACAGGCCAACTTGAATTTGTTTTGTGATTTATTTATTTTTTGTCTGAATTTCCACAGGGTCCCGTCCTGCAGCAGTCATTTTAAACTCCTCATCACATCCTCGCCACGTCCACCTTAACCCTTACAACCTGATGGGACAAGGCTTCGTTTGTTGCTTCTCAAACCTTTTGGAACTGCATCACAAATATGTGACACCTTTTACACACTTGAGCATTAAAAAAAAAAACTGTTTACAATTCATTTGCACTTTTTTATTTTCAATGAAATGTATTGTATCATATGTTTTTACAATTTTAAACAAACTTTTTTTCTGCTTTAAGTATGGGCATGCCTTCCTTATAATTTAATCTACCATCTAGTGGTATAAAATCAAAAACTACAAAAAACTGCTGCAGATGTTTTAACAGATGTTTCCAGGAGCAGAAGGCAGAAGCAGAGGGCAGGTCCATCGTGAAAACTACAAGAGTTATGTATAACGTGGCTATAACTAAGTAAAATATAGTATCCAAAGTAATGTGTAACTGCACTTGTCTGGCCCCCGCCTGCCACGCCCACTCGCGATATACCATTTATCCTATTTATAGAATCTAATGAGGGTGCCTACTGTAGCCTGTTAGTCCTCTAAAATGTTATATAGTATTGAGGAAATACTGAACTTTTAGAAACGCACAACAGCAGCTAAGCTACATTTAGGAAATACTACTTTTTTTTTTTTTTTTATACCATCGCTTTGGCGCCCCCCTAGGTGCTGCGCCCCTATGCGCCGCATATGTCGCATACCTCCTTTTTGCGCCACTGATCCCGGTTCATAACGCTTG
Source organism: Perccottus glenii (assembly GCA_024416835.2). Taxonomy (NCBI): domain Eukaryota; kingdom Metazoa; phylum Chordata; class Actinopteri; order Gobiiformes; family Odontobutidae; genus Perccottus; species Perccottus glenii. Next base: position 7,400,416 of record CM044546.2, on the reverse strand, counting down.
CTGTAAGGGCTCATTGATCCCTGCTCCACACGGGATAAAGCAGGGCTTTGCGTCCTGGGCACTCGGATTTACCGAGGCCCTGGCGCGTGAGGATGAAGGGCAAAAAATATTTGTCTGCTTGATTCCTTAGCCCTTCTGTGGCAGATTTAACAGTGTACACTTAAAATGCTTAAATGAGCCTTTATTATACACTTTACACGTGTAGTTTAGATTATTGCTCTTCAGCACATTGGCCTGTTCAGAGAAAAAAAAAAAAACACAGCATAGTGGAACTATTATCCATATTAGTTTATCTGCACTGTGCTGTGCAGTTCACTGCTCTGTGGTTAAAGTAACTGTCAGATTCACAGTGTTTTGTCGATGCTAGAGGCACAAAATGTGAAAATTGTAAACGAGCCAACCACTTTTTGCCAACCAAGAACGTAGCGACGTATTTATAGAACGGACCGTAACGTCAAGTGAGAACGGTCCATATATGGTTAGAAACGTAAGAAGTTACACTTAATTTTAAGACCAGTTAGTTGTCTGAACACCAGAAACAAACTATTTGACCACCCAAATGCATAAATAAATTTAACACTACTAGAAACACCTAATTCAGGCAACACAACAGTAATTGTGTCAATTTACTTATCCCATTGAGGTGGGTTTATGAATGAATGTAAAAAAGGAACACATAGCAAGCATTTTATCTGCCTAAAAGCTACACATAGTACTTTTAAGCGTATTTAGCCTGTTGATAGTGACAGATATTGTAAAACTAACAGTATAAAAATAATCATTAATTCTAGGCTGATAACTAATAAGAACAGAGACCAAAGTCAGGATTTGTATCTGAGTTATGTGCACACAGTGTGCAGGTAGAGGCACAGATTGTAGAAGGGTGGCACATTTAAATTACACATTTTTTTCTAGTCTGTTCCTCTCTCAATGGTCAATACAGGGCACAACCAGGTATTTTAGGGTCCATGAAAAAATCTTACATTGGGCCCCACCACCGCAAGCTCCATTGACCTATTGCTGTAAGTGACTTTTTACTAGAAGTGACTCTTGGGTCAGAGCTTTAGTGGCTGAAAGAACTCAGTAGAAAACGTTTAATCACAGTGGTGGACACGTAAAGTTATATGATAATGTGTTTAGGGGGGTCTGGGGAAAACGTTTTAACAGAAGTGTAAATACCAGAGGTGTAAAGTACTTGAGTAAATGTACCTCGTTACTGTACTTAAGTATTTTTTTGGCTACTTATACTTGTACTTGTACTGAGTATCAAAAATATAAGCAACTTTTACTCTCTACACAACTACAGTTTTGATTGAATAATTGTACTCTTTACTCCACTACATTTGAACTAACACATGGCATTACTCACTACATTGTGTTTGTGCACGTCAAGTCAACTTTGTCTGCCGTGGCTTATTTCTTGGGTGTAAGCAAGCCGCTGGATACAGAAGAGACTCCCAGAGGGCTAACTATTTTACATCAGTGAAATTTAAGCTTTTTGCAATAAACCAAAATATTGTTTTTGGTTATTCTATGTTTTCCGAAGCTTTTTAGCCAGTATGTCTTCGTTTTTTGTTAATTAGTTTGTTAGTTGCTGCTGTTCATGAATAAAGATCGCTTGCTGTTAGCCTAAAGCTAACGCTACCTGTGTTTGGTTTAATTCAGCTGATTTAAATCCCTTTTTCATCGTCCAAATGCACTAAATGAACCACGCTCCAGTTTCTAGGTAAGTACAATTTTGCTTGTGTTAATATAATGTTCAGAATATATACAGCTGGCTTAACTATGAGCTTTTGTTAGCTGACCCGAAGGTGGCTGCTAAAGGCGATAGTTCGATACACTGGAGCAAACTTGGTTAATAATATAAAGATACAATCTTATCTAACCTTCAGTTTTGGAAAGAATAAGGCATTTATAGTTTTCTTTTTAAATAGTAAGATAAGGATAAATGTCTCTAACTAAATAATTACTGTGTAGTTTGCAAACCTAGTAAGGGCCATAATATAATCATGATAATAAAAGTATAAATTAGAAGTGGGCTTAATGTACTCTTTTACAAAGATCTGGGTTGTGCCATTTTGGTAAATACATTATACACATGCCTATTTTATGAAAATAGATATTGTTCTCTCTCCACAGATTTCCTAAAGGTGATGCTGTCAGGCTGAGGCTGATCAGAAGAAAGGCTCTTGGTTGTGTTGTGAGCACTTTGAAGAGGATATTCAGACAAAGGTGGGTGTTACATTACATTAAACATTACACCTGCAATGCTCACCAACCTCTGAGACTTTTTACTCTAGAAAAGACTTTCCTTACTCTGCAGTCATACATTCCTTAAACATTACTGTAGTTAAAGTGCATGTGTTAGTTTTATATTTGTACATTTGTCATCTGTAAATCATGACAACAGTAGACAGGTAAACGTTTATGTGAGGTTTTCAACATGACAGACATTACCTCTAACCCAGTACAGTTCACATTTACTAAAGTATTATATTTAGGCAAATGTAAGTTCAAATCAAAGTCCACTATTTTCTAAAAACAGTCCTTACACACACAGTAACACACAGTGAGCTGGAGAATAAAAGACCAAGATTAATGTTGTCATTTGTTCTGTGATTAACAGTAAATCTCATGAACAGAGGTGACCGGTCCCAACAGCAAGACTTGTTTTAAACATAAGTTTTTACTTTGTTCTTTGTCTTTGCAGAGCCCCTCTACAGTTACCTGTCTGCTGCTGCTTCTGACTTCACATCCTGGTCCATCTACAGCTTCAGCTTCTTTTAAATAAACTTAAACTCAATCAAATCTCTTTTCATTTGTGCTTCTTGGTTTAATGGAATATTTAAACTGTATTTCATTTGACATAATTGATACATTTTGTATTTAAGTGCACAGAGTTAATAACTTGTAAAAAGTGTTTTTATTCATTTTTAAAGAAACTTTTAAATAACATGAAAGTAGATGAAAGCAAACTGACAAAACTTTACATTTATTTTAGTTTATTTATTAAAAAAATGATTTATCACTATAGTGTTATTTTAGCATGCCATAAGCAATAGAAGTTATTGTGGAAAAGAATCAGAAATCATAAAATATATTTTTTTGTCTCTCTTTAAATTGTAATGATAAAGTAGTGCTGCAAAGATGGAAGGTTGTTCCTGAGGTCTTTGACCTGCAGCTGCATGGGTAAGAAAACTGAAAAACAAAAATCAAAACTGGTTTAACATATTTACTCCATCTCAAAAATACGGCACTTGCTTCTTTGACTACAATTTCTAAATAACCAGTTTCTTAAAAAAGGTATGCAATGTGGCTATTTTATGTATTAAAATAAAATAACTTAACCACAGATGCTAAGATAGATTTCATACAGAAAATATAATTCTAAATGATCGACTTTATATATCTATACAACATACAGTTTATAATTACGAGGATATCTATTAATAATATAGCAGTTTAGTACTATTGCTAGCTCTAGATGTGTTTTTGAACAGTCTTGACAAAGATGACAAACATAGTGATTAGTAAAGTAGGAGAATATAAAAAAAAAACGTAGATATTGGTGTTAAAGTGAAATTTACCTGAATTAGAGCAGCAACCAGAGGGCGCCGATAACACAGAGACAGTGAAGGAGCAGCGATGCTAAGTTTAGCTCAGGGGCCTGTTGCACAAAAGTAGAATTAAGACATCCGGGATAAATGACTCAGCTGAGCTCAATAAAGCCAAAACATGTGCGTCCAGGCTTAATTGGTTGCACAAAGACCAAGCCAGGATGAGCAGACACGGATTCATTAAGCCAGGTGAAACCAATCCTGGATAGGTGCGCGCTCACGGCTCAATAGACCCCGCCACAGATCACAGATTAACTGATTTACCATGGCAACTAGAGCCGCGTACTTTTCCCCGTCGGAAGCACAAATCCTCATGGAGGCATACGAGGAGGTAAAAGATATAATTAAGAAGAAAGGCAACACCGCCACAGTGATAAAGCAAAGAGAAAAAGCGTGGCAAAGTATTGCAGACCGCCTGAATGCGTAAGTAGTGCACAATTACACACTCACCGCTCCGCTGAAACATCACAATTACAAATCAAATATTTAATTCACATCTCCAAAAAACGCAGTTGTACTGTAATTATGAAACGGTTACATTTTTTATTGAAATGCACTGCATATATGAGTGAAATTGTGTAACGTAACTCCATCACACTGTATAAAGCTATGATATATTATTATTAAAGCCTTACATTATTATTTTACGTTACTACGCTCAGTACGGTTTAATCTTAGCCGTTGTACTCTGCTTATTATGTTGTCCACCGTTTTTTTTTTGTGTTTCCCCTGCTTTTATTAATGTAAAGCAGCTTTGACAGAATGAAACAATTGTGAAAAGTGCTATATAAATAAAATTTTCTTGAATACATAGATGAGCTATAATAATAATCACTTTAATTTATATAGCGCCTTTCAAAGGACCCAAGGTCGGTTGCTCACTGCACTGCACAAATGTCTTTCTTACTTAGTATTTTTGTCTTGTTTTCAGTAAAAAAAAAATATCTAAAAAAATCTTAAAAATTTTCTTGAGCAAAATAACCTAGGAAAATAAGCAAAAAAACTCTGCCAGTGAAACAAGAGAACTTTTCTAAAAGTAAGTGTTTATGGAAAAAGTAAACTTATTTCAAGAGAATTTTTCTTATTATATTGACCGATATTTAAATTTTTTGCTTGTTTTAAGCACACATTTACTTTAAGTTTATATTTTTGGTCTAAACCTATACTTATTTTGCTAGGTCATTTAGAAAATCAAGAAAATACATCTTTATTGTTTTTTTTTATATTTTTACTGAAAACAATACAAAAATACCAAGTCATTTTTGTCAGTGTGACTCCATTAAATGTTCTTGTGATAAAGAATGTGTGTGTGCGTGTGATGTAGATTAAACATGAACGGGCCAAAACGGACATGGCAGCAGGTCAAAATCAAATACAAGAACATTCTGCAGAATGGTATGGTCCCTGACTAATATTTAACAAAGCACAAGCATATATTGTACCCAGAAGGTGCCTGCTCACACATTGTCTGTACTGTTTTTGCAGTGAAAAAGAATACCCACAGACAAGGCACGGGTGGTGGGTCACCAAAGGCTGACCTTACCCCAGCAGAGGACATGGCCTTGGAGCTAAATAAAGGCAGGCCCGTCTTAGAGGGGATCCCTGGGGGGAAAGGGACGAGCATAGGTTCCTCCCAAGATGCCACCCGCTTCATTCAAGGTATGTCCTTCCATCTCTACATGGAATACAACCACATTCATATTGAATCAATTTGGACTGTCTGACTTTGGTTTACCTATTGCCTTGCAGTGTCTGGCAGCACTGTGTTCCTGTTAGAGCCACCAGCACAAGCACCAGACGATGCTGATCCAGTGAGTACTCCATCAAAGGCATACTGTAGGCCTGGCATGTCTTGTCTACTAGCTTCAATATGAATCCGATTAAATGTGATAGGGTGAAAGCCCCAGTGCAGCAGCAACAGCACATGATGGAGACGATGATGAGGAGGAGACCATCTCTCTGGATTCCAGAAGGCATGAGGTATCATGTTAAGACTGTGAAAGTACTATTTACTCTACAATGGTGAGGAGTCCTCATCAAAATCAAAAAATCTAATTTCTTTTACAGGACCCAGATGCTATACAGTGGGAAAAACAGCCTTGCAACATAGTGCGTATTAATAAAAGGACACCACATCCTTCCAAATTCCAGCTGCGCTAATTGTATTGTGTTCACAGAGCTCACAAGCTATCAGAAAGTTGTATGGCAACCACCTCCGGCGCCAAATAGAACTGGCAGACATAGACATTCAGTACAAGAAGAAAAAGATAGAAAATCTTGCACTGGAGTCCGAAATAAAAAAGAGGACAATTAGGAAACTGGACCTTGAAATAAAAAAACTTGAGAGGGAGGTGAGATATGCCTTCAATGTACACTGTATGCTAACTGTAACACAAATGTATTAACCCTCTAAGCGCCAAAGTCGCAAAATTGCGACAAGCAACTTAACAGGAAAAAACAGCCGCTACTTCCGGTTTATGTGCTAAATTATGCTTCCACTCCCTTCCACCAGATGTCAGACACCCTGTACTTTGTTTCTAGTCCACTATTACCATGTGTTGCCATTAAAGATTTTTGTAGAAGAAGACCTCAAAGAGGCGTCTCAGTGGGAGTGTCAGGACCGGCTCAATAGAAGCCTCATTCTCTACACGCGAGCTGATAAACACGAAAATAACAAATAAAAAATACACCTGTGATGAAGCGTTGGTATTAGTAATGGCTGACTCTGATTCTGAGGGAGAACATCTACCTTTAGAGTCTTTTCAGCCGAAGGGAAAGTGAGAATGAGCGAGAGTGAGTGCGTGTGTAACTTGGACAGCGGCGCCGCTGCTCGTGCCTTTCTCAGTGTCTCTCATAAAGCACACGCTGTTTTTCCCACATTTTGCCAAACATCAGTGAAAGAAACGGGAGGAAACTAGTCGCTCTGGCCGCGGTAGTGAAGGGGAGGTTGGGAAGGGAAGCCGTGAGCGCGTAGCACCTGCAGCTTTACCTTTAGCACCTGCAGCTTTACCTTTAGTACAGGTGATAGGCCGAGCGGGCGTGTACTGCCGTGGCCGCGTGAGTGACAGGGAGTTTGGGAATAATGTGGCTTCTATTGACAGCTGTTTGGGACAAATACGTGTTGTTCATCCTGACACTTTACCCAGTCGAGGAGGGAGAGGCAGGGGTAAACATAGTCAGCGAGAATACACTAATCAAAGCAGCGATCGTAATAAAAGTGATGGCTGTGTGCTGTGCTTTATGAGAGGTCCCACACTCTAAAAAAACTACTAACTATGCCACATGGATGGAGATAGATAAAGCTACTGCAACCACACACATACAGTACATGTGTATATTTCTCATAACTATTTGCATACGTTTTACTAGTTATGGTTTATTTAGAAGTTGTAGTTATTCTTTATTTTGGTAATGTTGCTTTTAAAAATGACTGTTATAAAACAATTATTTCAGAAAAAGAAAAAAAAATGTTCATTAGTGTGTATGTACTGTAAATAACATAACCGCCAATATATAATGTCATAGTATGCAAATTATATGCTAAAAATGTATTTACTTATATACTTTGGGTCATACCTGACATTTTTCTAGTTTAGAATAGGACTCTATCTCTTATCATTTTCAAACCACAGCCTTTTGAAATTTGGATCTCAAAAATCTGTATTTTTTAAAATAAACCCTGGCGCCTAAAGGGGGCGAGAGACTGACAAAAATTATAAGGGCATTATAGCCATAATAAATGATAGTACTTGGATACTTAAGTACATTTGAAGGCAAATACTTTTGTACTTTTACTCAAGTGAAAGTTAAAAGGGAGTACTTTGGATTTTACTGAAGTAATATTTTACCTAGTGTGTCTGTACTTTAACTCAAGTACTTGGTTTGTGTACTTCGTCCACCACTGAAATTTACTCACAATATGAAGAAGAAAAATAGTTTAAACCACTCGGAAGTCACTTAAGTTTAGCAGAGCACGTCTTTTTTAGAGTGTCAGCTAGAACCAGTGTGTTGTACATTCTGACAAATACAATGGAACAGTTAAAAAATCGAAAGTCCAGACTCATGGAGGTCAGAGTTTTGTGACAGAGTTAAATGTAACTTTTAAATTAAATCTCAAGTATGGACAAATATGCCATTTGTGGGTTTGAGGGTCTTGGTCTTAATCTTCAAGACCCTTTTTACAAAATAGTCTTAAGACCAGTCTCAAGTTCTACATTATTAGTGTTTACTGCCAAAGCTTTGTTTGTGTGAATAATTAAAAGTCGGTCTGTCGTCTCTGGGCAGCTGTAGGAACAGAAAGCCAGGCTGTACATCATTTCATCATTTGTTTTTGTTTTTTGAACACTACCTCCAGTTCAGATACGTGCCGGCGTGTGCTGACGTGGACCAATGGGCTGAGGCTGTAGGCGGGGCCAGGATGAGCGCCGAATCTCTATTGGAGGAGCTGCTGATCAAACGGTCGCAGCAGAAGAAGAGGACGTCTCCGCAGAACTACAAAGAGAGACTGTTCGTTCTGACCAAGAGCAGCCTGAGCTACTACGACGGGAGAGTCGAGGTCAGAGCAAAGACACGTGGTTATTAAACGATCCCAGAAACAGTTTATCAGGAGGGTTCCAAACGTCAGCCCGAAGTTAAGACCACAGCCATTAGCCTAGCACTTTTAGTTTGTGTAATCTCAGTTTTACTCTGTGGAGTTGCTTGTGGTATATAGTTAGTGTATTGCCTTTAGCAGCCTGTAGAACCCCGGGACGTCCCGTGATTTTGCAAATCAAAAATAATAGCTCTCAAACTGTTCACTGAGTTTATTGAGTACTTTTAATTCCACAGAAATTTAATAAAAGTATGTTTTTTGTCATAAACGAGCCGGTAACACTTAAGAATAACTTGCAAAATAAAACAGTAATTAAGCATTAATAGATGTGTAGTAACAGACACTTAAATATCATTAATATGTGTCATTTTACATGGGTTTATGGTTAAGACTAAAACATTTATAACAATGTTTATAACGTAATAGTGCTTATTAATGTTGGATTAATGTTTTGTAAAAGATGAAAGAAGGATTAATTAAGTTGTTATAAGTATTCACCTTATGCTGAAGTGTTACCGACGAGCCGAGCCCGGTCCCAGTCCTTCCAAAGGTTCACAAAAGCATCATCTGTTCTCTCTGTCCAGAACTTAAAGTTGCTTTTTGCCACTACTCTCCAGATTCACCGAAGCAACAAGGTGTGTAGAGGATTTTAAAGCCTGTAAATTTGAAAATATGAACACACTGCATTGTGTTTAATCTAGGGCTGGGCAAGTTAACGCGTTTTTATCGCGTTAACGCATTAATAAATTAACGCCGACAATTATTTTATCGCGCGTTAACGTCGGTCGATTAGTATGGTGAAAGACGAATGACAGCACGTATGAGCCGCCCTCATCCAGTGCTAAATGGGCAGGTACGCACATGTACTCAGTACCGCCACTTCTCCGTGCTCCCAGAACGTGCTTTTAGCGTACTGGTACGCTCATTTCGACATCTGTTTTAATAGAGGTTTTAATCCTTTGCCTGCTCTGCCGCTTTCCAGAGCGCCCTTCACAATGCACGCTTCCTAATTCGTCCCACCAAGAGCAGAGACTACATTACCCATACACCCTTGAGTTTGGCAAGTGAAAGGGAGAGGGTGTGTGAAACGCGCGGGAACTGCATTCACATGCTCTGACTGTAATGAAAACACAAGAGAGACATTTATATTGTTTATATTGTTATAATGTTATGATTGAAGCTCTGGACATAACTTGTTTTTCTATTACAAACTAAACAAAATATTAATGCCCTGTCAGTGGCAAATATTTTTGGTTTTAATATTTAATTTGATTACATTAATGTTTAAGTTCAGATTTACAAGAAATGTTTTAACTGCTGTAAAAAGCACATTATTTGTTTAAAGTGTTGTTTAAAGTGCAAACCAAATGTTATTGCACTTTTGTTCATATAGCAGTTCTTTAAAAATGTATGCAGTACACTAATTTTGAATTCATTATTAAATTTTGTGTATAATGCGATTAATCACAGAACATTGTGCGATTAATCGCAATTAAACATTTTAATCGTTGCCCAGCCCTAAATATTGATGATAACAAGCTTGGGGGAAAACACAATTAATTGCAATTAATTACAGAAAATGTGCAATTAATTAGTTAATTTTTTTTAATCGATTCCCAGCCCTAGTTTAATCCCATCGCTTGGTTTTCCAACTCCTCTGCACGAAATCTGATGGTTTTATTTTGATTTCAAAATAAGAGTGGTGTTTTATTTACTTTTTGCACCACTGCATTGAGACTTTGTGTGTGTTTTATGCTTAAGTCTCAGGTTGCTGGATAAAAGCTACTCAGTTTCTGGCTTGATTTTTCTTTGTTCAAATGATACGGATCAATGTTTACTGCAGATGTGGTGATTTTCTGTCGACGTGTCGGTGGAATTGGGTTCATGTCTGTATTTGTGGTCCAGAGAGCAGCTCTCCCGTCCAATCCTTTCTGTAGGACAACTGCATTTGTGTCTCAGCTGATTGTTGTTCATGTGGCGTTCTTGAGCAGAAGCGGTCGAGGAAGGGCTCCATCGAACTCAGTCGTATCAAATGTGTGGAGATTGTGAAGAATGGAGGCGGGATCATTCCCTGCCAGAACAAATACCCGTTTCAGGTACAAACACAACCGAGTCTTGACACATACAGTCCTGTTGCACTTTATTTTCCAGCTCGGTAATATCATGGTAATAGTGAAGTAAGAATTATGTAAGACTATTTAAGGTTATTTAGTTCAAAGACAATTATTGTCAGTTACACAATACAATGAAATCCTTGCTTGCTTCTCTTCAACACAAAAACAAAAAGGTATAGTATATATTATGCTGTACCATACAACATAAGTATCATGTTCATTTATTTATTGTTTGATACTCCTGTAGGGCTGGGAAATACACAGTAATTAACCCATTTAACCCATTTATTAACATGTTAATACCTCACTATTACAGAGCTGTTAAGTGCTACCTACTGTCCTTTTATTGTGAAAATTAAAATGATTTAAGAGTCACACCTTATAAATAAACACCACACAATCAGTAAATAGCCTTATTACACACATTATTACTTATTAACAATCTAGAATATGTTCTGTCTAGTTTCTTATTGGGGCAGACACTAGAAAGGTGTTTGGTTTATTTCTGTGTAATGCAGCACATGGATTATTGTACAGCCTTTTGTGCATGAGGTGTTTAGTTTCACCTGCTGAAACATGTAACCTGCACAAGATCTATAACAGAAGAGAGTTGACAGTAAACAAAGTAATACCTGTTTTTCCAGCTTTACACCAGGCCATTCATACTTTAAAGTCTTATAGGATTTTCTTACTGCAATACCATGAGTGTCTAGAGCCATAAACAGAACTTAAATAAAACATCCAGGTTCACCACTCATTAAAAAAATAAATAAAAAGTTACTGAACTTTTATCTCTTACGTAATATCATTTTATTTTAAACAGTTTGTAGAGGTGTAAATGACAGATTTTATTATGATGCAATGTAACACAGATCCAGTTTACCGACTGACACTGCAGTTTAATGCGTTGTAACAAAGCCTGCCGGGATTAGATTCGATTTAGGTGCAATCTCACGTCATGTGTGACTTCCTGAGCTCTGTTTTGTGAGGTTTATGTGAGACATATGTGCATTTGTAGCAGAGGTACAGCTCTGTTCATCCAGACAGCAGCCTGCTTCAGTCGAACGTAGAGAGCGTCTCGATAAAGATAAGATTACACTTGAGTATAGATGAAGATAAACGTAGTCATGGAAAATGTGCATCTGACTTCTAATATTGGTTTAATCTCACCTCTGCCATTCACAGTGAAGTCGCACACACACAAAAGATAAGTCATTGTTGAGTCATCTTTCTCAAAACTTTAAAAACCACAGAGCCATTTCTGTGGTCAAATTAAAGTTTTGCTAATTCCAATAGCTCGACTTTATTTAAGGGTCTGTACAGAGGAAAGCACCAAATTGTTCTTATGTAAATAAAACAATAAAAAACAGGCAATAATTACAAATAAAATAAATGGACTGCAAATATTAAATGAAAGCTAAGTTTAAAAAGTCCTAAAAGCCTACGTATCTCCGGTCAGTGAAAAGACGGAGGCAGTTTATACACTTTTTTTTGCAAAAAAAAAAGAAAGTGTGGGAACCTCCTGAAATGATGAGAAAATATGCAGTGCCCATGTTTCACAGGAAGTCTTTTGTGTTTAGTGGTAAGATAAAACCCTGTGTGTGTACTTCAGGTTGTGTATGACAGCTGCACGCTCTACGTTTTCGCACCGAGCCACGACAGCAGGAGTCAGTGGGTCCAGAGTCTGAAAGATGGTACGTGTCACACCTGAACCACACGTTCTCACACTTTTAGAGCCGTTCAAAGCACAGCGCTGCACTTCTCTTTCTAAATGATGCTTCTCTGGTGTTGAGTGGTCTTCACTTTGTAATTATTATAATATTTGTAAAGGGAACTGGCCCAGCTCTATGAATTTAACGTTTGAAAAGCTGGGAATAAAGTGACAACAAAGGGAAACACAAAACAGGAATTGTTTCTCAAAAGAAGATGTCTGTTTTTGTGAAACTGAAGCAAAGCAAGTGACATTCGTAGCTGTTTTTCAGTTTTAAAGTCAAGGTTTTTTGTTTCATGAACTAATCTGCCACAAACAAATAGTTATAAATAGTTAGTCCATGAAACCTTCTGAATTTGAACATCACAAAAGCAGTGAATAAACCAGAAACTAACTATCTTTTCCTTCTGTTGACTGCAGCAGTTATATCTTATGTCTCCACATTTTGTAAAGTCAGGCTCCAGAAATAAGCATTAGACCCTTGATTAGAACCTTGATAAACTTCAGTAATAGATGCTTTGGAGATGCTCTGAATTTCCTCCAATCGTCTACATCAAACAAAACTTAATAACGTGTTTTTTTTTTTATCTTTTCAGAGATCAAAGAGAAGGCGGTGGTGATGGCGAAGTTTCACCCTCAGTTCTGGCAGGACGGGGCCTGGCTCTGCTGTCGACAGGTCGACAAACTGGCCCTGGGCTGTGAGGAGTACAACCTGTTTGGAGACAGTAAGACACTTTTCTTATAGATTATTACAAACCCAACACACAGTGGCTTTCTGCAAAATACAGGAAATCCTTTTAACGTGTACTGGGGAAATGTACTCTTAAGGTCACGTATAGCCCCTGAAGTATCCACTAGTACCACATTTACAAAATACTTTCCCTTTAAGTTTATTTTTTTATTTTTTGCATGGTCTGACTCAGTTCAAGTGTAAAATAAAAAAGAGGAAGTTACAGTTTTAGATCATTGAGTCATTGAGACTTGCAGGACCAGAAACACCTGCAGAAAGATTAAAGGACAAAAAGACATACAAAGTCAGATGTTCAGTCTGGTTTAAGTTCTGTTTCTGTTCTTTTTTTTTACTTATTTATTTTTTTTTCAGTTTCCCGAAAACTTCTGCCTCCAAATCCCTAAACTCAACAGGAAGTCCGCCATGTGGGGTGAAACGCGCGGCCACTAAAATCGCACCCCTTGCGCAAAAAGATGCAAATCATTGTGTTTTATTGTGCATTGTGTCATTGCTCCTGTCTGCGTCTCCAAACTAAGGCTGTGCCGACAGAAGCTGGGGCGTTTACCTTAGATGAATGCAGCTGCAGTGAGGCGCCTTGGATTTGAGCAGGTCACTAAAGGAAAGTGATGGAAATCCAAAAAGTCTTGTCTGAAAGAAATAAAGGGGTTTTGTTTAGCGTGTGTTTATTTATTTTTTTAAACACACACACACACACACACACACACACACACACACACACACACACACACACACACACACACACACACACACACACACACACACACACACACACACACACACACATATATTTAGTTTAAAGATTGAAAAAAGGTTAAAGTAAAAGCATCTGGACTCAGTTTTCAAGGTGAAGAAGTTTTGACTCTAATTCCAAGAGACTTTATCAATTCTGAGATCGACTGAAGAGCTGAGCTTAAATCTCTAGAGGGAGGAGTTTCCCCTGAAACCAAACCTAATGGACCAGGCTGTTCTGGTCTCATAGTCGTTAGCCATGAAAAGGAAGTCTGACTCCTGATGTGGGAGTCGTTAGGCTCAGGAGAGTCGTTAGTGACACTGCTCCATTCAGGTGCTGTGTTTTCTGTTCTAGGGTGAGGCTCTTTTGTTTTAGGTTTTAGAAAACTGTTGTAAATATTAGGCAACATGAATCTGAGGCCACCTCCTTTGTTCAAAGAGGGTTTTTCCATTTTCACAAAAATGGCTTCCTTTAACCCTCTCTCAAACCATCTGGCCTCTCTGGCCAAGATTCGGACATTGCTGTCCTCAAAGGAATGTCCTTTCTCTTTGAGGTGGAGGTGGACTGCAGACTCAGGTCCTCCAGGATTGGCTCTTCTGTGCTGATACATCCTCTTGTGAAGCTGTTGTTTTGTTTCACCGACATAACTGTCACTGCACTCTTCACTGAACCTGCATAAACTACATTACTCTGTTTGTGGGGGTCTTGTCTTTAGGATGGACCAGTTTCTGACGCAGAGTGTTCCCTGGTTTAAAGTGGACTGGAATGTTGTGTTTGTAGAAAATCCTTTTAAGTTTTTCAGATAAACCAGACACATAAGGGATAACTACACCCTTCCCTTTTGTCTCTGGTTCCTGTCTGTTTGGTTTCTGTGTCCTCTTGGTTTTGTTGAAAGTCCATCTGGGGTATCTTCAGTCTCTCAGGGCTTTACGGATGTGTTGTTCTTCTTTCCGTTGACCTTCTGAGGTTGTGGGCACCTCTTGTGCTCTGTGCTGATGAGTCCTGATGACTCCAGCTTGTGCTGCAGTGGGTGGTGGGAATCAAACAGTAAATATTGATCTGTGTGTGTTGGCTTCCTATAAACTTCTATTTGGAGAGTCCTGTCCTCACAAATAACCACTGCACAGTCTAAGAAGGCCAGGCGGTTGTCTATGGCATCTCCACGGGTGAAGTTGATGTTCTTGTCCACTGCGTTGATGTGTTCTGTGAAGGCTTCTACTTCCTGGGTTTTGATTTTGACCCACGTGTCATCAACATATCTGAACCAGTAACTGGGCACTGCACCTGGGAAAGAGACCAGAGCTCTGTTCTCTACTTCCTCCAGGAACAGGTTAGCCACAATCGGGGCACTGGGAGAGTGTGTCCTCTCTGTCCCACTGGGGGTGTGATTGTGTGATTATTCATTGGACATTATGACCACTGCGGTGTAAAGATTTTTTACATATTTGGGTTGACCGTTGCATAAAACACCAAATACCACTGTTTTTGAGGCTAAACTGACCCAAAGTAATTGTCATTAATAAATGACAATGTGCGTCACATTGATTGCTCTAAAGTGTCTTTTGCAGTGACATTAATATCACTGTGTTTCCGGGACGATGATCGTAAAGCTGAGAGGATTACAGACTTAAATCTCTTGATAACACTCATACAGCTCAATTGTGTCAAATGTGACTTTTACACTTAATACTTCCCTCTGGGATCGTGTAACCTAAAGATTTAGCTCAGTGGTAGAGTGGCTGTCCTATAACCTGAAGGTTGGCGGTTTGATTCCCACAGTTCATACCGTTGTGTCCTTAACCCTCCAGTGTCTGTGGCTTTGGTGAATGGCTGTTGGCACAAAATAACTACCATGTCAGTGTGTCCCAGGGCAGCTGTTGTTACAGACGTAGCTTGCCACCACCAGCGTGTGTGGAGTGAATAAATAATGGATATGTAAAGTGTCTTTGGGTATCTTGAAAAGTACTATACAAGTACTAAGCATTAAAATGAACCAATAACTTAAATTAATAATCAATTAAATATTTATGTACTGTATATATTTCAAAAGTAAACTGCAAATTGTTTTCTTTTGTGAAAGTTTGTCTCTTTGGGTTTGTGTGTCAGACAAACAAACTAACCCTGTGTAAGTGGAAACTGGAGCAGAGACAGAATGAAGTGCAGTTAGTTTTGTGAAGCAAACAAGAGATGAAGAAACACACTAAAGTGAAATGTGCAAGGGTCTTTGCAGGACTAACACACTCCACTCACAAACTCATTTCTGAATGATAAAGCTGATGAAGACAGACAGACCTGAACACCTGAACATTCTTATGAGTGTGAGTTTCTGTGTTGCAGTTCCTTACCTGTCCAGAGGGAGTGCTGTTGTCTCCTGAGCCAGAGAAGAACCTGCTGCAGGCCTCCATGACTCGCTGCATCTTCAGTTTTTGTTTTACAAGTGCCTCAAAAAAATGTTCAGTCAAGCAGTATCAGCTTTTAAAACAAACTCCAAAATCCAACTAATTTCCATTCTGACTTTTTCTAAAATAAAGCTTCTTTTGCTCAAACTAATAAACGTTCAATCGAAGGCAGACGGCAACAGACAAACTAACTTAAATAAAAACAGTTGTGTTAGATTCAGGATACTTCGACTGGAAAATAACACTACACAACTTTGTTTTATGATGTTATTTTTAAACTAAAATGTCTATTGTTTGGTCAAAGGTTTAAAATGTGCATATTAGTAGTAACATATTTTACTTTTTCATCAAGAGAAGTCACTTTGGGGTTAAATTTACAGCAAATAAATGGGAAATATCTTCTTGTTCTAGTTCCTTAGTGCTCTATAGTCAGCAACAGTGTGTAAAACTAGTTATAATTGCCTTTAAAAATCCTAAACTATTCCAAATGCAAAAAACAAATGGTCAGAGTTAACCTAAAAGTTGGATTACCTATAATTTACTAAACAAGACATTTTAAATTGTGAAAATACATAATCTCTCTTTTGTCAGACATTCAGATAAACAAGACAAATCCCAAATGTATCCAACCAAATGTCATTGTAAATCTAGGTCTGACTCAAAAAAACACAAAATTGACATTAATCAACATTGGCAGCTGCTAAAAGAAAACTTAACTAGTGTCAAAAATACAAAATAATACATAATAAAAAAAACAGTGTTGTTTAATAATCTCCACAAATCCAGGACAAAAGCGGAAAATATCAGTTAAAAAATGCCCCATTTCCGCCTGTGGAACTGAAAATGCTGCTCTGTCCTCCTCTTCTTTCTCCTAACGTTATGGTGGAACAGGATTAAAACCCATCGGCATCATGGGTAAAATGCAGATTAGTGACACAGTATTCAGTGGTGAAAGTTTTTGGCTCCGAAGGAAAGGAGAGAAACAGAGATTAAAAAGATGGAGATGAAAAGCGGAGGTTTTATTGCTGTAATCCTCTTATGGACACTTTGACCCAGACTGTATATAAAAATGGACAAAGGGACAGGTGTGTACGAGGCCATTTTCTTTTAGAAGTTATACCTTCACAAAGACTTAAGCTAAAACTAATAAAACTGCAACGTAAAATTTTATTGAAATATTAAAACTTAAACATTGACAAAACTGCTTTGGGCGACAAGTATTTTAATTTTTTTGTGATAGAACTAAGTGCAGTAGTATCTTAAAATATAGTTAAATGTCATGTCTTCAGTGAATTATGAGCATTTCCGTGTTGGACAGGAAGCAGAATAGGACACAAACACAAAGTTTTTAATTAAAATATTGAAAATTAAAATATCAAACCAGAACTCAATGGCAAAACAGATTCAGAAGCTAAAAAAAAAAGAAAAATAATTTAAAAAATCATTAATTTCATAGCTTTTGTTTGCCTAAAATTGTGAGGTAACTGTTTTTCGTAAAAAAACGTGGCACTCAATAATATAACATCAGCATTATTTTAAATTATGAGATATGATGAGTTTTAGATGAACAGTAAACGAAGAGAAAAGGTAATATGATGGAGCAAATGGATCCGGGGAGGGAGTTTTTGACAAACAAGAGTATGAACCCCCAAACTTAAGCCTTAATAGTATTTATGTCAAATACATTATGGAACAAAATAAATGTTTTTTTTTTTTTACCTAGATATGAATAAACAGAGCAGACTCCTTTTTTGTAAGCAGGTGGGGGTTCTGAGTAAACATCTCAAAAATTACTTTATATGGTCATCTTAAATGTACTATTTTACATCAACAGGTCAAATAGAAGAATCCCATCATTACACACAGAGAAAAAAAAAAAAGAATTAAATAAGCAACAATGTGCTTTTTTTCCTTTATAATCAGTTTATTAAAAAAATTTAAAAAAGCATTGTATTGTTTGTTTCTTAATTTCTAATTTAACTCCATAATATGAAATTACATATATACATGCTGACCATGTTTTTATTAAACAAAGTTGTTTTAAAGCATAACTTACAAAACCTTTATGAAATTATACAATTAATTTACAGTTAATATACAGTGTGTACAGTTTGATATAGGCTCACTCTGAGTTAATCCTGCGTTTCTGCCAGTTTTCTGATTTCCTCCAACAGTTCAGAGAAAGATGGTCGAGCCTGAGACTTCTGCAGAAAAATCGAAAACAGCAGAGAACTATATTATAAAAGAAGGAATGTGTGGAAACAAAGTGCTTTAAATAACATTAGACCATCGTTTTTAAGTATTCTTTTAATTATTATAAATCAAATACATTTTATTGAAGACATTTACTGAAAGTGGCCACTAGGGGGATCTGTCATGTCAATTATAATGCTTTTAAACCTGATTAAACAAGGTATTTCTCTGGCTTCCTGTTGCTCAGAGAATAGACTTTAAAACAGCACTTCTGGTTTACAAGTCTCTAAATGGTTTAGCACCAGAATATATCTCTGAGATGCTAGTTACTTATGAACCTCCTCGGACTCTGAGAACATCTGGGACAGGCCTTCTGCTCGTGCCCAGAGTTAGAACTAAACAGGGTGAAGCAGCGTTTAAGTTTCATGCAGCAAAAACCTGGAATAGCCTCAACTTTAACAATGTTCAAGGGGAGGTTAAAAACCTTCCTCTTTAGCTCCGCCTACACTACAACCTAAAGTGCACTCTTCTTTTTAAAATGTTTTTAATTTTTTCTTAAGTTTCTTGTAAATTGTCTTTTATTCCTGTAAAGCACTTTGAGTTACCCAGTGTATGAATTGTGCTATATAAATAAAATTGCCTTGCCTTGCCTTGCCTAAATGTCTGTGGTGTGAGCGTCACCTCGTGCCAGCAGCGGTACATGATCTCAAACAGCTGTGGAGAGGCCCGGTGCGGTTGGTAAAGCCTGATCCCTCTCGTGATGTCATTCACCACTTCCACGTTTGTCCGATTCTCAAAAGGAGTGCGTCCTTCAGAGAAAATCTCCCACATTAGTCTCCCACACCTTCAGAGGAAAACACAGACCTGGTTTATTCAAGACTAAGGTTCGTCTGAGGTTTTTACTGCTGTGTTGACCTGCTTTTATAAATACCACTGACTGTTGGCGACTAGTGATGAGTCGTTCATGAACGATTCGTTCTTTTTGAAAGAGTCTTTAATATGACTCGGGAACAACTAGTCATCTCAGAGAGCGAGTCGTTCATTTTTGTGTAAACCCGCGCATGCGCATTGCACCACATCTCATACAGGAAACAGAAAGGAGTCATTCATCTCCCGAGTCGTTCGTTCGTTCGTTCACAAAGTCCCAGCCCCACAGAGAAAGAGTATGCAGTTACCGGAAACAGAAAGGAACTGTTCATCTCCCGAGACTCTGAGTCGTTCATTCAAGTCCCCGTAGGCTGAATGCAGAAACAGAAGGATTCGTTCATTTCATGAGTCAGTCTTCTGGTCTGAGTCTCGTTCTTTTGTCACGCATTGGATACAGAAATAAGTTAATACATACACATATATTTTACATAACTGTATAAAAAACGCAAATTATTAGGCCTGAGCCAGTGATGACCGGGAGGCCCTATTGTTTTTGCTTGGATTTTTTTTTTTTTTCTTATTTTTATTTTTCTGCAAAATGGTCCTAAATTTGACCCAGTGAACATGCACAAAAAGTCATTTTTATTGGTCCAATTTTTCAAGCCCGGCGAAAAATGTATGTATTTGAAGTCGCCGAAAAACAAATACGAAAAAAGACTCAGTGGCGACCCCTACAAAAGTCAAAATACATTGGGCCTATGGAAAGTGAAAGTAACTTTTTTCCAACGTAGAAAAATGAAACTTGGTACATCCATAGGACACCTCAGGGCAAACAGAAAAGTCAATGACAGCCACACCCTAAACTCAACAGGAAGTCCGCCATGTGGGGTGAAACACGCGGCCACTAAAATCGCACCCCTTGCGCAGAAAGATGCAAATCATTGTGTTTTAATCTAAATGGCCCCAAATTTGGTGAGTATCATCTATCCACACACATCCACCATGGGCTTATGAACAAAAAAGGCAATGGGGACCACACCCTATCACACACGGGAAGGCGGCCATTTTGAATTGAAAATGTGAACCGACTTAAAATACACCTCTTTTTTAAAAGAACACAGACAATAGCTGCTTCATTCCACAGACACCAAACTTGGGCAAAATGAGCTAAACACATGTATGTAAAATAGACAAGCGTTTTTCTAGACTTTTTTGCTCGAGTTTTATATTTTATTTTATTATAATTTGGTATATTTTTTTTTATTATAATTTTTCTGCAAAATGATCCTAAATTTGACCCAGTAAACGTGCAACTAAAAGTCATTTTAATTGGTCCCAGACTTCAAGCCCGGCAAAAAATTAATGTATTTAAAGTCCCCGAAAACAAAATACATAAAATGACTCAGTGGCGGCCCCTAGAAAAGTCAAAATACATTGGGCCTATGGAAAGTGAAAGTAACTTTTTTCCAAAGTAGAAAATAAAACTTGGTATATCCATAGAACACCTCAGGGCAAACAGAAAAGTCAATGACAGCCACACCCTAAACTCAACAGGAAGTCCGCCATGTGGGGTGAAAGCAGCGACCACTAAAATCGCACCCCTTGCACAAAAAGATGCAAATCATTGTGTTTTAATCTAAATGGCCCCAATTGGTGAGTATCATCTAGACACGTGTGCCAACCAAAGTTGTGACTTTGTTATGATATCTTATCGGGGATGGGTGTGGCAAGCCTGTAACGAGGTGGCCATTTTTGTGAAAATAAAATGTCTCTTAACTCTCAAACGCCTTCTCGGATTGAGTTGGACCCAAAAAGGCGTTTGTGCACATTCATGACCTGAACAAAAAATATGTAAATAAAGGGTTATCTTTAGAAATGGCTCTCCAGCGCCCCCTACAAACTTATAATGGGACCCAAGAATTTAGTTTGTCATAGAGACATGAAATTTGGTACACACATCTCTTATGTCATGACGAGCATAAAAGCCAAAGACAACCACCCCCTATCTATAAATGTGTTGCCATAGCAACGTCCCAAATATGTCGAAAAAGTCAATGGGAAGTGAAAATTTTAGTTTGTCGTAGGCAAATGAAACTTGGTACACACATTCAGTATGGGCTTATGAACAAAAAAGCCAATGGGGACCACACCCTATCACACAAGGGAAGACGGCCATTTTGAATTGAAAATGTGAACCGACTTAAAATACACCTCTTTTTTAAAAGAACACAGAAAATAGCTGCTTCATTCCACAGACACCAAACTTAGGCAAAATGAGCTAAACACATGTATGTAAAAGTGTTTTTCTTGACGTTTTTGCTCAAGGTATATTTTTTTAAGTATAATTTTTCTGTAAAATGATCCTCAATTTAAACCAGTTAACGTGCAACTAAAATTCAAATTTATTGGCCCCAAAATTCAAGCACGGCAAAAGATGTATGTATTTGAAGTCCCCGAGGAAAACGAATGAAAAATGACTTAGTGGCGACCCCTGGAAAATGAAAATACATTGTGTCTATGGAAAGTGAAAGTAATTTTTTTCAAATGTAGAAATACAAAACTTGGTACATCCATAGGACACCTCAGGGCAAACAGAAAAGTTTATTACAGCCATACCGTAAACTCAACAGGAAATCTACTATGTTCGGTGGAATGCGTGACCACCTAAATCGCACCCCTTGTGTCTAAAGGCTTTTCATCTAAACAGCTCCAAATTTGGTGAGTATCATCTAGAGACGTGTGCCAAAAAAGTTATCAATTTGTTTTTTGATACATTTGTGGCTGTGGTCGTAATGAGTCTGTGAAGAGGCAGCCATTTCTTTGGGAAATAAATGTCATTTCCCAATTGCCAGGATCCTTCCTTTTGAGGAGGCCCCTCCAGAGCCAAGGCTGGAGTCTTAGAAAACTCCTCAGAATCCTTTGGAACTTGTAAACTTGTACTTTTAGACAAGTAATATTTACATTTTGCCTTTTTAAACAGGGGTGCAGCGATTCCTGAGTCATCTCAAATTTCAGCCAGTAATTTGTTTTCTACTTAGCCCAATCATAATCTATTATTTTCAAAGGTTCAGACAGCTCCCAGAAAAACCAGGGATTGTGGAGACCTTTAACTCTAAATTACAAGGTGGTGTAGCAGGCCCCAGCAGTAGCACAGGCCCGGTTATTTGACATTACCGTTAAGTTTACACTTTAAAGCACGAAATGCAATCCTCCGAGTGCATGTGTCTCCGCGGTCTCAAGGGAGGCGAGGGCCTTTATCGCCGCTTGCGGCTTTAATTATTATTATAATTATTTTTTTTTTTCAGTTACGTGATGCGTTTCTGGCCTCAAATTGTATCTTTATATTTTTCTTATCCGCGGAAATTCCTGATAAAGCAAAGATTGAGACTTTATAGTGGATTCTAATCTTAGGTAATACTTTTATAGTTTATAATAGTTTAAATAATAATAATAAAAAAAAGTGGCACTAACATTTAACACTAAAAATAGACTGACAGATATAAATGGAACTTTTTTAATTTTCAGATAATGTTTATTGCAGATATATTTTGATAACTTTATAATAATTCCTAAACATAATACAATACAGTCAATAATATGAGTGTAATGATGTTGCGAGAGACTGAAGCGGTCACGTGACAAAGAAACGAAACTCAGACCCAAAGACTGACTCATGAAATGAGCAGTGAGATGAACAGTTCCTTTCTGTTTCCGGTAACTGCATACTCTTTCTCTATGGGAAGGGACTTGGTGAACGAACGACGAGCGAACAAGCGACTCGGGAGATGAATGAGTCCTTTCTGTTTCGGATGGACGGATGTATTAGCTACAGCTACATGAGGCTGTCACGGCCCAGACCAGACATGTTGTGGAATTAATGCTAAGCTAAATATGAAGTGACAAAGGAAAAAAAAACTATTTGGATTAAGAGGTGAGTTGAACTCTCTGCCTGAAGTAAGCTGCAATGAATTTATAATTTATTTTTCAAAGTTTGGCCATGAATGCATTAGCTTATAGTTATTATAGTTTTTATTCCAAAAGTACTAAATGTATTAAAAATTGTAATATGTAACATTTTAATTAGATTCTGCTCAAATGAACGAAATTAACGAAATGACTTGAATAAAGATTTGTTCATTTTGCTGAACGAGACTTAAAGAACTGAGTCAGTAAAATGATCC
Source organism: Perccottus glenii (assembly GCA_024416835.2). NCBI lineage: Eukaryota > Metazoa > Chordata > Actinopteri > Gobiiformes > Odontobutidae > Perccottus > Perccottus glenii. The sequence continues at coordinate 7,377,262 of CM044546.2, read as the reverse complement.
GAACTTCCCATCACTATTGGCGACTCAGTTTTACTTCCCTGTTTTAAACCACAGAGAGTAAATAATGGAGAAGGTGGTTACTCACCGAACGACCAGACGTCTGCTTTACTGCTGTATTTACTGTAATGGAGCACTTCTGGAGGAGACCACTTCACAGGGAACTTGGCGCCGCTGGAGCTGGTGTACTGGTTATCTAAAACGTACCTGGAAACAAGAATTCTTTATGTGATGACAAACAAAAAAAGCCAGTGGGAAACATGGCCTATCTATAACAAAATATGTTAAGTATTGCCCTTTTATTTTAGATTTCTCCACCTAGGATTTCTCCAGATACTCCATGCCCTCGCAGACGTCCTGGCACATGGACAGAAGCCACGCCTCCTTCAGAGTCCCGCCCCTCTGTCGCAGGAAGTTTAACAAGCATGAACTCAGACAGCAGGGGGCGCTGCTTCAGACACACGCCGTACAACTGCACCAGCCGCGGGTGGCAAAGCTTCCTGGGAAATAATTAATGGAACAAAAAACAAGGCTCATACTCATTTGGACAAACACATTTTTTTACCCTAATTAGTTTGTGCTAGAGGATATCGGCTACTATACTATTAAATGCATTTTTTTACAGAGATATGTATTCTGCACAATTCTTTTCTTTATGTTTCTTACACGCACTCATATTTCCGACCTTTTCTATTAGGGAATTCTGACTTTCTGACCGTAATCTCTGAATTCTGACATTTTTTCTCAGAATATTATCTAAATCCAAAATGTCCACTTTTGTCTTTATAAAGCCGACACACGTTAAAAGCACGTCGTTGTTTTTGTTTTTTAAAAGTAGGATCATGCAACCAAAGCATAACAATAGCTTCTGTGTTTGAAGCATATAGTTTGAACTTTTGAACACTAATATGTGAGGTAAGTAATAATGTCTCACATCATGACTTTGGCCTCCTCGATGAAGTCCTCCTCGTACATGGCGCCCTCTCTGATGGCTTTAATGGCCACTTTCTGCTGCGCTCTCCATTTCCCAAGTCTCACTTGACCGAACTGATCACAGCCCAGCTCCTTCATGAACGTCAGCTCATTCGGGTTGATCTCCCACTTTTCTGAAACGGCAAGAGAAGATTTTCCATTAGTGTTTTTGGCCTCTAGTTACATAACTTTATTAGACATGACCCATATGAAAGCCACTATTACTGGGCCATTAAGACTAGGAATGTGAAGTGGGACCTTGTATATTTGTGCTCAAGACGACAGCAACAACTGGAGAAAAGATTTGACAATGCACCGTTTCTGTTAACAGTTACTCCTCACCATTAAATGACATCATGCAATGCTTTTTCACGAAACACAAAACACACCTCAAACAAAATACTTTCTTGGAATATTTGGAAATTCTGTTTGATAATGTTTACCTGAGCTGAAGCCTGCCGTCGCCGGACACACCTTCCCGTTGGCCCCAAAGCATAACGCAGCCGAGTCACTAAACCTGAACAAATATATAAAATATTTAACACAAAATACAAACATATTGGAGTTTCTTTCCGCACTTGTCTAATGGAAAATACTGATCCAACCTGCTGCGTTGTGCTCGTGGTAGTGGATGACCTCCAGAATCGAGTCGAACGTGTGTTTTTCAGCCAAATAGAACTGCCCCGTGTCGCTGAGCTTTATTTGGTAATGTTTAATTCCTCCACTTTCACTGTAATAACCCCACACACAACCGTCAGTGTCAGAGAAGTGTTTGTTTTCGAGTTATTACACTGTACTTCCTGTTTCTCACCCTAAGGTTTTGCTGTAGAGGGAGACGGTGTAGACGCCTTTTGGCTACTCTCGAACCACAAAACCACCTTCTTTACTCTGATGTGGGATTAACGATGAACAATATATCATTTATTTCTGAGCCATGTGTGTATTCAGATAATAAATGTTACCTCTTGTTTCAGCAGCTGTTCAGCCTCAGACCTGGTTATACTTTTACAGTACCACCTCAACAAAAGGAAAACAAGCATTGGGATCCTTATAAAATCATTAATATGTGCATTTGAACATGACCATGCAGTCGGCTTTTGAACAACAGAGAGCAGCCAGTGCGTTAACATGCAAGAAATAGCCTGTGGTCCATTTTTTCCAAATTCACTTTGGTAATAAATTATTCAGAGGTAAGGGACTTTAAAAGTACAAATGTAATGTGAGGTGTCTTGAAATCCAATCCCCAAATAATTTGTGTAAATGAGACTTACGAATTGGCCTCGATGTTGTTTTTCTCTGTGACGTAGTTACTGGGAATGAAGCCCCTGTTCCTGATGGAGACAAAGAGCAGCATTAGCCCAAGTTGTAGAGGGTTAGTGTCGGTCCCAGAGGAAGAATAGAGTAAAGACCTTAGTAACTGTGAGCACTGACCCGTGTTTGTCCTGCGCCCTCCACCAGAGCTGGTCCTGTTTGTGCAGAATGATGTACTCTTCGCCTGAACAAAGAGGTTAGAGGTCTGTTAAATCAGTTTGTCCCAGAGACTGTAAAGAAAAGGTGGATCATTTAGTTGTTACCTGTTTGAGAGTGAGGTCTGTGCTTTCTTTGGCAGCAAAGTCATACATGGCCACAACATTGAGGATTCCTGGACCTTCATCGTCTCCCCCTTCTGGAGGAGGCAGGGGCAGCTTCTTCCTTGACCTTTCCACCTGAGACTTAGAGCAAAAAAAAAAAAAAAAAAAGAAAAGAAAAAAATACTTTAGATAGAAAGTTAAATCAGACTAATTGTACGAGTTTATGTAAAATGGTTTTATTTGATGTAATTGTTTGTACGTCTATTTGTGATTAGAGAGTTTTTGTCTTCTGAAAATCCAGAAGATTTAGAACAAAGTCAGGACTTAAGAGAACACTGTTTAGGTTGAGAACAGTCTCGTACCCGACAGGCGCGTCCTGGTCTTTTCTGGAAACACAGCGAGGTGCTTCCCTCCAGCTCCATGCGAGCGCTGAACTCCCTAAAATCAAAACACTCCATTAATCTATAACTCAATCTCACAGTTCATTATAGTGTTTTTTTAAACATCACCTCGAATGAACGACACAGCAGCAGCAGAAGACAGAGAGGACTGAGTGATCTGAGGACAAAGCAAGAGAAAAAAAACATGTTTAAGGCGTTTTTTTTCCTGAAAGTCTGCACCAAAAACTCACAATTTGTTACCCATTATTTGTCAGGATCCCTAACTTCTGGTTTCTCTCTGCAGTTTTTAAAACTATCACACTTTCCCTGACGTGTTCACTGTCGCCATGACGACTAGGACGTGACACACATAGATGTTTTTTTACTGTGGTGAATGTGTCTCTGCAGAGGCTCATTTTACAGTTGAACTGTAGAAATACATTAATCAGACTGGAGTAGGGCCTATAGAGACTTGTTATTATTAATATAAAAAACAGCTGAAACTTCAAATGTCAACACAGAGATTACATAAAACAATCAAATAAACCCGACCGATAACGAATTTCCCCGTTTTCCTGCGTTCTCTCTTCTTTATGAGGTTAATCGGCTGCATTTGTTCTAAAGTCTAAACTATCTGAAAAAGTCAGTGTGGTCTGGACTGAAACCAAAGAGCAGCTGTTTATCTGAACCACGTCCTGGAGCTTTCACACCTGAACATTTGGTTCAAACCAAACGGGGAAGTCCGAAAGTCTGAACCAAACAATGACCTTTTGTCATTTTGGATCTCAAAGACCAGAAGATTTGATTAATTCATCATCCACTTTTTTTTTAAACATTACACTACAATATTTTACACCAAACACCTTCACAGAGCACTGTTATTTTGGACTAAAACCTCCCTGAGAGCTGCTATATGTGCATAAATATGGTCTCTAAGTGTGTTTTCTGAGGTTTTAACACACTTCTCTGTCAGACTCAGTTTCTCAGCGATGGCCGCTCTGTGGTTTTCAGTGGGAGGTCTTTTTCAGGAAGTGCAGTTTCCTTTTCTGCAGAAGTAACTCTTTTCTCAGTTTATGTTTATGTGGCGACTAAACAATGCACCGTGCTTCATCTCAGCGTAAAGCTTCCTGTCTATATTTTGTTTGTGCAGAGGCCAAACGGACATAATATAACACACACTTGGCTTGTCTCCTGTCGCTCAGTTAATATCCCATGATGCTTTGTGTGAGTGTCTCTTAAAGCAGAAGTTCCTAACAGTGAGGATGCCCAGTGGTTTGTGCTGAACCAACATCCCATTAATTTACTCCAACAGATGCTTTTGTACAAGCAAAGCTTTTTAAGGTGTTGCTGTTTTAAATAGTTTTTATTGTTGCAACACTTTCTCTAAAGCCTGTGTAAAGTGCTCCATGATGTTTCTAATCCAACATGGTAATAGTTTAAAGTGCTGCAGTAATATATATATATTAATAAACATTATGCTACATTCATCTCCACAAGCACTGGGTCCATTAGTATTGTTAAATGTTATTTGCTTATCTAATTCTGATTCTGTTTCTGTCTCTTTTCTCTTGTGTCACTGTCTGGAGCTAAAACTAAAGGCCTTGCACCAGAAATAGTTTGTAGAATAATCCAAAAATGTAACTGTAGAACAACAAAAGTACATTTGGTCAGAGCTCCTTTCCTGTCAATAGACCACAGATCTGGAACACATTACCAACTGAAATAAAAACACTTTTCAATATAAAGTAAAGCAATGGCTCAAATCCAATCAGATCTGTGAACATTAGATCCTCATTAACAGTGTAACAGGGACATATACTGTGTAAATACTGTGTTGTTCCTATGTTTTAATGTTCCATGTCCATTTTTAAACTGTTTGCGTTGAATATCTTTACCTTTTATCTCTAATTATCTAATTAAAATCGAATTAAGGACTAATTAGCTTTGAGCTACAAAACACAGCCTTGTGTCTCCATCAAATAAACACATATAAATTAAATTAAATCAATAAATCGACATTACAACCAAATTTAAAGCAGCCCTGTGTAACTTTTCAACCAAAAATATATCTTCTCTCTCTCATGTTGATGGTTCTTAGACAGTAGATCAGTAGAATCATGTTCATCTCATTAACACAGCGCCCTCAGCTGGACACAAGCCTCCTGTAACTGTCCTGTCCCGGGACGAGTGATTAGTGAGGCTCTACCACACGACGCTTATAATAAAGAAAACAGGCCGATACACTGGACCCTACAGAGTCCTGTTTAAGCTAAAGACATTAAAAACCTGACTGTTTCAGGTTCTTTCTGAGAAACTTGCCGCTTGGATAGTCTCTACTTGTAACAAACAGTGCCCTGCTGAAAAAAGAAAAAGTTAAACAACTTCAAATATGGATTATGTCACTCAAAAGAATTGTTCTTCTGTTTATTGTTCCCCTAAAAACTAAATAAGAGCTCCAGCTCTGGCTCTGTGCTCTCACACTTTACTGTGGCACTAAACTAATTGGACAGAACACATTCTTATGCTTCAATATTATATAATAATCTGAGAAGAAGCACATCAGACTAACTACAAGACTTCCATTAAAACAAATACAAAGTTGTCATTTAAAAACCCGGTTTAAACAGCTGCTACTTTCTCAGTTCAGTTGGTATCTGTTGTATTTATCAGAGCGCGTCCCACTTCAAAGCAGATGAAAGTGGAGTGTCAGCTGTTCAAAAGTTGTAGGCAGTAAAGCTTGTGGTCATTTAAAATGTAAATCTGCAAAAGAGAATAACCAGTGCTCACCAGTAAACTCCATTATTGAACTGTGAGTGTGACTGTGTTACAGACAAACCTCTCACAAGAACAAGAAAGATGTTAAAACATGTCCTGTGAGTTTACATCGGTGCAGGACATATTCAAGAAAAGTATTTTAAAAAGGCATCCGGCTGTAGGTTTAGAGGTGTTCACCTTTTATTCATTTATAAAGCACAAACCCTGAAGAAATGGTTTTAGAATCTGATACTTTTAGTCCAACAGCAGTGGGAGAGAAAACCTAACATAACAAAGCTTCAGGAGACTTTTTTTTATTGATAACGTGTTTATTTAAACAGCTGCTTTTTCTCACCACAGTTTATTTGAGCTGGCATAAATAATAGTGCACTGCCTACTTTGTGGTCTATAAAAGAAAGCAGGTATTTCCTGATTTTTATTTTCTAGCTGTGACTCTCTGATCAACACCATGCAGTTGTCTGTTGTCTTTCTGGGTCTGTTCCTGGGGGTGGTCTCTCCTTCTGGAGACAATGAGGTGAAGCTGGAACGTGGTAACTGCCCCATGTTCTGGTACCACTTCAATGGACGCTGTTACAAATATGTGTCCTCACACATGACCTGGGGTCAGGCAGAGATCTCCTGTTTGTCACTAAAGACAAACTTGGTGTCTATCCACAGTCTGGAAGAACATACCTTTGTCCAAACTCTAATTCATAATTTCGACCCTAGTCTAGGACACACTTGGATTGGACTCAGCGACACCCAGTTGGAAGGAGAATGGATGTGGTCAGATGGAACCCTGGTGGACTATGTCCTGTGGGTCCCAGGAGAGCCCAATAACAAAAATGGAGTAGAACATTGTGTTCATGTTAACTATGATTCACTTCCGAGATGGAACGACTTCCCTTGTTCAAACACTTATCCTTTTGTCTGTGCAACTCGCATTCCCTGCTCGTGTCAATAATGTGTCAGTAACATGTTACTCAGAGCAAGTGCTGCTGTTCAACAATAAAAAGATTGATTGTTAACATCATTAGAAATGTCTGATTCTCATTCTTTAACATTTATGACAATAGTAACACCATGACAATATAAACTGGGAAATGGGCCTAAATCATTAAAACAGTTCCAAATAACTATGAGCCTTTCAGAACATAATTTGGTACAATAGAGACGTTCTCAATAAAACAAGAACCACAGGTTGAGTTTATCTAGAAAATTCATGGAATAGCAAATGAATTAAGTGAAAAAAGTTTATGTAGACGACACATTAGTGTTTTTCCAAGTATTTGTTGGGACACTGGAGAATGAAAGTGGGACAGTCACTACTTACTAACCTATTATTCCTTTAATGGTTAGATGAAATAAAATTATACAGATACAGGCTCTTTCTTTAATTGAGAAGTGCACAATATAGTCACCAAAAAAATAAAAAATTAAAAAATAAATTAAAAAAAGAAATCACGTAAGTCACACCTGATCCTCAGCTGGACACAAACCTCCTGTAACCTTCCTGTCCCGGGACGAGGACTTATGTCCAGAGATTAGTGAGTGAGGCTCTACCATACGACGCATGAAATAAAGAAAACAGTCCAATGCACTGGACCCTACAGAGTCCTGTTTGTATTAAATACACAAAAATGACCTAAAAGGAGTTGTTTTTTCTTCCAAACTTACCGCTTGGATAGTCTGGTAAACAAATACTCTATTGGCTAAAAGTTACACAGGGCAACTTTAAATATGGTTTTGTAACAAAGAAATCCCACTGACACTTTTGCATTATCACAGGTTACATACTTATATAATGTGTTATTTAGTTAAATACATCTCCTAACCCTGCTGTAATTGAACAAGAAAATTCGAGACAGCTTCTAACCAAAGTAAAAAGTTTAGTGCCATAACTTCGTTAACACCACATTGTAAGATTTGTTCTGTGCCGTTACCCACTTGAATGTATCATCCTGTCTTTCCTCCTTTTCTCACTCTTCTCCCGTCTTTAATCCAGATTTTCTGTGTGGTTCCGGGTCCAGTGTTGATTTCCTTGCTTCATTCACGGAGCGACGTCAATATGTGTGACGGCCGGGGACCTACAAAGAAATGTGCAACAATAAACAAAAGAGAAAGAATAAGAGAGAGGTGGGTGGAGGAAGTGTAGACAAGTGCTGCAGGTAGAGACAAACCAAAAAAAACACAAAAGGCAAGATTTATGTGATAACTTTAGTGTGACAAATGGAAGTCTCAAAGTATTAGTTGGGATGGTATTGTGTGTGAGGTTATATTAAAATTATTAATACTTTCAAAAAAGGAAAGTGAGAGAGTTCATGTGAAAAAAGAGGCAGAGGAAATGAAAGAATGACGTTAAACGAAACCACGACATCCGTTTGTGATGTAGCAGGAAGAGTCACACAAAAGCAGAGGTTATGTCTCAGGTTTGGTTTAGGTCCACATCAATGTGAGCTACAAACAGACAAATAGAGAAGTGTGTAAATTACTTTTTGACAATTCAAGACAACAGTTCTTTATGAAAGAATTTCCCACAGATATTGTTTTTTCAACCTCACATTGTAATCATGCAGGTTTCATGTGGAGGCGTCTCTTGGATTGATTCCCGTCTTCTTTGGTTTAAACCCACTCGACCACAAAGTACTGCAGCCTCAGAGGCTCAAAACTCAAACTACTAAAACATTTGTGTTTGTTGACAACACTGTGTTAAACACGAGCAGAACCTCTTACTCAAATCATAAGACTCTAAATTATAGAAAAAAATATTTAATGTTCAGTCTGTCAGCCAAAAGAGTTATCTGCAGGAACCTCAAGCAAGTGTTTTTTGTAGTATTTTTATGATAAATAATATCTATGTACCCGGATAAGCGGTAGAAGATGGATGGATGGATGGAATATCTATGTTAAATCCATCATATTTACAGCCAGATCTATTTTACTCATTGTCTCAGACAGCATTGACTATTTTGCTTATGTTGAGTAACTTATGAGTTTATTTCATAAGTTACTCCAGAGTCACATGGGGCTGTGTCCTGTCTCCAGCAGCAGGTGCACTGTGCTCTCACACTTTACTGTGGAACAAAACAAATTGGACAGAACACATTCTTATGTTTCAATTTACAGTTGTGCTCATCAGTTTACATACCCTGATTTATTTGTGATTTATTTGGCCATGTTTCACTAACTCATAGTTAGTGGTTGGGTGAAGCCATTTATTGTAAATTTATTTTTTAAAATCATAATAACAACAGAAACTACCCAAATGACCCTGATCAAAAGTTTACATACCCCAGTTCTTAATACTGTGTATTGCCACCTTTAACTTCAATGACAGCTTGAAGTCTTTTGTGGTAGTTTGTGGACGAGGCTCTTTATTTTCTCAGATGGTAAAGCTGCTCATTCTTTTTGGCAAAAAGCCTCCAGTTCCTGTAAATTCTTGGTCTGTCTTGCATGAACTGCACGTTTGAGATCTTCCCAGCGTGGCTCAATGACACTGAGGTCAGGAGACTGAGATGGTCAGTCCAGAACCTTCACTTTATGCTGCTGTAGCCAATGACAGGTCGACTTGGGCTTGTGCTTTGGATTGTTGTCATGCGGAACGTTCATACAGTATGTGCAGCTACCGGGCTGAGGAGTGCAAATATTCCTCCAGTATTTTCTGATAACATGCTGCATTTATCTTTCCCTGTGCCTTTGTAGTTCACACATTCCCAAAACATCAGTGATCGACCTCCATGTTTCACAGTAGGACTGGTGTAACTTTCATCGTAGGCCCTGTTGACTCTTCTTCAAATGTAACGTTTATGGTTGTGACCAAAAAGTTACATTTTTGTCTCATTACTCCAAATGACTTTGTTCCAGAGGTTTTGAGGCTTGTCTCTGTGCTGTTTGGGGGATTGTAAGCGGGATGCTTTGTGCAGTAATGGCTTTCTTCTGGCGACTCGATCATGTAGCACATTGTTCTTCAAATGTCTCAATTGTGCATCTTGAAACAGCCACACCACCTGTTTTCTGACAGTTCTGTATTTCAGCTGAAGTTATTAGTGGGTTTTTCTTTGCATCCCGAACAATTTTCCTGTTTAACAATTGTCCGGCTGTTGTGGATAAAATCATTGTTGGTCTACCTTGGATATTTTTTTATATCCCTTTCCTGTTTTATACAGTTCAATTACCTTTTCCCACAGATGCTTTGACAATTCTTTTGCTTTTCCTATGACTCAGAATACAGAAACATCCAGTGCAGCACTGGATGAAAAATGCAAGGCTCTGTCAGGAGCCCAGAAACTCACTGACCCTTTATACACACACTGATTACAAACAGATCACAGGTGAGGATGGGTATGTAAACTTTTTATCAGGGTCATTATGATTTTAAAAGAGTAAACACAATTGTTTGACAATAAATGGCTTCACCCAAACACTAACTACACACGTGGACAAAATTGTTGGTACCCTTCGGTCAATGAAAGAAAAACTCACAATGGTCACAGAAAAAACTTTATTCTGACAAAAGTAATAATAAATAAAAATTCTATGAATGTTAACCAATGAAAGTCAGACATTGCTTTTCAACCATGCTTCAACGGAATTATTTAAAAAAATAAAATCATGGAACAGGCCTAGACAAAATTGTTGGTACCACTAACTTAATATTTTGTTGCACAACCTTTTGAGGCTATCACTGCAATCAGACGACTCCTGTAACTGTCAATGAGACTTCTGCACCTCTCAGCAGGTATTTTGGCTCACTCCTCATGAACAAACTGCTCCAGTTGTTTCCAGTTTGAAGGGTGTCTTTTCCAGACGGCATGTTTCAGCTCCTTCTAAAGATGCTCAATAGGATTGAGGTCAGGGCTCATAGAAGGCCACTTTAGAATAGTCCAATGTTTTCCTCTAACCATTCTTGGGTGTTTTTGCTGTGTTTTGGGTCATTGTCCTGTTGCAAGACCCATGACCTGCGACTGAGACCAAGCTGTCTGACACTGGCCAGCACATTTCTCTCTAGAATCCCTTGATAGTCTTCAGATTTCATTGTACCCTGCACAGATTCAAGACACCCTGTGCCAGATGCAGCAAAGCAGCCCCAGAACATAACAGAGCCTCCTCCATGTTTGACAGTAGGGACAGTGTTCTTTTCTTGATATGCTTCATTTTTCCGTCTGTGAACATAGAGCTGATGTGCCTTGGCAAAAAGTTCCATTTTTGTCTCATCTGTCCATAGGACATTCTCCCAGAAGCTTTGTGGCTTGTCAACATGTAGTTTGGCATATTCCAGTCTAGCTTTTTTATGATTTGTTTTCAACAATGGTGTCCTCCTTGGTCGTCTCCCATGTAGTCCACTTTGGCTCAAACAACAACGGATGGTGCGATCTGATACTGATGTTCTCTGAGCATGGAGTTCACCTTGGATCTCTTTAGAATTCTTTCTGGGCTCTTTTGTTACCATTCGGATTATCCGTCTCTTTGATTTGTCATCAATTTTCCTCCTGCAGCCACGTCCAGGGAGGTTGGCTACAGTCCCATGGATCTTAAATTTCTGAATAATATGTGCAACTGTAGTCACAGGAACATCTAGCTGCTTGGAGATGGTCTTACAGCCTTTAACTTTATCATGCTTGTCTATAATTTTCTTTCTATTCTCCTGCGACAACTCTTTCCTTCGCTTCCTCTGGTCCATGTTGAGTGTGGTACACACCATGTCACCAGACAACACAGTGACTACCTGAAGCCCTATAAATAGACCCACTGACTGATTACAAGATTGTACACACCTGTGATGCTAATTAGTGCACACACCTTGAATTAACATGTCCATTTGGTCACATTATTTACAGTCTTTTCTAGGGGTACCATCAATTTTGTCTAGGCCTGTTCCACGAGTTTATTTTTTAAAATAATTCTGTTGAAGCATGGTTTAAAAGCAATGTCTGACTTTCATTGGTTAACATTCCTCGAATTTTTATTTATTATTACTTTTGTCAGAATAAAGTTTTTCTGTGACCATTGTGAGTTTTTCTTTCATTGACCGAAGGGTACCAACATTTTTGTCCACGTCTGTATGAGTTAAAAAAAAGTTTTTTGTGTTATCATTCATATTCTCTGAAAAATGGTCAAAATAAGTCACAAAATCTGCCAGGGCATGTGAACTTATGATCACAGTTGTAATATAATAATCTGAGAAGAAGCACATCAGACTAACTACAAGACTTCCATTAAATCAAATACAAAGTTGTCATTTAAAAACCTGGTTTAAACAGCTGCTACTTCCTCAGTTCAGTATCTGTTGTATTTATCAGAGCACGTTCCACTTCAAAGCAGATGAAAGTGGAGTGTCAGCTGTTCAAAGGTTGTAGGCAGTAAAGCTTGTGGTAATTTAAACCTCTCACAAGAACAAGAAAGATATTAAAACATGTCCCGTGTGTTTACATCCGTGCAGTATCTTTGTGGAGGTCATCCAGGACATATTCAAGAAAAATATTTAAGGCTGTATTCATTTAGAAAACACAAACCCTGAAGAAATGGTTTTAGTATCTGTATTATTCCAACAGCAGTGGCAGAGAAAATTTAACATAACTCAAAGCTTCAAGAGACTTTTTTTTTTTTGACAGTGTTTATTTAAACAGCTGCTTTTTCTCATATTGTTGAAAAAAAGTGTATTATTGTGGAATAAGGTTGAGAGAAAACAAATTATGTATTTTAGTGATTTATTTAAGAAAAAAGTAAAAAAGAGTTCAGAGTCATCTTTTGCAAAAGGAGTGGACATTTAAGTCTGTGTTTATAGAATTACATAACAACAGTCACAAGGCGTGACCTGCTGAATTCAATTACTTGAATAGACGGGTATTTAAGTGGGAGTAACCACCGCGGCAGCGGTCATCGCGCGAAGACCGAAGAGAGTAAAGACCATCGACTCTACCTGCACCTCGACTCCACCGAACAGGGACACACAGACAGAGGACCTGAGTATTGCACTTCTTTTTTGTACTAATTGTTTGCACTTATAATTTATTATTTCTACTATTACTTTCTTCTTGTATATTTTTCCTCTTCGGCTCTTAAATGTGTTTTCAAATATATTTAATACTGTCATTTCAACACAGAAATTATCATCTGTTTCACGCAAAAGGCGACGCAACCATAATAATCTGCATGTTGTATCACTGTCAATAACTGCCCCTTCTACTTTCCCAATAGGCTTGTGGAACTGCCAGTCTGCTGTGAACAAAGCTGATTTCATTACAGCTTTTGCTCAACATTCTGGTCTTTCAGTTGTAGCACTTACAGAAACATGGATCAAACCAGAGGACTCTGCCACTCCCGCCGCCCTCTCCCATAATCACACTTTCTCCCACAGTCCTCGCCTCACTGGAAGAGGCGGAGGGACCGGACTACTTATTCCTACCGACTGGAAGTTAAAACAGCTATCACCCTTGTGTGACAACAGCTCCTTCGAGTTCCATGCTGTTACCATCACCCACCCTGTTAAAAGTCAATTTGTACTTATCTATCGGCCCCCAGGTCAGCTTGGACATTTCTTGGAGGAGTTGGATGCGCTTCTTTCATCCTTCCCTGTGGATGGTACCCCTCTGGTGGTATTAGGAGACTTCAACATCCACCTTGAAAAGCCACAGGCTGACCTCAAGCAGGTTTCCACATCGGCAACCCACAAGTCAGGTAACCAACTAGATCTTATCTACATAAGATACTGCTCCACTCAGCACACTCAGGTCACGCCACTGCACACTTCCGATCATTTCTTCCTTACTCTCGACCTTGACCTAACTTCTCCAGACACTGCAATTGTTTTACTGCTGGTCACTTTCCGACGCAACCTGCGACACTCAGTCCCTCCCGTTTTTCCTCTGCTGTCTCTTCTGCACTCCCCTCTTCTGAGGAGCTCTTTCTTTTAAACACAAACAACGCCACCGACACTCTGTGCTCCACGCTTTCATCCTGCTTGGACAACTTTTGCCCTCTTGCATCTAGACCAGCCCGTACATTCTCGTCTGCCCCCTGGTTATCCGATGTTCTACGCGAGCACCGCGCCAGCCTCCGGTCAGCTGAGAGAAAATGGCGCAAGTCAAAAGATCCTACTAACCTCTGTATCTACCAGTCTCTCCTCTCTACTTTCTCCGCTGATGTCACCTCTGAAAAAACTGTCTACTACCACTCTAGGTTAATCAACTCACCTGACTCGCGCACTCTCTTTAAAACCTTTTCCGTCCTTCTTTGTCTGCCTGCTCCCCCACCTTCATCGAATTTAACAGCTGATGATTTCGCGTCTTTCTTTATAAAGAAAACGACCGCCATCAGCAGTCAGTTCTCTGCGCCAGCTGTCGAGCTCATTCAGACCCCTGATATGTGTTTGCTCACTTCCTTCTCGCCTCTAACTGAAGCAGATGTTTCCAAGGTCATTAGTTCTAACCACCCGACTACCTGCCCGCTGGATCCCATCCCCACACATCTCCTTCAGGCCATCTCTCCATCTGTCGTGCCTGCTCTCACCCACATCATCAACTCATCTCTTTCCACTGGGTCATTCCCCACAGCTTTCAAAGAGGCCCGCATCACACCACTACTGAAGAAACCCACTCTTAACCCTACACTGCTAGGAAACTACAGACCGGTTTCCCTCCTTCCCTTCATTGCCAAAGCTCTGGAGCGAGTTGTGTTTACTCAGCTCTCATCCTTTCTCACACGGAACAACCTCCTGGACCAGAGCCAGTCTGGGTTCAAGAGCGGTCATTCCACCGAAACTGCCCTGCTCTCAGTCATCGAAGCTCTGAGACTGGCAAAGGCAACATCCAAGTCATCTGTACTCATCTTACTGGATCTGTCTGCTGCTTTTGACACTGTTAATCATCACATCCTCCTGTCTTCTCTCAGGGCGATGGGTGTCTCTGGAATGGCGTTGCAATGGTTCAAGTCTTACCTCTCGGATAGGTCATTCAGAGTATCTTGGAGAAACGAGGTCTCTGAGTCCCAACATCTCAATACAGGGGTGCCACAGGGCTCAGTGCTTGAAACTCTACTCTTTTCCATATACATGACATCCCTTGGCTCTGTCACCCAGAAGCATGGCTTTTCCTATCACTGCTATGCAGACGACACTCAACTCCACCTGTCATTTCAACCTGACGATCCGACGGTCTCTGCTCGCGTCTCGGCATGTCTGAGTGACATCTCACTTTGGATGAAGGACCATCACCTGCAGCTAAACCTTGCAAAAACAAAACTGCTTGTGATTCCGGCCAATCCAAAGACCCACCACAACCTCTCCATTCAACTAGGCCCATCAACCATTACACCGTCCAGCACTGCCAGAAATCTGGGAGTGGTAATTGATGATCAGCTAAACTTCACAAGTCATGTCGCCAGCACCACCCGGTCCTGTAGATTCATCCTCTACAACATTAGGAAAATTAGACCTTTCCTATCAGAGCACTCTCAAAAATTCTAGTCCAGGCTCTTGTCTTGTCCAAACTGGATTATTGCAATGCTCTACTGGCTGGACTCCCTGCCTGCACAACCAAACCTCTGCAGCTGATCCAGAATGCAGCGGCAAGAGTGGTCTTTAATGAACCAAAGAAAGCGCACGTAACTCCTCTATTCATTAGGTTACACTGGCTCCCAGTTGACGCCCGCATTAAGTTCAAATCTATGCTCTTGGCCTACAAGACCACCACTGGTTCTGCACCCTCATTTCTTCACTCACTAATACAGACCTACGTTCCTACCAGATCCCTGCGCTCTGCTCTATCAATTCCTTTCTAAAGAAAAAAAAAAAAAGAATTCTCTTATCCTTAGCATTGTATACTGCGCTGGGTTTAAACTGACTAGTTTTTGTGCACTTATGCTTTTGTACCTTGTGTTGTTAAAATTGCTTCCATTGTTTTCCTCACATGTAAGTCGCTTTGGATAAAAGCGTCTGCTAAATGACTAAATGTAAATGTAAATGTAAATGTAACCCCAATGCTATGGTTCACAAAGAGTGAGCTGTCTAACATGAGTCAGCAGTTTAATGGTTTTCACAGAAAATAGAGTTGTCTCTGTAGGTGAACAGTACGCAGGATTGTCCTACACGTATCCTTCTGCTGCGGTCAAAGACAGCACAAATAAGTAACAAACAAGTATGTTACAGATAGATCATTTACCCATTACACTCACCACAGTTTACTGGAGCTGGCATAAATAATAGTTCACTGCCCACTTTGTGGTCTATAAAAGAAAGCAGGTGTCTCCTGATTTTTATAAATCTCTCATCAACATCATGCTGTTGTTCGTTGTCTTTCTGGGTCTGTTCCTGGGGGTGGTCTCTCCTTCTGGAGACAATGAGGTGAACCTGGATTGTGGCTGCCCCCTGTTCTGGTTCAGCTTCAATGGACGCTGTTACAAATATGTGTCCTCACACATGACCTGGGCTCAGGCAGAGGTCAACTGTTTGTCGCAGAACGCCAACTTGGTGTCTATCCACAGTGAGGAAGAAAATAACTTTGTTCAAGCTCTGATTCAGATTTTTGACCCTAGTCAAGGACGCACTTGGATTGGACTCAGCGACATCCATCTGGAAGGAACGTGGATGTGGTCGGATGGAACCCAAGTGGACTATGTCAAGTGGTACTCAGGAGAGCCCAACAATGTGGCTGGAAAAGAACATTGTGTTCATTATTTTTATACACCGTATTGGAATGACCACCTTTGTTCAGAGACTTATTCTTCTGTCTGTGCAACTCGCATTCCCTGCTCGTCTCAATAATGTGTCAGTGACATGTAACTCAGAGCAAGTGCTGCTGTTCAACAATAAAAAGATGGATTGTTAACATCTGTTAGAAATGTCTGTTCTCATTCTTTAACATTTATGACAATAGCAACACCATGACAATATAAACTGGGGAAATGGGCCTAAATCATTAAAACAGTTCCAAATAACTATGAGCCTTTCAGAACATAATCTAGTACAATAGAGATGTTTATTTTTAAACGGCACTTTTCCACCTTGTAGGCACTCAAAGCACTTTACCAGGGTTACAGTTGACACCACTGGAGGCGAGGTGGGTTAAATAAGGACACAACAACAGAATGAACTGTGGGGGAGAGCGGGATGTTATGATGTTTTGGGATGTTTCGAATGGGGATTGAACCGCCCACCCGCCGGTTGAAGGTTGGCCACTCTACCCACTGAGCTACGTTCCCAATGAATCAAGAGCCACAGGTTAAGTTTATCTGGAAAATGTATGAAAATGTAGCAAATTAATTAAGTTTCTACTTCCTTTCTATCTATTCCTTTTCTTCAAAAATAAAAAAAGATTTCCTATCCTTAGCTATACCGAGCTGCTGCCACTCCCTTCCAGTATAACCACCCATTTAACTGGTAACAAGAAACAAATGTTAAACATGACCTTAACTACAGTAAAAGTGGCAATATTTAAACTAGATAGATTTTAAATGACTGGCCAGCCATTGTCATTTTTCCTTTTTTTGAGTTTGACCTCAGAACAGAACAAGTAGAGCAGATTAAAGTTCCTCTGAGTGCATGTGGATAGACACAGTTTATCAGAAAACATTTGCATTTAGTCATTTAGCTGACGCTTTTATCCAAAGCGACTTACATTAAGGTTCCATTCACCAGTGTCACAGCTGGAACACCACTGGAAGCAAGGGGGTTTACGTGTCTTACCCAAGGACACGACGACAGTATGAACTGTGGGGAGAGCGGGAATCGAACCGCCTACCTTTCGGTTGAAGGACGACCACGCTACCACTGAGCCTCTGCGCCCCAGAAAACACAGCAGTACCTGCATACTCTGGAGCGGGCCAATCTAAGATCTAAAATCAATCAAAACCAAAGTACTGCATGCCACATTTTAGGTAAATGGTTAAGATTGTTTTAACAAGATTTATTTTGTATTAAATAGATACCAGACCACTTTAACTCAGTGAAGTGGTCATTCTGTAGAGTTACTCAACTTCAGGAAAACATATAATGTTTGATATTTTTGTGAAATATTTCAGTGATAAACTATAATATTTGACATTACCAGTTGTCAAAGTATTTTAATTAGGTTTAAAAAAAAGTTTGTGAATACTGTATGTGGAACACCTGACTCATGGAATCAAAATCTTCGTGTTTTACTTGGGAAAGCAGTGCAATGGTTGTGCAGCACAATTTTTTTTTTTATCAAATAGTTGTATCTAAAATCTACACTCTTCCCCTCAATGGCATCCCACAACATTTCTCCCTGTCGGGTACTCTGCACTGCCATTTGGCCCTTAAGCACAAACAACAGTGAGAACCCTATCCCCGACCCGAAGGCGCAGGGAAGCGACCCCCCTCTCGCCAACTGCTCCCCCACTGTCAAAGAGGGGACACAGTGAATGATCACAAAAGTAAGAGGCTTGTCCCAAGAACAAGCTCCTACGTGGGAGATCTGAGGTGAGACCTTAGCTCTACCTCCTCTGTTGACTACGTGGGAAGACTGGAGTGAGATGTTCGCTCACCTCCTTCACTGAAACTGCTCTGGCAAACACAGTTCAACGTTGAGACCAGTGCCAAGAGCTGGTCCCACCTACAATCAAGTTTATGACAGACTCTGAAGAAATAGAGCTAACAGTTTTCAGCAAATTCAACAGCGTAACTCTAACATCTGACACACACTCATCTGTCCCACAGTTCCTCACATCACTGATAACCACTTTCATACTGACAAACCACAGCCTTTTGAAATTTGGATCTCAAAAATCTGTATTTTTTAAATAAACCCTGGCGAGAGACTGACAAAATCTATAAGGGCATTATAGCCTTAATAAATGATAGTACTTGGATACTTAAGTACATTTGAAGGCAAATACTTTTGTACTTTTACTCAAGTGAAAGTTAAAAGGGAGTACTTTTACTGAAGTAATATTTTACCTAGTGTATCTGTACTTTAACTCAAGTACTTGGTTTGTGTACTTCGTCCACCACTGGTTATGACTTTGACATTCAACGTGCAAATGAGCGCAACTTGGTAAAACTGGGTGCACTACGCAATGACTGTAGAAAATACGCTACGCTACTGAAGCCCACTGCTAATGACTTTTGAAAATAACGTGCTATCATTATGTACGAGATAATGTAAGATTATCTCGCAAAAAAATTACGAATGAACTTTTTCAATGAAATCGTAATTGCACAGAAGTTTGTGCTAGTGTTATGTGTATTTCTCCGTTTAGGACGTGTAGAGGGTGTCTCTGGGAGCTCTGTTGTTCTTATATTAAACTGCCCTCAGAGTGTGTTATAAAGTATGACAACTGTACCTAGTACCTTCAATGTAGTACCTAGTGCTGTTAACACTTTTCAGTTACATTCAATACATCTAAGATATAAACTACTATTTTAATATTTATAAATCTGGGCTTAAAAAAATTGTTAATGTAAACATATGTACATAGCTTATGTTAAAACATAATATTTTTTTAGTCACTTAGTCTAAGAGAAATTATTATAAGCTTATGACCTGTCAGGCACCAAACTTTTCAGACTGGCAGAAGGACTCTCGATGCAGACCCCACGAAGGCAGATGGTTCAGAGAAGGGTTTATTGTACACAGGCAGAGATGCAAAATCCAAAATCCAAAAAAAGAGGTCAAAACAAGGCTTAGGTCAAGAAACACTTGAAGTCAAATACAGGAAACACTGGAATGCTCACACAGAGGTAGAGCTACAACCTTGAGGCTACAATCCAGCACAGGACAGGGGAAAACACACAGACTATATAGGGAACACAATGAGGCACAGGTGGAACACATTAGGGCGGAGCAGGTAATCACAGAGGAGGGAAAGGCACAAGGGCAGGAAGTCAATCTGACAGACAGACAGAGGTGAGACACTTCACATTAAGACACAGTAAATGAAATACATTACATAAGCAGACTAACACACAACACTAGGACATGACATGACCTTTTGTTTATGTGAAGCCCTGTTGTTATCTACCCTAACCCTACCCTGCAGTTGTTATTGTAACACTGTATGTCCAGTACAAGTTTGGTAACCTTTTAAGGTCATATTAACACCTAATGTGTTTTTGTATGTTTGTTTAAGTTTTCCTCTGGTGATTCAGACAGACTGGACCAGTGGGTGTTGAAGATGAGGAGACAGAACTGGACTCCTACCTTTTCCAGTCGGTTGTGCAGTCAACACTTTGAGATGGATTGCTTCTGCACTGATTTGAGGGTACCCAAAGCTTTGTGTTATCTTTATTACAAGGACAATACATACTGACCAACAGTACAACTGTATAATAACATTAGTCCACATGGGTTATTGTAGAACTGCACAGTGAGTCACAAGCGAACAGCAGCTTTATCAGAAATGTCATTAATTACATGCAGGCCATTAGGGAGACAAAGGACAAATAGAAAACATGCGTTAGTTGCACTACAGACATCTTATTAAGCAAAGAGAAACAGAAGTTGTTAAAACAGCAGAGCACAGAGGGGTTTAATACTGACAAGTCTGATCTGAAGAGCCACATTTTTAAAAGAGAGTGAAATAATCCAGTTAAATTAATTTTTTCTGATGGTAGTTGGAATAATATTCCATTATTTGGAAGCTCGAAAAGAAACGGCAGACTGACTGAAAGCTGTTTTTCTAATCTATTTATTCTATCAATTTGTTAGTATTTTTCTATTGAGATGCACTCTTTTTACACTTATTTGCTCACTTTGCTACATTGCACCTAGATTAGACACCTACTCACTCACCTGTTGAAACAAGTTACAACCTGTGGACATAGTGGGAAAGTACTGATACAGACTGCTTCCGGCGAGCGGTGCGGCCATAGATTACTATTACTTTTGTGGTGTCAAGTTGACCATGGACACAACTCGTTGAAACAGGAATGCTCTAAATAAAAAATATGTACAACTGTGATTCTACAATAAATCAATTAAATAAAGTAGCTACAATGCCATATAATGTCTTTTCTTTATATCTCTTTTAACAGGGAAGGACTTGACTTGCTCGACAAGCACAGCTGTGCACACCAATTTCTTTTTTTCAAGACAAACATCCAAAGCCTAGACGGTCACGGCAGGTATGTTGGTTGAGAGGTTGAGAATATTAATAATGTGTCAAATGACATTGTTGAGTGTCAAAGTATAAATATTATGTATGTCATGTACATTTGTGGCCATGCAAACCTTAAACAGGAAATGAATTGAACTTGATTAGACCATTTTCTATATGTCTTAGAGCCTGTATGAACATTTCAGAGAGCCTGTGTGTGCAATAGTTTACATCGTTGGTGGAATATGTCTGACAGGATTTGTTTTTAATAGAGTTGGCAGAATAATTTCCTCTCTTATGTTCCTCTGTGGGCATGAAAGTTCGCTTTCATGCCCACCCTAGTTCATTGTATTTTTACATGTTCTGTATTGTCTTGTGCTATTATTTTTAATCCTTATGTCCTGTTTCTGGATGTGCATTTTATTTAACAGTTGTTGTCCCGTCTTATATGTTCCCACTCAAGGCCTGCACCTTGTTCTGGTGAGTGGGCTTTCAACCAAGACAGGCCAACTTGAATTTGTTTTGTGATTTATTTATTTTTTTGTCTGACTTTCCACAGGGTCCCGTCCTGCAGCAGTCATTTTAAACTCCTCATCACATCCTCGCCACGTCCACCTTCACCCTTACAACCTGATGGGACAAGGCTTTGTTTGTTGCTTCTCAAACCTTTTGGAACTGCATCACAAATATGTGACACCTTTTACACACTTGAGCATTAAAAAAAAAATGTTTACAATTCATTTGCACTTTTTTATTTTCAATGAAATGTATTGTATCATATGTTTTTACAATTTTAAACAAACTTTTTTTCTGCTTTAAGTCTGGGCATGCCTTACTTATAATTTAATCTACCATCTAGTGGTATAAAATCAAAAACTACAAAAAACTGCTGCAGATGTTTTAACAGATGTTTCCAGGTGCAGAAGGCAGAAGCAGAGGGCAGGTCCATCGTGAAAACTACAAGAGTGATGTATAACGTGGCTATAACTAAGTAAAATATAGTATCCAAAGTAATGTGTAACTGCACTTGTCTGGCCCCCGCCAGCCACTCCCACTCGCGATATACCATTTATCCTATTTATAGAATCTAATGAGGGTGCCTACTGTAGCCTGTTAGTCCTCTAAAATGTTATATAGTATTGAGGAGATACTGAACTTTTAGAAACGCACAACAGCAGCTAAGCTACATTTAGGAAATACTACTTTTTTTTTTTTTTTATACCATCGCTTTGGCGCCCCACTAGGTGCTGGGCCCTTATGCGCCGCATATGTCGCATACCTCCTTTTTGCGCCACTGGTTCCGGTTCATAACGCTCACTGTAAGGGCTCATTGATCCCTGCTCCACACGGGATAAAGCAGGGCTTTGCGTCCTCGGCACTCGGATTTACCGAGGCCCTGGCGCGTGAGGATGAAGGACAAAAAATATTTGTCTTCTTGATTCCTTAGCCCTTCTGTGGCAGATTTAACAGTGTACACTTAAAATGCTTAAATGAGCCTTTATTATACACTTTACACGTGTAGTTTAGATTATTGCTCTTCAGCACATTGGCCTGTTCAGAGAAAAAAATAAACACAGCATAGTGGAACTATTATCCACATTAGTTTAACTGCATTGTGCTGTGCAGTTCACTGCTCTGTGGTTAAAGTAACTGTCACAGTGTTTTGTCGATGCTAGAGGCACAAAATGTGAAAATTGTAAACGAGCCAACCACTTTTTGCCAACCAAGAACGTAGCATTTTAAGACCAGTCAGTTGTCTGAACACCAGAAACAAACTATTTGACCACCCAAATGCGTAAATAAATTTAACACTACTAGAAACAGCTAATTCAGGCAACAACTGTGAACAGTAATTGTGTCAATTTACTTATCCCATTGAGGTGGGTTTATGAATGAATGCAAAGCAAGCGATTTATCTGCCTAAAAGCTACACATAGTACTTTTAAGCGTATTTAGCCTGTTGATAGTGACAGATATTGTAAAACTAACAGTATAAAAATAATAATTAATTCTAGGCTGATAACTAATAAGAACAGAGACCAAAGCCAGGATTTGTACCTGAGTTATGTGCACACAGTGTGCAGGTAGAGGCACAGACTGTAGAAGGGTGGCACATTTAAATTACATATTTTGTTCTAGTCTGTTCCTCTTTTAATGGTCAATACAGGGCACAACCAGGTATTTTGGGGTCCATGAAAAAATCTTACATTGGGCCCCACCACCGCAAGCTCCATTGACGTATTGCTGTAAGTGACTTTTTACTAGAAGTGACTCTTGGGTCAGAGCTTTAGTGGCTGAAAGAACTCAGGAGAAAACTTTTAATCACAGTGGTGGACACGTGAAGTTATATGATAATGTATTTAGGGGTGTCTGGGGAAAACGTTTTAACAGAAGTGTAAATACCAGAGGTGTAAAGTACTTGAGTAAATGTACTTCGTTACTGTACTTAAGTATTTTTTGGCTACTTTGTACTTGTACTGAGTATCAAAAATATAAGCAACTTTTACTCTCCTACTCAACTACATTTGACATTCCACTGACACTTACTGTTACTCGCTACATTGTGTTTGTGCACGTCAAGTCAACTTTGTCTGCCGTGGCTTATTTCTTGGGTGTATGCAAGCCGCTGGATACAGAAGAGACTCCCAGAGGGCTAACTATTTTACATCAGTGAAATTTAAGCTTTTTGCAATACACCAAAATATTGTTTTTGGTTATTGTATGTTTTCCAAAGCTTTTTAGCCAGTATGTCTTTTTTGTTAATTAGCTAGTTTGTTATTTTCTTCTGTTCATGAATAAAGATCGCTTGCTGTTAGCTTAAAGCTAACACTACCTGTGTTTGGTTTAATCCAGCTGATTTAAATCCTTTTTTCATCGTCCAAATGCACTAAATGAAACACGCTCCAGTTTCTAGGTAAGTACAATTTTGCTTGTGTTAATATAATGTTCAGAATATATACAGTTGGCTTAACTATGAGCTTTTGTTAGCTGACCCGAAGGTGGCTGCTAAAGGCGATAGTTTAATACGAAACACTGGACCAAACTTGGTTAATAATATAAAGATACAATCTTATCTAACCTTCAGTTTTGGAAAGAATAAGGCATAATGCTCTTATAGTTTTCTTTTTTAATAGTAAGATAAGGATAAATGTCTCTGACTAAATAATTACTGTGTAGTTTGCAAACCTAGTAAAGGCCATAATATAATTATAATAATAAAAGCATAAATTAGAAGTGGGCTTAAAGTACTCTTTTACAAGGATCTGGGTTGTGCCATTTTGGTAAATACATTTGAAACATGCCTATTTTATAAAAATAGATCTTGTTCTCTCTCCACAGATTTCCTAAAGGTGATGCTGTCAGGCTGAGGCTGATCAGAAGACTTGGTTGTGGTGTGAGCACTTTGAAGAGGATATTCAGACAAAGGTGGGTGTTACATTACATTAAACATTACACCTGCAATGCCCACCAACCTCTGAGACTTTTTACTCTAGAAAACACTTTCTTTACTCTGCAGTCATACATTCCTTAAACATTACTGTAGTTAAAGTGCATGTGTTAGTTTTATATTTGTACATTTGTCTGTAAATCATGACAACAGTAGACAGGTAAACGTTTATGTCAGGTTTTCAACATGACAGACATTACCTCTAACACAGTACAGTTCACATTTACTAAAGTATTATATTTAGGCAAATGTCAGTTCAAATCAAAGTCCACTAAATTCTAAAAACAGTCCTTACACACACAGTAACATACAGTGAGCTGGAGAATAAAAGACCAACATTAATGTTGTAATATGTTCTGTGATTAACAGTAAATCTCATGAACAGAGGTAACCGGTCCCAACAGCAAGACTCGTTTTAAACATAAGTTTTTACTTTGTTCTCTGTCTTTGCAGAGCCCCTTTACAGTAACCTGTCTTCTGCTGCTTCATCTGACTTCACATTCTGGTCCATCTAGAACTTCAGCTTCTTTTAAATAAACTTGAACTCAATCAAATCTCTTTTCATTTGTGCTTCTTGGTTTAAAGGAATATTTAAACTGTATTTGACATAATTGATACATTTTGAATTCAAGTGCACAGAGTTAATAACTTGTAAAAAGTGTTTTTATTCATTTTTAAAGAAACTTTTAAATAACATGAAAGTAGATAAAAGCAAACAGACAAAACTTTAAATTTATTTTAGTTTATTTATTTAAAAAAATATTTATCACTATAGTGTTATTTTAGCATGCCATAAGCAATAGAAGTTATTGTGGAAAAGAATCAGAAATCATAAAATACATTTTTATGTCTCTTTAAATTGTAATGATAAAGTAGTGGTGCAAAGATGGAAGGGTTTCTTGAACTTTCAGGTTGATCCTGAGGTCTTTGACCTGCAGCTGTACGGGTAAGGAAAAAGAAAAAACAAATCGCATCTGGTTTAACACATATTTACTCCATCTCAAAAATACAGCACTTGCTTCTTTGACTACAATTTCTAAATAACCAGTTTCTTAAAAAAGGTATGCAATGTGGCTATTTTATGTATTAAAATAAGTTGAAAAAAACTTACCCACAGATGCTAAGATAGATTTCATACAGAAAATATAATTCTAAATGATCGACTTTATATATCTATACAACATACAGTTTATAATTCCGAGGATATCTATTAATAATATAGAAGTTTAGTACTATTGCTAGCTGTAGATGTGTTTTTGAACAGTCTTTACAAAGATGACAAACATAGTGATAAGTAAAGTAGGAGAATATAAAATTATAAAACGTAGATATTGGTGTTAAAGTGAAATTTACCTGAATTAGAGCAGCAACCAGAGGGCGCCGATAACACAGGGACAGTGAAGGAGCAGCGATGCTAAGTTCAGCTCAGGTCTCTGTCGGAGCCATAGATTGTAAATAAATATGTATGTTATTGTCAGATCCACTCTGTGTCTCTCAGGGATCCGCTCCACTTTCCTTCTCTCTCCTTCATCTCATCACTGCCACCTGTCCCAAGCACCTGTAACCTATTACCATCAGTGAGGTATTTAAACCTCTCCTGTCCACCTCTTCCCTGCCAGATCGTTCAGCATACTTTGTGTGAATGTTTCCAGCGTTTGTTCCAGCTCTTGTTTTAGCCCTCGCTCCAGCCTTCGCTCCAAGTCTCAGGTTTGGACTTCACTCTCAGCCCAGCTTCCCAGCTTGGCCCCAGTCACCGGCTCGGCTCCAGGCTTCAAGGCTCATTTTGCCCAAGTTTGGTGTCTGTGGAATGAAGCAGCTTTTTTCTGTGTACTTTTAAAAAAGAGGTGTATTTTAAGTCGGTTTTACATTTTCAATTCAAAATGGCCGCCTTCCCGTGTGTG
Organism: Perccottus glenii; assembly: GCA_024416835.2. Taxonomy (NCBI): domain Eukaryota; kingdom Metazoa; phylum Chordata; class Actinopteri; order Gobiiformes; family Odontobutidae; genus Perccottus; species Perccottus glenii. The sequence goes on along the minus strand of CM044546.2, from coordinate 7,351,188 downwards.
ATAGGGTGTGGTCCCCATTGGCTTTTTTGTTCATAAGCCCATGCTGGATGTGTGAACCAAGTTTCATTTGCCTACAACAAACTAAAAATTTTTCTTTTTTCACATTTTTGGGACGTTGCTATGGCAACACATTTATAGATAGGGGGTGGTTGTCATTGGCTTTTATGCTCATCATGACATAAGAGATGTGTGTACCAAATTTCATGTCTCTATGACAAACTAAATTCTTGGGTCCCATTATAAGTTTGTAGGGGGCGCTGGAGAGCTATTTCTAAAGATAACCCTTTTATTTACATATTTTTTTGTTCAGGTCATGAATGTGCACAAACGCCTTTTTGGGTCCAACTCGATCCGAGAAGGCGTTTGAGAGTTAAGAGACGTTTTATTTTCACAAAAATGGCCACCTCGTTACAGGCTTGCCACACCCATACCTGATAAGATATCAACAACAAAGTCACAACTTTGGTTGGCACACGTGTCTAGATGATGCTCACCAAATTTGGGGCCATTTAGATTAAAACACAATGATTTGCATCTTTCTGCGCAAGTGCGATTTTAGTGGCGCGCTTCACCCCACATGGCGGACTTCCTGTTGAGTTTAGGGTGTGACTGTCATTTACTTTTCTGTTTGCCCTGAGGTGTCCTATGGATATACCAAGTTTCATTTTTCTACGTTGAAAAAAAATTATTATTATTTTTTGTATTTTGATTTTGTAGGGGTCGCCACTGAGTCATTTTTCGTATTTTGTTTTCGGCGACTTCAAATACATAAATTTTTCGCCGGGCTTGAAGTCTGGGACCAATAAAAATGACTTTTCGTGCATGTTCACTGGGTCAAATTTAGGATCATTTGGTCACAATAAAAAATAAAAATAAAAAATAAAAATCCGAGCAAAAACAATAGGCCCTCCCGGTCATCACCGGCTCGGGCCTAAATATTCTTCTCAGAGATCATCAACAACAGTAGTAACAACTCGCGTGTCCTGTTTGCTACAGTGAACAGATTAACAAACCCTCCAGCTCCATTTCCTCCAGAATAAGTTTCCACCACTAAATGCAATGAGTTTGCATTGTTTTTCAACGACAAGGTTCAAGGCATTAAACATGCGATACAGTCCAAAGGGCATAAAACAGCACTGCAGCCACCTAGGAGACACTTGGTTGGTTTAACACATTTTACACAAATTAATGACAGAACAATTGAAAAAACTGTCTCCAGCCTGAGTTCATCCACCTGCTGCCTCAATGTTTTACCCACTAGATTTCTAAAATCAGTACTAAGCAGTTTGTTACCACAACTCACTGATATAGTCAATAATTTCTTACAGTCTGGAACGTTTCCAAGGGCCTTAAAAACTGCTGTCATTAAGCCTCTATAAAGAAGAGCAGACTTAATGACAGCGGGTTAGATTACTGTAACGGCCTGCTCACTGGTCTCTCAAAACGAGGGTTAAGACAGCTGCAGCTTATTCAGAACGCAGCTGCTCGGGTTCTAACCAAAACCAGGAAGTACAACCACATCAGGCCAGTTTTAAAATCTCTGCACTGGCTTCCTCTTGCTCAGAGAATAGACTTTAAAACAGCCCTGCTGGTTTACAAGTCTCTAAATGGTTTAGCACCAGAATATATCTCTGACATGCTAGTTACTTATGAACCTCCTCGGACTCTGAGAACATCTGGGACAGGCCTTCTGCTCGTGCCCAGAGTTAGAACTAAACAGGGTGAAACAGGGTTTTTATGTTGAGTAACTTATGAGTTTATTTCATCAGGTGCCAACGTCCACAGCAGCTCCAGAGTCACATGGGGCTGTGTCCTGCCTCCAGCAGCAGGTGCTCTGTGCTCTAACACTTTACTGTGGAACAAAACAAACTGAACTGAACACATTCTTATGTTTCAATATAATATAATGAACTGAAAAAAGCACATAACAAGACTTCCATTAAAACAAATACAAAGTTGTCATTTAAAAACCTGGTTTAAACAGCTGCTACTTCCTCAGTTCAGTATCTGTTGTATTGATCAGAGCATGTCCCACTTCAAAGCAGATGAAACTTGAACATAGGTTCAAGTGACTTTTCTTATTGATAATGTGTTTATTTAAACAACTGCTTTTTCTCACGTCGTTGGAAAAAGTGTATTATTGTGGAATGAGGTTGAGAGAAAACAAATGATGTCTTTTAATGATTTATTTAAGTAAAAACTAAAAAAGAGTTCAGAATCAGGAGGAAGGACATTTAAGTCTGTGTTTACAGAGTTACATAAATTAACCCAAATTATATGTATACAAGCTTAGAATTTATACTGAAATCACAGCAGATAAGAAAAAAAAGAAAAAACACTGGTTCACAGAGAGTGAGCTGTCTAACATGAGTCAGCATTTTACTAGTTTTCACAGAAAATAGAGTTGTCTCTGTACAGTACACAGGATTGTCCTGCACGTATCCTTCTGCTGCGGTCAAGGACAGCACAAAAAATAACAAACAAGTATGTTAAGAGAAATCGATCATTTACCATTTACACTCACCACAGTTTATTTGAGTTGGCATTAATAATAGTCCACTGCCCACTTTGTGGTCTATAAAAGAAAGCAGGTGTCCACTGATTTTTATAAATCTCTCATCAACATCATGCTGTTGTCTGTTGTCTTTCTGGGTCTATTCCTGGGGGTGGTCTCTCCTTCTGAGGTGAAGCTGGAGCATTGTGGCTGCCCCCTGTTCTGGTTCAGCTTCAATGGACGCTGTTACAAATATGTGTCCTCAAACATGACCTGGGCTCAGGCAGAGGTCAACTGTTTGTCGCAGAAGGCCAACTTGGTGTCTATCCACAGTGAGGAAGAACATAACTTTGTTCAAGCTCTGATTCAGAATTTTGACCCTAGTCAAGGACGCACTTGGATTGGACTCAGCGACATCCACCTGGAAGGAACGTGGATGTGGTCGGATGGAACCCAAGTGGACTATGTCCAGTGGCACTCAGGACAGCCCGACAATCAGTCTGGAAAAGAACATTGTGTTCATTATTTCCGTGTGCCATATTGGAACGACATCCGTTGTTCAGAGACTTATCCTTCTGTTTGTGCAACTCGCATTCTCTGAAAGATGTGAATAATGTGTCAGTGACATGTTACTCAGAGGAAGTGCTGTTGTTCAACAATAAAAAGATTGATTGTTAACATCTGTTAGAAATGTCTGTTCTCATTATTTAACATTTATGACAATAGCAACACCATGACAATATAAACTGGGGAAATGGGCCTAAATTATTAAAACAGTTCCAAATAACTATGAGCCTTTCAGAACATAATCTAGTACAACAGAGATTTTTATTTTTAAACAGCGCTTTTCCACCTTGTAGGCACTCAAAGCACTTTACCAGGGTTACAGTTGACACCACTGGAGGCGAGGTGGGTTAAAAAAGGACACAACAACAGTATGAACTGTGGGGGAGAGCGGGATGTTATGATGTTTTGGGATGTTTCGAATGGGAATTGAACCGCCCACCACCCAGTTGAGGGACGGCCGCACTCTTCAAAAAAAAAAAAATTGATTTCCTATCCTTAGCTATCATTTAACCGGTATCAAGAAACAAATGTTAAACATGACCTTAACTACAGTAAAATTGGCAATAGTTAAACTAGATAGATTTTAAATGACTGGCCAGCCATTGTCATTTTTCCTTTTTTTGAGTTTGATCTCAGAACAGAACAAGTAGAGCAGATTAAAGTTCCTCTGAGTGCATGGGGATAGACACAGTTTATCAGAAAACACAGCAGTACCTGCATACTCTGGAGCGAGCCAATCTAAAAAGAATACAATCAATCAAAAACCAAAGTACTGCATGCCACATTTTAGGTAAATGGTTAGAATTGTTTTAACAAGATTTATTTTGTATTAAATAGATACCAGACTCAGTGAAGTGGTCATTCTGTAGAGCTACTTAACTTCAGGAAAACATATAATGTTTGATATTTTTGTGAAATATTTCAGTGATAAACTATAATATTTGACATTACCAATTGTTAAAGTATTTTGATTAGGTTTAAAAAAGTTTGTGAATGAACAATGACTGTATGTGGAACACCTGACTCATGGAACATCAAAATCTTTGTGTTTTACTTGGGAATGCATTGTGCAGCACAATTTTATTTATCAAATAGTTGTATTTAAAATCTACACTCTGCCCCTTCATTGCATCCACAGCGTTTCTCTCTGTCGGGTACTCTGCACTGCCATTTGGCCCGTAAACACAAACAACAGTGAGAGACCTGGGGACCCTGAAACCGAAGGCGCAGGGAAGCGACCCTCTCGTTCACCGGGGTGAACTCCAAAACATGGCGGCTGAGCTGGGGGGCAATGAGCAAGCCCACACCAGCCCGCCGCCTCTCACCGCAGGCAACTCCAGAGTAGTGAAGAGTCTACCCTCTCTCGAAGAGTTGGGTTCCAGAGCCCAAGCTGTGCCCGACTATTATATATACTATATACACTATACATTCGCTGGACAGAATTAGACTCTAACATCTTAAAAAGTGTTTGGAACTTCACTGTATTTTGTTAAATTGGCTCAAGGCCCCAGATTGGCTCCCAAATTCACACATGCCTAACGCGCGTGATGTTTTTATGATTCAGTTTGGCCTGTTTTTATCAGAAACGACAGATATGACTAAAGTTCAGCTATAAGCTTAAGTGAAATGTGAGAAAAATTAAACTCTGAATTAGTCCAAAAGGCTACACTATGCCTACCTATGAATAAGCAAGATGTACAGCAATATAAAAACACCAAAGCCTTGTTTTGATTGCCATCAACTTATGATCACTCACCCAAACGTTGCAATAAAATCCATTTTCATTTGTGTCTTTTTCTGAGGAAATGTGAGAAAACCACTCTCCTGAGGCTGAGCTGAAGTTCTTTCACTATTCTGTCAGATCCAAATATTGTCCAGCTTCATAACGCTCGCTCTATGGGCTAATGTGCCGTTATTGATCCCTGCTCCACACGGGACTAAGCAGGGCTTTGTGTCCTGGGACCTCGGATTTACCGAGCGCCATGGTGCGTGAGGATGATCTCAAAAGGGCAAAAAACATGTCTGTTTGATTCATTAGCCCTTCTGTGGAAGATTTAACAGTGTACACTTCATAATGACAATTCAGGCAACAACCGTGAACAGTAATTGAGTCAATTTGAGGTGGGTTTATGAATATGTCAAAAAGGAACACATAGCAAGCGATTTATCTGCCTAAAAGCTACACATAGTACTTTTAAGCGTATTTTAAGCGTATTTAGCCTGTTGATAGTGACAGATATTGTAAAACTAACAGTATAAAAATAATAATTAATTCTAGGCTGATAACTAATAAGAACAGAGACCAAAGTCAGGATTTGTACCTGAGTTATGTGCACACAGTGTGCAGGTAGAGGCACAGACTGTAGAAGGGTGGCACATTTAAATTACATATTTTGTTCTAGTCTGTTCCTCTCTCAATGGTCAATACAGGGCACAACCAGGTATTTTGGGGTCCATGAAAAAATCTTACATTGGGCCCCACCACCGCAAGCTCCACTGACCTATTGCTGTAAGTGACTTTTTACTAGAAGTGACTCTTGGGTTCAGAGCTTTAGAGGCTGAATGAACTCAGGAGAAAATTCTGGTGGCTGTTATGATATTATTACAGAGCAAGCACAATTATGGGAACAATTAGTTTTTACTGACTCAGCTCAAATATTTGAAGTTAGATTGTTTAAAAGAAACAAAGAGCCAAACTATCTACGAAGACCAACTCTTTTTTAATGTGGACACAACACTAAAATGTAAATTGGGTCTACACAAATGAGATTTTGGACCACCAACTCATTCGGGACTTCCACACTGAGACTCATTCCCCATCAGTCTGCTCTGCACTTAAGCAGCCAGCTCACTACTCGTCTGTGTCAGATTGTTCTGACTCTATGAGTGAACAGCCAGCACTGCCTGTTCTTGCTACTGGCTTTTGTTCAGTTCTGTCTATTCATCGGGTCCGCTTCCTCTAGTGGACTCCAGCCAGATCTCCAGCTCGGCTCCTCTGCTTGCTCCTGCCAACTTTACTTTCTTTTTAGTTATCCCCACATTTAGCCAATAATTTAATAATCAACTTTTTACATTATTTTTTACTTTCTTTTAACTGGATTTTTATGTTTTTGATTATTTTTACTTTTTAAACTGCTTATTATTCAAAGATTTCTGAAAATTAAATACATTTTCTTAAAATTTAGGGACTTATGATTTGAGGAAGAGGTGCTGCTCGTGTTTATCGCAGTGTCAAGACAAACACGAATGTTTTAGTAGTTTGAGTTTTGACCCTCTGAGAGTGCATTACTTTTAGTCTAAATTACTCTAGACTATCCAGCTGTGGAGGCAGGGTTGCTGTCATCTACAGGGCTGATAATAAATGTTCTACCCTCCCTAAAATACTTTCTGTTCATTTGAATACCTGCTCTTATAACTGTGTGGCAAACGGCCTGTTTTCTGTGCCATTATCAAAAGACCACCAAAAGCCAACAATATTTGATTTGATTCATTGATGAATTCTCAGATTTCCAAGCCTCAATTGTTCCTACAGATGAAAGTATATTAATTGAGGGTGATTTTAACTTGCATGTATGTTGTCTTAATTCTTCCTATATTACCACTGATTTTATTAATTTATTAGAGTCTTTTAATTTAATTCAACACATTAAGAACCCAACTCATAAAGGCCATACTCTCTAATATTTTAATGATAGTTTGTATCCTCTCACACTAAATCCTACAACAACTATGTGCACACAGACTTTTAAAACTGATGCTGCCAACAGATTTAGCAGCATGTTTTCAGCTGCATTAGTTAACAATAACCCTGCATCCTCTGTACACAACACTTTAAATAATTTTAACAATACATGTCAGACAATTCTAGATGACATAACTCCAATTAACACAAAACAAATGAAACTGAAATTCCTTCCCTGGCTTAATGACCAAACTAGAAATCTGAAACAGCAATATAGAAAAGCCGAACGCAAATGGAAGAAGGACCAATTACCTTGGAAAACCTCAAACACCTAATGCACACTTTTCAATGGGCAGTAACTCTAATCTCACAACATAACCACAATTATGTTTCAAAACAATACAATCTATTACTTCCACTCTTACTGCACCAAGTGACGGCTCTGCTGAACAATGTGAGCTTTTTCAATCTCACTTTATTAATTGCAAACATCAGACATAATATTACATCAGGTATTGCCATCTCAGATGTCTTTATTCAAACTCTACCACCTCCCAATTAGACTTCTTACCCACTCGATTTATGAAAGAAACCCTGGATAGTGTTGGCCTGTATATTCTGTCTCTTATAAATTGTTCACTGTCATCTGGCTCCTTCTCCTCTTGTTTTAAGTCAACATGCTATTGACTGCTATTGTTCGGCCAATTCTACAGAAACCCTCACTAGACCTGGGCAACTTCAACTATCAAACTGCCTTTCCTCCAAAATCTTGGAGAAAACCGTTGCCACCCAATTGATCGAGCACCTGATTAACAATAAGATCTTTGATAAGTTCCAATAATGCTTTCGCTCTAATCATAGAATTGAAACGGCCCTTATTAAAGTTACTAATGACTTGGTAATATGGATTAAATATGATTAACCGTAATCATTCTGCTAAAGCCCCTCAAACAATATGTTGGCATTTCCAACTCAGCACTTTCCTGGTTTTCCTCATAATTTACATTGCGATCATTCTAAGTTGTATTAGGTCAGTTCTTATCTTGATATCTTATCTATCCCATTTTCTAGATACATGCCTTCTTAAGACCAGATTATACAGAAACATAACATAAATGTTCATCTATATGCAGACAATACACAACTATAGATTTTGTGACATCCAATTTATTAGGTCAGAAATGCAACACAAAAATTGAGTGAGGGAGTTGTGGTCGGCCAAAGGGATATGTCTTACAGCTTAATGAATCAAAAGCCAAAATAATTGTATTTGGCCCCCCGCAAGCTACTCAAACAATCCATAATTCACTAGTTAACCTGATCCCCTTCTAAAGCCATCCGCCCGTAACCTGGGGTTCATCTTGGATTCTTACTTCTGCACCTCCAGCCACGATTCTGTCAAACTGATTAAGTTTGCGGATGGCACTACCCTCATCGGGCTCATCTCGGACAACGATGAGTCTGCCTACAGGAGGGAGGTGGACCTGCTGGTGTCCTGGTAAAGTTACAGGGCTCGCCCTGACAGACCTCCCCATTACCACCGTAGACTCCTTCAGCTTCCTTGGTACCACCCTCACTCAGGACCTCAAGTGGGAGCCCACCATCGGCTCCCTCATCAAGAAAGCCCAGCAGAGGATGTACTTCCTGCGGCAGGTGAGAAAAGCCAAGCTGCCAGTGCAGGTGATGGTGCAGTTCTACACGGCCATCATTGAGTCCATCCTCACCTCCTCCATCACCGTGTGGTACGCTGGAGCCACAGCTAGGGACAGACAAAGACTGCAGCGCATTGTGCGCTCTGCAGAGAAGGTGATCGGCTGCAGCCTTCCATCTCTCCAGGACCTGTACGTCCAGGACTTGGGGACGAGCAGGTCGGATCACAGCCTTACCCTTCTCACCTTGGACATAGACTATTTGAGTCACTCCCCTCGGGCAGGAGATTACGGTCCATTCGGACCAGAACCTCCCGCCATAAGAACAGTTTCTTTCCCTCTGCCATTGGATTCTTTAAGACTTCATAACACTTGTCACTTTAATAAGCACATAAATCGAGAACTATCCATTGCACTGCAAATTTTGCACCATATCTACAAACTGTAAATTGTGTGTTTATATTCAAGTTTTAGTCTGTATTTTTCTTTTTATTTATCTTGTATTTTATTTTATATTGTGTGCATGCCCTTCACGTTGCACTTTATCACCGAAGCAAGTTCCTAGTTTGTCAATCTTCACTGACAATGGCAATAAACAATTTCTGATTCTGATTTAATTCCATTTCAACACACAGATCACAAAGGTTGTACAATCGTGCTTATATCAAATCCACACCATAGCCAAGATTTAAAAAATGTTTTCCGCAAGCTGACTTGGAGAGCATTATTCATGCCCTCATCTTCAGTAAGCTACATTATTGTAACATGCTTTTTTACAGGCACTGGCTACCAGTCAATTTTAGAATTGATTTTAAAATATTGTTACTTACTTTTAAAGCCATCTATGGCCTAGCTCCTGACTATATTTGCAGTTATTGTCCCTGTACGTCCCTCACGTTTTGTGCCCCCCTCCCGACTCATCTAGAGCGACCAGGGTTCCATAGAATCTAGGGTTCCATAGGAACCCTCTGCCTGAGGTGCCCAGGTCGGCTAACACTGTGATTACTTTTAAATCTGAACTAAAAACCTATTTTTTCAAAACCTCCTTCAGCCTATAATAACTTGCCCAAGATTCAGGGCATATTGAGCCACTGAATCATAGCCTTGTTTTAAGTAGAACAAATGTTGACTCGTTTCTTTATTCTGAGTAGGGTGATCAAAATTGCAAAAATGTGCTTCATTAGTGAAATATAAGTATAATTGGCATATGGGATTTTTTTCCCCAAACTGCAGTAGCCCACTCCAAAGCTTTTCCCATAAGTAATCCCTTTTATATAAGCAACACGGGCTCTTTCGGCGCTACAGTATATGTTTGTGGATGCAGTTCCAAAAGAAGTTCATATTTTAACAAAAAAAAAAACACAAGAGCCCAAATCACCAGAATAGGGTTGTGGGGTTAAGATGAAGGGCTCATGTGGGCACAGGAGTTGTACAGGTTGTTCACTCACCGCTGGCGGATCTTGGACTGAAGAACTGGTGGCGCCGGAGTTTGTGTTGGCTGTAGATAGCTGGGTCATGACGTGAGTGAGCTGAGTACCAAATCCATTGACATGAGCGGAAAGACCTCTGATAGCCTCCATGACTTCATTTAGTCCTTTTTCATGGCGTCCAATGGTTTTACCCTGATAAGGAAGAGCTTTGAGAATGTCTTCTGAGTCCACGGGGTCCATTTCGGGCCACATTGTTCTGTTAGGTAGCCGGAAGCAGAGACCTAAAGCAAACACAGAAGTTGGTAAGGTTGTACAACAAATAAGGTCAATGACTTCGCGTGGTAAACGCGTGGTGTTGTCCTGGCAAAGGGGCACATAGGCAGACAGAGGATACTGGAGGAAGAGCACAAAACAAATTAGATACTTCTAAGGTAGGTGAGGTATATGAGGTAAAACACAAGATCAAAATGCTAGGCTGTAGTGTTGTACCACTGAGTAGACAAAACAATCTGGCGATGAGTGGAAGAGAGCTTGGAGTCTTTATACTGTAGTTGATGAGAAATGAGGAACAGCTGCATCTGCCTGCCGACCACTCCCACCAGCCAGACCTAAAACCAACATGACCACAAAGACTAGGGACACAAGACAACACACACTGGGCTAGACCATAACAATCAATGTGTTCTGTGACGAGGTACGTAATTACTGCCCGTAATCTGGCTGATGACCTTACAAGGGGTAAGGCATTGTCAGAATACCTACAACCAAGTCGCTGGTGTCAAGGCCCAGATTTTCTCTACCAGTCTCCTGGCTTATGGCTCGAGCCTCCATAATCCTTTGCTGATGACCATGACCATAATCAATCAGAGATTAAGCCAAAGTTCTGTGCAAAGATAACACTTTCAAATCATAATTGTATTTCAGCACTCACCAGACTTTTCAAACAAACCTGTTCAGCAAAGCCCTCCTTCTCAAGAGAATGATAACTCCTAACCTTCCATTTCAATCCACCAAATGCCCCTCACTGGAGCTTAAGAGAAAAATCTGTTCAGTTAAGCAAGCACTTGGTTTACTTGGTGTTCAGTTGGTCACTGTATAAGTCCTGCATACACTCTTATTAGAGATTGAAGGTATTCTAAACTCAAAGCCTTTGAGGCTATGTCTCTCCCAATGGTGCAGACCCTGATCCAGTGACCCCTAACCTTCTCCTCACGGGGCGGTGAGATTCATCTCTTCCTCCAGTATCATATCTGTGCTCTGAGCTGCTTTTAATCAGGAATCAGGATTCAGGAAGGTTTTATTGCCATTGTCAGTGAACAGAATTCACAAACTAGGAACTTGCTTCGGTGATAACGGTGCAACAAATTACATTTATTTACATTTACAGACACACAAAGATTGCAAACTACACCATTGCAGCCATATTCTCGGCACAATGATCTTCAGGAAAATGAAATAAGGCATTGTACAGTCGCAGTTACAACATAAGTGACATAGACACGATAAGAAGGGGGGGGGGGGCGGGGCGGGATGTCAAATGGCAGACGGATTGTGATAGGAGTGGTACGAGGCTTCGAGGTATTTAGCGGAACTGTGTGTGAGAGTCCCATGGCCTTGTCCTTGATGGAATACAGGGAGTACCACTAAGATAAGATAAGGCCCAGCTGCTGGCCAGACTTCTAATTGAGAGAAGGGACTGGGCATATATAAAGACAGAAAATTGTAATTTATCCATTTTGATCTTCGGTATTTTATCCGGATTGTAGTCAATCAGTTCTGGTTCTTTGTAAGTAACTTTGATGTTTCATCCAGTTTCGTGGTCAGACCCGTTGTACCGCGTAGCAGCTCACAGGTCTGATTCTCGATCATATGAGTACTTTTCCTCGGCAGTCCAGAGAATAACGCATTGCAATAGTCCAGCCTGGATGTGACAAATGCATGAATGAGAATTTCAGTATCAGCTAAAGGCAAGGCAATTTTATTTATATAGCACAATTCATACACTGGGTAACTCAAAGTGCTTTACAGGAATAAAAGACAATTTACAAGATTTAGATTAAGAAACATAAGAAAAAATTAAAAACATTTTAAAAAGAAGAGTGCAGATAAAAGAAAAAACTAACATTTTAGGTTGTAGTGTAGGCGGAGCTAAAGAGGAAGGTTTTTAACCTCCCCTTGAACATTGTTAAAGTTGAGGCTTGTTTTACTTCATCTGGGAGGCTATTCCAGGTTTTTGCTGCATGAAACTTAAACGCTGCTTCACCCTGTTTAGTTCTAACTCTGGGCACGAGCGGAAGGCCTGTCCCAGATGTTCTCAGAGTCCGAGGAGGTTCATAAGTAACTAGCATGTCAGAGATATATTCTGGTGCTAAACCATTTAGAGACTTGTAAACCAGAAGTGTTTACCAGAAGGGGCGGCAGTAGCTCAGTGGGTAGAGCGGTCGTCTTTCAACCGGAAGGTAGGCGGTTCGATTCCCGCTCTCCCCACAGTTCATACTGTCGTTGTGTCCTTGGGCAAGACACTTAACCCACCTTGCCTCCAGTGACTGTAACACTGGTAATGTAATGTAATGTAATGTAATGTAAGTCGCTTTGGATAAATGAATAAATGTAAATGTTTTAAAGTCTATTCTCTGAGCAACAGGAAGCCAGTGCAGAGATTTTAAAACTGGCGTGATGTGGTTGTACTTCCTGGTTTTGGTTAGAACCCGAGCAGCCGCGTTCTGAATAAGCTGCAGCTGTCTTAACCCTCGTTTTGAGAGACCAGTGAGCAGGCCGTTACAGTAATCTAACCTGCTGGAGACAAAAGCATGGATAAGTTTCTCTAAGTCTGGTTGAGACATCATCCCTTTGACTCTGGAAATGTCCATGATGACCCCTAGATTTCTAACCTGATTTTTAGATTTTAGAGAAAGAGACACGAGGTGGCTGCTGACACTTTCTCTTTGTTTCTGTGGCCCAAAGATGATTAGTTCAGTCTTGTTTCTGTTCAGTTGGAGAAAATTATTTTGCATCCACGTGTCAATCTGTTCGATGCAGTGACACAGTGAATGGATTGGTCCATTTTCACCTGCTGTGAGTGAAATGTAAATCTGAGTGTCATCTGCATAATTATGGTATGATACGTCACAGCTGCATATTAACTGGCCTAAAGGAAGCATGTAGAGATTGAATAATAGAGGTCCCAAGATAGACCCCTGTGAAACCCCACATGTCAGGGCCATTTGGTCTGACACACAGTTACCAACTGAAACAAAGTACTTCCTGTCTTCAAGATAGGACTGAAACCATTTAAGGGCAGTTCCAGTGATACCTATCCATTCCTCTAGTCTTTGTGTCAGGATTTCATGGTCCACTGTATCAAACGCAGCACTCAAGTCCAACAGAACTAAGACAGAGACTTTGCCTGCGTCAGTGTTTATACGGATGTCATTTGTGACTTTGATAAGTGCAGTCTCAGTGCTGTGATGGGGCCTGAATCCTGACTGAAAAGGATCAAAGCAGTTGTTAAGTAATAGAAAGTCATTAAGTTGCTGATATACAACTTTTTCGATGACTTTCCCTAAAAATGGCAGGTTTGATATGGGCCGATAGTTGTTGAGCACTGTAGCATCAAGACTGCTCTTCTTTAGGAGAGGCTTAATGACAGCAGTTTTTAAGGCCCTTGGAAATGTTCCAGACTGTAAGGAATTATTGACTATATCAGTGAGTTGTGGTAATGTCACGGTGTGCCTTGCTTCTCCTTTGTATTTGTTTTGTGTGTTCTGTGGGAGTACGCGGCCCTTTTAAAACTTTGGTGACGCACGGACAAACTCGTGCTGGGGAACGCCCACCACACCTGCGAAATCACCGTGACCAATAAGATGTGCCCGGGTCTAGTTTAAAAGGCCCAATAGAAGGACAGTAAAAGAGTAAGAGCGAGGAAGAGAGACAGAGAGCAAAAAAGAGAGACGGAGAGCGAAAAAGGAGACGGAGAGAAAGAGACGGAGAAAGGAACGGAGAAGGAAAGAATATCGAACAGCACGGAGTGACAGATCAGTGAACGGCAAGGGGAAGCCACAGAAACCTCAAAGATCGCCACATACAACGCTCAGAACCAGCTAAGTAGAGGGAAGTGTCCATAACTGTGTGGAGGTTATACCTACCCGAGCTGTTTGTTTGTGTGACTGAGACCGCCTTTTCCTGTCCACAGCGCCGTCTCCCACTCCAGGAGAGGGACCGAGCCAGGAATTGAGGAGCGACTGGCCGTATCTTCACGGACCAAGAGGGGACCAGGAAAAGGAACCTGTACACCGCCATAAAACGCTAAGTGAAGGGACGTGTCCCGTATAACCTGCATGCTGTGTGGCTTTATTGAATTTTTTATAGTGTGGTCGTTAATCCGACATTATTGTGTGTTATAAATAGTTTCGTGGCGTGCTGGGACTTTGAAGTCCACTGGGACCGCTGGGAGGGCAGCAACACTCATACCGGCCCTGCGGCACGTACTGGAGGGCGAGGACCACAACCAAACTACTCCTCTAAAAGACTGTTCTTTCACACAATCCCCGGACTTTCCCTGCAAACCGTGGATTAGCTTCAAAGCCCTTGCTGGGCTCTTTAGATAGATCATTGTTGTTTTTATCTTGCATGTTTTAATAAATTTTGATTTTTTTAAATTGTAAACTCAGTCCCCTTGTATTTCTTTGTGGTACATTTCTTGGTGATCAAACGAACCTGAAGCCGAGGGCGGCGACAGTAACAAACTGCTTAGTACTGATTTTAGAAATCTAGTGGGTAAAACATCGAGGCAGCAGGTGGATGAACTCAGGCTGGAGACAGTTTTTTCAATTGTTCTGTCATTAATGAGAGTAAAATGTGTTAAACCAATCAAGTGTCTCCTAGGTGGCTGCAGTATTGTTGTATGCCCTTTGGACTGTATCGCATGTTTAATGCCTTGAACCTTGTCGTTGAAAAACAATGCAAACTCATTGCATTTAGTGGTGAAACTAATTCTGGTGGAAATGGAGCTGGAGGGTTTGTTAATCTGTTCACTGTAGCAAACAGGACACGCAGGTTGTTACTATTGTTGTTGATGATCTCTGAGAAGAATATTTCTCTTTCTTTTTGCAAAGTTTGATTGAAAACATGCAAATTTTCTTTGTATACCTCATAATGAATTAAGAGTTTAAATTTACGCCATTTTCTTTCGGCTTTTGGCATTCCCTTTTCTGTGCCCTGACAGAGTGAGCATTGCTCCATGAAGCCTTCTGCCTCGTCCTGATCACTTTAACCTTAACAGGAGCAATGGTGTTCATAACATTTAAAACACCTGAAGTATAACAATTCAACAAATCATCAACTTGACCTGATGAGGCATTTTCAAACCTGATTGCCTCCATAAACTGTGTCCTGGTGTTATCGTTAATGTAGCTCTTTTTTACAACAGTAGGTCCAACAGCAACTTTTGGAATTATGGACAGATAAAAAAAGACACATGAATGATCAGATAGAGCAACATCAATCACAGTGAAATCTAAAACATGAACACCTTTAGTAATGACTAGGTCCAGAGTGTGACCTCTGTTATGGGTCGGCTCATTAACATGCTGACAAAGACCAAAAGTATCAATAATAGTAGAAAGTTCTTTGGCATTTCTGTCACAAACATTATCCACATGCACATTAAAATCACCAGATATGACTATTTGTTCATATTCTGTGCAAATAACCAGCATTTCAGTAAACTCATCAATAAAATCATGACATTGTTGGGGTGGTTTGTAAAGAACTACATATAAAATAGATGGAGAAAACCTCAACTCCATTTTGAATGACACATACTCAAATGATGAAAACTCACCAAGTGATAGCTTCTGGATAAGAATATTATCCCTAAGAAAGGCACATACACCACCACCCTTTTTGTTTTCCGTATTTTGGATAAAAATGTGAAATTCGATGGGGTGGATTCAATAAGGACCGCATTTCCAGTACTGCTGTCTAACCATGTTTCTGTTAAAAACATAAAATCAAGCTTATTTGAAGTTATAAAATCATTAATTAAAAAAGATTTGTTTCCAAAAGACCTGACATTGAACACTGCAAGTTTTAAGTCCGTTTGAGCAGGACCTGACTTTATCTGTTTGCAGGATTTGAATCAGATTTGTCTGATTAGACAATCTAACTGTTATTCTCTTCTTTAATCTGCGACTTCTGACTGTAGCTATGGAGCTAGGGGGGAGTGTGCTCTCCCAGGGCCTCAGGTTGATAAGTGGTTTATTATGACGAAAAGTCCTGGAACAGCAGAGGCCCTCAGTGTCCTAATCACTGATAGTAGCCTTGATGCTAGTCAAGGCTTTTGGAGCTGGTCTGGGAGGAGCTGGTTTGGGAGGGGTGGAGAGGGTCTGACAGGGGTGCATTGGACTCTAGGTAGTGGCCGAGGTGAAGCAGTGGTACTCCTGGGTGGTATTGGGGGTGATGTTTTTAGTGATGATGATAGAACCCGTGACCTGGCCAAGTTAGGTGTAAGAGGTATCATCTTAATTCCAGATTTAACTAAAATTTCCAGGTGATCTGGAAATCCCATTGGTGAATCCGGAGATGGGACAGGGATGGTGAGGTCCAGAAGGTGTTGATGTTACTGGGGGTCCATGGTCCTATTGGGGAGTCCATTTCAGTGGTGGAGGTGTTGATGGTGGTAGAGCCAGAGGAGGATCCTTGGCTGGTGAGGAAGGGGTGCTTTTTTCATTCAGTGGCTGAGGACCCTTTCTCTGTTCAAGAGGGCGCCCAGAACCATTTAGGTGTCTCAGGGAGTGCAGGAGATTATCCGTTAGCCTCCTGACCCCTCCCTGTTTAGATGTGGACCCTTTCCTTTGAACAGGTCGTCACGTTGCCAAAGAGAGGCAGGAACGAATTTTTGAGATATTCCTCAAGTGAAAAAAGCCCAGTTTAGTGACCTCACTAATGTGCTGCTGCAGAGATAGTGTGGAGTCACAAATGACACCAAGGTTCCTCACAGTGTTGCCGTGCTCCAACACACAATTGTTGATTGAGACTGTAAGATTGTTGAACTTGTGCCGATGACTGGCAGGACCAAATAACAAGAGCTCTGTTTTATCCAAGTTCAAATGGAGGCAGTTTTGAGACATCCATGTTTTAATTAAACGAGGCAGGCCTCTAGGACGCTTGATGTCAGTAGTATTATTCGCTTTTATTGGTAGATACAGCTGTGTATCATCGGCATAACAGTGGAAGTTTACTCCATAACTTCTGATGATTTGTCCCAATGGTGTAACATATAGTGAAAAAAGTATGGGACCAAGCACAGACCCTTGTGGCACACCGAATTTCACTGGTGCCGTGGAGGAGAAGGATTTCTTAAAAGAGACAAAATGAGACCTATCACACAGATAGGATTCTAACCAAGCAACCACCAACTCCTTGTTGGTCTTTAAACTCTTTGTTTCTAACAACTCTTACATACATTTTTGAATAACTTTATTTAAACAATGTTCGGTGTTGGTGGCACTGATATGTCTTTGTTTTTAGAAGTCAACTATAACTCTGTGAAGTCAACATCCATGTCTTCTGTTTGTGTGCACTGTTGCATTTAAATGTTCTGAAACTTATTCCTGATCTCCTCACATTCTTACCGATGCTCCATAAAGATGTTAAACCTTAATCTAAAATACAATGATAAATTCTATCTATTTTAAATCCATTATATTTACAGACAGATCTATTTTACTTTTCGTCTCAGACAGTATTGACTATTTTGCTTATGTTGAGTAACTTATGACTTTATTTCATCAGGTGCCAACGTCCACATCAGCCCCACTGTGAGTGTAGCTGTGTTAAAAACATGTTCTGTGTGTTTACATTGGTGCAGTTTGTTTGTGTTCACCTTTTATTCATTTAGATAGCACAAACCCTGAAGAAATGGTTTTTGAATCTAATAAAATTATTCCAACACCATTGGGGGAGAAAACTTAACATAACTCAAAGCTTCAAGAGACTTTTCGTATTGATAAAATGTTTATTTAAACAGCTACTTTTCTCATATTGTTGGAAAAAAGTGTATTATTGTTGAATAAGGTTGAGAGAAAACAAATAATGTCTTTTAATGACTTTAAGTAAAAAGTAAAAAAAGAGTTCAGAGTCATCTTTTGCAAAAGAACATTTAAGTCTGTGTTTATAGAGTTACATAACAACCCCAATGTAATGTAGACAGGCTTAGAATTTATACTGAAATTACTGGCACAGTTGTGTCAGTTTCCAGTACGCAGGATTGTCCTGCACGTATCCTCTGCTGCGGTCAAGGACAGCACAAATAACTAACAAACAAGTCTTTTAAGCAAATCGATTATTTAAACATTACACTCACCACAGTTTATTTGAGCTGGCATAAATAATAGTTCACTGCCCACTTTGTGGTCTATAAAAGAAAGCAAGTGTCTCCTGATTTTTATACATCTCTCATCAACATCATGCTGTTGTCTGTTGTCTTTCTGGGTCTGTTCCTGGGGGTGGTCTCTCCTTCTGAGGTGAAGCTGGAGCATTGTGGCTGCCCCCTGTTCTGGTTCAACTTCAATGGACGTTGTTACAAATATGTGTCCTCAAACATGACCTGGGCTCAGGCAGAGGTCAACTGTTTGTCACAGAACGCCAACTTGGTGTCTATTCACAGTCTGGAAGAAAATACCTTTGTCCAAGCTCTGATTCAGAATTTTGACCCTAGTCAAGGGCGCACTTGGAATGGACTCAGCGACATCCATCATGAAGGAACGTGGATGTGGTCGGATGGAACCCGGGTGGACTATGTCCTGTGGTCCTCAGGAGAGCCCAACAATGTGGCTGGAAAAGAACATTGTGTTCAAGTTAACGATAAGTCACTTCCGAAATGGAACGACGTTCCTTGTTCACATACTTATCCTTCTGTCTGTGCAACTCGCATTCCCAGCTCGTCTCAATAATATGTCAGTGACATGTTACTCAGAGCAAGTGCTGCTGTTCAACAATAAAAAGATGGATTGTTAACATCTGTTAGAAATGTCTGTTCTCATTATTTGACATTTAACACCATGACAATATGAACTGGGGAAATGGGCCTAAATCATTAAAACAGTTCCAAATAACTATGAGCCTTTCGGAACATAATCTAGTACAATAGAGATGTTCTCAATAAAACAAGAGCCACAGGTTAAAAGTAAATGCTGTGGAAGAGCAAATGAATGATATTATATCATGTGGGGTTTTAGGAGTCGGCAACAATTAGTCTCAGACTTTGACCTACACCCTTTTGGTCAGTGTAAATAAACTACACTAACTTAAAAAAAATTGTGAGAAAAGTTACTACTGCTGCTGTGACTGGCATTTGTTCAAATTGTGAAAACAAGGACATAAGATAAAAAGTGTAACAGGTAATTGTTGAGACATGGCACACTGGAGAGTGAAAGTGGGACAGTCACCCTGCTCCTGTCAGTTTCTCCAAACTGTGCTGACACAACCTCCTGTCTGTTTGACTCCTGAGACATGTCCACATCAATGTAAGCTACATACAGACAAATAGAGAAAATGAGCTGTGGTTTTGTCAGGGTTTTATTTTTATTTAATTTTTTTTGTATTTATACAGCGCTTTTCCACCTATACCTACCAGTGTTACAGCTGACACCACTGGAGGCAAGGTGAGTTAAGTGTCTTGCCCAAGGACACAACGACAGTATGTGGGAGAGAGCAGGATGTTATGATGTTTTGGGATGTTTGGCGTTGATCGATCCCCCACCCGCCCGGTCAAAGGGCGGCCGCTCTACCCACTGAGCTACTGCCGCCCTATTTGTATGTTTAGTTTGCTAAAAGGAGTTCAAACCATTTTAAATGACTTTTTGACAATTCAAGTTCTTTTAGGATGAAATAATTTACCACAGATATTGTTTTTTCCCCTGACATTGTAATCATATAGATTTCATGTGGAGGTGTCACTTGGAAAGATTCCCTTCCCTTTGGTTTAAACCCACTCGACCACAAAGTACTGCAGCCTCAGAGGGTCAAAACTACTAAAACATTTGTGTTTATCATTGACACTGTGTAAAACATGAGCAGAATCTCTTCCCAAAATCATAAGTCCATAAATGATGGAAAAAATTATTTAATGTTCAGAAATCTGTGAATAATAACCTGTTTAATGTTTAATGCAGCAGCCTCTTGCTGCACAAGAGTTTAAGTCTGTGAGCTGAAAGAGTTATCTGCAGGTACCTCAAGCAAGTGTGTTTTGCTGTATTTTTATGATAATCTATTTTAAATCCATCATACTTATAGCCAGATCTATTTTAATCATTGTTTCAGACAGCATCGACTATTTTGCTTATGTTGAGTAACTTATGAGTTTATTTCAGCAGGTGCCAACGTCCACAGCAGCCACAGAGTCACAGGGGCTGTGTGCTGTCTCCAGCAGCAGGTGCTCTGTGTTCTCACACTTTACTGTGGCACAAAACAAACTGAACTGAACACATTCTTATGGTTCCATAGCATATAATAACCTGAGAAGAAGCACATAACAAGACATCCATTAAATCAAATACGAAGTTGTCATAGAAAAACCTGGTTTAAACAGCTGCTACTTTCTCAGTTCAGTTGGTATCTGTTTTATTTATCAGAGCACGTCCCACTTCAAAGCAGATGAAAGTAGGGTGTCACCTGTTCAAAAGTTGTAGGCAGTAAAGCTTGTGGTCTTTAAAATGTAAATCTGCAAAAGAGAATAACCAGTGCTCACCAGTAAACTCCATTATTGAACTGTGAGTGTGACTGTGTTACAGACAAACCTCTCACAAGAACAAGAAAGATATTAAAACATGTCCTGTGAGTTGTAGCGAATATGTTGGCAGTAGGTAGTGATGATATTTCAGATTGATGTTATCTTATTAAGATTTAATTGCGGGGCACCATTCTCGATCTAATAATTATTATTTCATAACCGTCTTGAGAACAAACAGTTATGTCTCTGATAAAACTATTCAGTCTCGTACTTTTAAGGGAAGAATTCTATTGTTTTCGTATAAATCTTAAAATAAACAAGTAAACATGTAAAAACCATTACAAGGATATGAAATTTTATGGGGTTTTATTAAAACAAAGTTATACACATTAATAATAATAATAATGAATAATGGACAGTTCATACTGTCGTTGTGTCCTTGGGCAAGACACTTAACCCACCTTGCCTCCAGTGACTGTAACACTGGTAATGTAATGTAAGTCGCTTTGGATAAAAGCGTCTGCTAAATGAATAAATGTAAATGTAATAAATGAAAATAATGCAGTTATGGGAAACAATGAGAATAATTAACACAAGAGGGAAACACAGAAGAATAACAACATTTTATCAGAACTTCGTGGAGTGAAGGAGGTTTTTGATTAACTAAAACTTGGATAGTTGCTTAATAAAAGGGGCATTTGAATAGCGGATATGGTAGAGGTTCTGATGGGCCTACTTAGACAATGTACAGGTTTATAACACCAAACATCAGTGTCACGTGCTCAACTCACTCTGGTCGCTCGAGGAACTCGGAGGTTCTGACGGCAAAGATCCGAAGGAATGCTTCCAAACTTTTGAAGTAATTTTCCCGGCGGGTTTTTTCCAAGCGACGAGATGGCGGCACGTGTGCGCTGCTCCCATTGGGTAAGCTGCGCGACCGTAGTAGGGAAGAGGAGGCGTCCTGTTATCGTCTTTGAATGTAAGCCAGGCCTCTACCCAGCGGGTGAGATGAAAGTCTTTTAAACAAAAATTGATCACTGGAAAGGGTCTTGAAAGCTGTTTTCTTTGGCGTAAAACGTGCTTTACGAGATTTGGTTCAGTCCAAGTTGCTCTCAGCAGGCTTGTCTTCCAAATGTCTTCCTCGCGCGGAAGTGACGTCAAAATAAAGTTTATCAAAAATAATCAATACTTGTCAAGACTTTAGAGAGAAAAATCACGTTTTAGCACAGAGTGTTACAGAGTGCCGTGGCTTTAGAAAATGAAAAGCAAGCTAATGCTTAGTTACAGGATAGGATGAAGCAGGTCCTGCAGGAAAAGAAGAGGACAGAAGAGAACAGAAGAGAACAAGAGAGGGCGGCTTGGGGGCGTATTCTAAAGCGCTCTTTGTTGAAAAAGGGGCTTGGTTTGTGAATGGAAACAGTGGTGTTCCAGCTGTGACACTGGTGAATGGAACCTTAATGTAAGTCGCTTTGGATAAAAGCATCTGCTAAATGACTAAATGTAAATGTAAATGTAAAATGAATGAAAACGGCTTTTAATCTAAACTAACTTTCCTAACTTATAATGAATTCTCCCTGACTCCCTGTTACCTACATTTTTATAACTCATAAAGTCACAAAAACATTTTGATACCTTGTAGAGTTTACACAAAAATCTAAATTAAACAAATTAACGTTATGAACAAATTAATTTATTCATTTCATTACAACACACAACTGGAAACTAGGGAATGATAAGATAAGAGGGAGTTTTCTTGTTTTCTGTCAGGGAGCAACCCTGTAAGGGACACGTTAATACAATCATTTAAACATTTTCCTTTTAATTAAAACAAGAATGTTCATTAATTTGAAGTCCAAGTCATTCGTCCATTTGGTCACTAGGTGGCAGTATGTGACCATCACAGCAGTCTTAAGGCTGGCAGATGAAACGCATTCCGGGATCAATCAAGGACGTTTGAACACACAAATCGTATTTAAAAGTTTTATGACTGTCTGCCCAGGCGCCATGAGTCTGCGTTCTTTTCCACACATTTCTGTGTTTTATGGCTTTTGGGGCCTGTAAAACAAAATGTTGATGATGTCTGTTGACTGTCTCTGGTTAAACAACACTGACCATCTGTTTTTGGTTTAAAAGGCAGGATGTTAATCAGATCTTCTTCAGTCTGAACAAACACTTTCTGAGGGTCTGTGAAGGAGTTTGAAGCATAAATTGTTAATCCGTGACATTCCGTGAGGGTAACTCACTGAGGTCACTACAGTGTTTACATTGAGCAGTTTGTACAACTCTTCCTAACCATAAATCACCTCAAACCACAAAACTCCTCAAAAAATAACCACTCAGCAGATCAGTGTAACAGGTTCATTGACTTCTTCACATCCAAAATACAAAATATCCGTTCCTCCCTACCACCTTCAAAAAGCTCTTCTCCAATAAATAACAACCTGCTACAACCACCCCACCACACCTATCTCACTTCTCCTCAGCATGCAGCAGGAAGTCGAAATCATCATTAATAAACGAAACCATCCACATGCACCCTGGACCCGCTCCCCTCCCCCCTGCTCAAAGCTCATATTCACTCCATCAGTCCTCTAATAACTAAAATCATAAACCTCTACCTCTAAACCAGCCACGTCCCATCTTCCCTAAAGACAGCCCTCATCAGACCACACCTCAAAATACCCACTCGACCCTGAAGATCTGTCCAACTACAGGCCCATTTCCAACCTCCCATTCATATCCCAAATTTTAGAAAAGGTAGTCTCTGAACAACTCCACAACCATCTCAAATCAAACAGTCAAAATTTCAATCTGGTTTTTGCCCCTCCCATAGCACAGAAACTGCTCTGATCAGGGTCACCAATGACCTGCTGATGGCTCCCCATCTCTCCTCATCCTTCTCGACCTCTCTGCTGCGTTTGACACTGTTGACCACCACATTCTCCTCCATCGCCTCCAACACTACACTGGACTCTCTGACAGTGCCCTCCTCTGGTTTCACTCCTACATCACGGAGAGGACCGAGTTCGTGGCCCTGGGGATGCTAAATCTCAGCCTCACATGGTCACCTGTGGGGTCCCCCAGGGCTCAGTGCTCAGTCCCCAGTGTTGTGCCTGAACGCGTTCATTGAACGATAGTTCATGAACTCGTTCATATTTTGGTTGAACGTGAACTGAACGTGCTGAATTACTGCCTGATGAACGTTACTGTGAACTCGTTCATTCTGGCGTCTGTGAACGGCACGCTCTCTCAGGTTAACTTCGTTAACTGATAGGGTGCCAGATTTCTATAGAGCCTTCCAGGCGAAAACCCGGCTCAAACACACCGCAAACGGGTCTTAATATGTAGCGGAAAAACACCAAATCTGGCAACACCAGCCACCAGTGTTGCTCCGCCGTCCGACGCGTCATCAAAAAAAAAAAAAAAAACATGGAGGCGAAAGCAGGCTGTAGCAAGGCGTATGCTCATTTTAAATAATTTTATGTTTATGACAAGGTCGATGAGAATGGGAGAAATCTCACTTATATGTGCAAACTTTGCCCGTCGGGTTTAAAAAATACAATCCGCACATCAGTTACATCCACAGCAAACCTGAAATGGCACATTCAACTGAAGCACCCGGCTAGCCTTTCAAGGTATGTGAAACTGAAAGCAAATAAAAAATCAGAAGACAGTCAGGACAGATCCTCAACCCAACCCCATTAACTGCGTGCTGTGGCGGCCCGTTGTCATCTCCCAGCCGCAGCTGGACAACCTGGTGGTGCAGTATATTGTTGGAGACCTACAGCCTTTGAGTAAAGTGGAAAGCCCAGCTTTCATAAACTTAATTAAGGGGTTGCAGCCATCCAAAAAGGTGCCATCAAGAAAAAAAGTACAGACACTGTTAAACAAGAAATTTAAAGAAAACATATGTAAACTTAAAACTGAACTGTCTGAGATCGATACTGTGTGCACAACAGCAGATTGCTGGTCGGCTGTGAACAAGGCATTTATGGGCATCACTGTCCACTGGCTAAACAAAACTGATGTTTCTAAGAGATACTCTGCTGTACTGGCATGCCGACGGATTAAAGGAGCACATACACATGAAGTGTTGGCAAAATTATTGTCAGATGTAAACAAAGAATTAAAAATCCACAATACGGTTGCAATAAGGTTGGCTTCCAGTCAAATTCAGAATCGATTTTAAAATTTTTGTCTTGACTTTTAGAGCTCTGCATGGACAGGCCCCCCAGTACATCACTGACCTGCTGACCCCTTACTCCTCCTCCCGCGCTCTTCGGTCTTCTGGTCAGAACCTTCTAACGGTTCCCAAAACCCGTTTTAAAACCCGGGGAGACCGGTCTTTCCAAGCAGTCGCCCCCAGACTCTGGAACGCCCTGCCCCTGACACTGCGAGTGGACGCTTCTGTTGATTCTTTTAAAAAGCAGCTGAAGACACTTTTATTTAAACAAGCTTTTAGTTGATTGGGCTTTTATGTTTTTATGTTTTTATTATTTTGTGGTTTTAATTTTTATTCTCATAGTTTTATTGTTCTTTTATTGCACTTTGTAAAGCACTTTGTGATTTATATCTGTGAAAGGTGCTATATAAATAAAATTTACTTACTTACTTACTTACATGTACAGTAACAGATAATGCTTCAAATTTTGTCAAGGCGTTCAACTGTTTTGGGATGGAGGTTGTTTCTATTGATACTGAAATGCCAGAGACAGTGGTCAACTTTGATGAAACTGAAAGTGAAGATGACAATGAACCAGTGTTCATCTTTGCTGCCGCCAGTGAGAGCTCAGATGAAGATGACCAGATGGAGCCTGAGCCTCTCTCAGGTCTGGATCATCCGTCTCTCCCCCTCAGGTGCATGGCTCACACCTTGAATCTAGTGGCCAAAGATACGGAAAAGGTAACTGAAAAACGTTACAAAACAATGTCGAGGGCTGTTTTTGCAAAAGCATCTGCTCTGTGGAACCTGGTTAAGCGAAGTACAAAGGCTTCTGATGCCTTGGGATTGGCTTTGTTGTGCCAAATGACACAAGATGGAATTCAGTATTTCTTGCCATGGAGCGACTGTCTGGCATAGCAACACTAACTACCAAGGCAGAAATTAACGTGGCTGAGGTCACCCCTCAAAATGATGCCACTCCTAGTACATGAGCTGATTTTGCACACTGTGAGTGATGAGTTTGGCTTTCGCCGATTCTCTCCAGAGGAAGTCAACTTTATACACAAGTTTGTGGATGTGATGAGGCCTTTAACACTTGCACTAAACATCCTCCAAGCAGAGAAGAACATCTTTCTTGGCTACCTGGCTCCAACCATTGTGCAACTACAATGTCAAATGAATGACCTGTTGGATGAGAGCATGAAGCCCACTGTCTCATTACATGCCGACCCCTCATAAAGAGTATCTTGGAGTCACTGAGCACTAGGCTTGCAGGTCTTCTGGAGAAGAGGACAACATACTCTCCGCTATGCTGGTGCCAAGATTCAAGCTAGACTGGGTCCACGATGAGGAGAAACGTATGCAGTACAGATTGATGCTGAAAAGAGAATTTCAAACCCTCAACTCTGATGACTCAGCTGCTAGAGACTCTGGTCAAGCCCAGTCCAGAGGTGAAAGTGACAAGATAGATCCTGCAGCATCATTCTTCAGATTTAACAAAAAACCTCAGGTTTTCCAAAAATCTGAAGTGGACACCTATTTGGATGCCCCAACCACAGATGGGTTTCATGAATACATGCAGTTTTCAAAGCTCAGAAAGCTGTTCATAAAACACAACACTGCCCTGCCCTCAAGCGCTCCAGTAGAGAGGCTCTTCAGCATCGGTGGTCTAATATTCAGGTAGGAATAAACTGTGATTATATTAGTTTTTAATTTGGTATTAAGTACAGTAAATGCCCAGCCTCAATCATAGTTCTTGGTGGTGATTATTCTAGTTCTGGTTTTCAATATAAATATTTGGTCAAATTATTTCAGTTCACAATTGCTTTAAAACAGATTACTGTTCCCATTTTTAGCCATAATATTCATGATGTTAAATTTTCTTGTTATCTCATTCAGACCCAGGAGAAACCGGCTGGGGGATGCCAACTTTGAGAAGCAGCTGATCTTAAATGCCAACAAAAATTTTGAAGGTATATTAATTATTTTTATGATCTGTTTATTGGGCTATAGAAGTACAATGTATTGCCAATGGATATGACTATATTGATGTGCAGAGGTGAGCTGCATAAAATTAACAGAGCATATCTTTTACAGGAAGCATAGAGCAAAAACAGCTGATCCACCAGGGAGAGACTACTGTGACCAAAGACAGGATCTTCATTCAGATAAGGGATTTTCGGGCTGGACAGAAAATAAAACTGTCCTTGGCCCTGCACACTTTTCATTAATTATTATTATATTATTTTTTTATTTTAGTTATTTATTTGGACTGTAACCAGTGGCAGCTATTCATTCATTTAAGGTATTTTCAATGACTGGACAGAAAGTAGAAGCACTGTCCATGGCCTTGGACTCTGACTGAGTCCTTTAAGTTTTTTTTTTTACTTATTCATTGGGCAAACAAGCCAAAAAATTGAAAAGTTACTTAATAATGTTTAAATGTTTTGAACTTTGAATATTACATGTTCGAGTTCAACCTTAATTTCCTTCCTCAGCCTGGTTCCTACCTCAGTTTGTGTTAGTAGAATGGTCTTGAGGGTTTTACTATTCATGTAACTTGTTTGTTGAACCTGCCTGGTATATTTTTCCAGGATTCCAATATTCTGTTTTAGCATGTGGACAATGGAAAATTATTAAAATTGAAAAACGTTTGCACCTTAATGATTACTGTCCTGTTTTTCTTTTAATACCGTAATTACTCATTAAAAAAGACCATTCAAGCAGCAAGTTTTTGAGAATGTACTGTAGGGTTGAAAGCTGCAGCTGCTACTAGTGTGGAGTGAATGGACAGCAACAAAGCATTAAAGCAACAATGTCCCCTCAATGCTAATGTAAACCCTGGTTGGATAAGGATTCAAAATTGGATATGAAAATGAAATCTGACGCATAGCTTCATTGTTAAAACTGATAAAATAATTGCTGTCTGTGATTTTACTGTATATGGGCTGTGGCAATACGTTTGAAAAATAATAGCTCGCAGCAACATATGGAAAAAAAGAACTATGAACTAGTTCATTTTTGGAACTGTGAACTTAGTTCAAAATTTTGAAGTTTGAACTATGAACTGAACTAGTTCATTTTAAAATTTGTGAACTGAACTTTACATTTATTCATTTAGCAGACGCTTTATCCAAAGCGACTTACCAGTGTTACAGCCACTGGAGGTAAGGTGGGTTAAGTGTCTTGCCCAAGGACACAACGACAGTATGAACTGTGGGGAGAGTGGGAATCGAACCCCCTACCTTCCGGTTGAAAGACGGCCGCTCTACCCACTGAGCTAGTGCCGCCTCTTTGAACTAGTTCTTGTAGAAAGTGAACTTTCCCAACACTGTCGGCCCCACCCTCTTCATCATCTATTTGCTCCTCTCAGTCGTGTCATCAGCAAGTATGGAGTTTCATTTCACTGCTATGCTGATGACACACAGCTATACATCAAGGTCACCCCTGCTCCACCCTCTGCCACCGTAATTTGTCTTACCTCCTGCCTGGAGGAGATAAAGGCCTGGATGAGTCAAAACTTCCTGCAGCTTAATAGTTCAAAAACGGAAGCCATTCAGATTGGCACACCTCACCAGCTCCACTCCTCCCCCATTACCTCCATATCCTTCTCCGGCCACAACATTCCACTCTGCTCCTCCGTTACTAACCTGGGGATCAAATTTGATCCCCAGCTCACTTTTGACAACCACATCAATTTTTTGGTAAAAATTCCTTTTTCCACCTCCGCAACATTGCCAAACTCCGCCTTCCTCTCTCTCCCGCTGCAGAGAAGCTCGTCCATGCCTTTGTCTCTTCCAGACTGGACTACTGTAATGCACTCCTCATTGGGATTCCTGGCAGGAGCATCCAAAAGCTCCAGTCTGTACAAAACAGCGCTGCCAGGGTCCTGATGAGGGTGCGAAAATATGATCACATAATGCCCATCCTCCCCACTCTTCACTGGCTCCCCATTCACCTCCGTATTGAATATAAACTCCTCCTCCACACCCATCACTGCCTGCACGGTGAGGCCCCCACTTACCTCACAGAACTTCTCACACCACACACCACCTCCAGAACCCGGTCTGGCCAAATGCACCGTCTACGTGCTCCTAGGACAAAACTAAAAACCATGGGTGACAGGGCCTTCGAGGCAGCTGCTCCCCGTCTGTGGAATGCCCTGCCTGACCACCTCAGGGTCCCACAGACAGTGGATGCTTTTAAAAAAGGACTAAAAACGTTCCTCTGGAACTAATGCCACAAGTTGTTTCTGTAGAGGTTGTCTGTGATGGTTCTCAGTCATCCAGGACATCTTAAAACAAAGGTTGAAGTAAAAGCATCTGGACTCGGTTTTCAAGGTGAAGACATTTCGTCTCTATTCCAAGAGACTTTGTCAATTCTGAGATCAGATGGTAGGAGAGCTGAGCTTATATCTCTAGACAGCGGGAGGAATTTCCCCTGAAACCAAACCTGATGGAACAGGTTAGTCTGGTCATTGGTGACCCTGATCAGCGCAGTTTCTGTGCTATGGGAAGGCGAAAACCAGATTGGAATTTTTCATAAAGACTGTGTGATTTGAGATGGTTGTGGAGTTGTGCAGAGACTACCTTTTGGATATGAATGGGAAGTTGGAAATGGGCCTGTAGTTGGACAGATCTTAAGGGTCGAGAGTGGGTTTTTTGAGGTGGGGTCTGATGAGGGCTGTCTTTAGGGAAGATGGGACATGGCTGGTTTGGAGGGAGAGGTTTATGATTTTAGTTATTAGAGGACTGATGGAGTGAATATGAGCTTTGAGCAGGGGGGAGGGGAGCGGGTCCAGGGTGCATGTGGATTATTTTGTTTTATGAATGATGATTTCGACCTCCTGCTGCGTGCTGAGGGAAAAGTGAGATAGGTGTGGTGGGGTGGTTGTAGCAGGGTTGTTATTTATTGGAGAAGAGCTTTTTGAAGGTGGTAGGGAGGAACGGATATTTTGTATTTTGGATGTGAAGAAGTCAATGAACCTGTTACACTGATCTGCTGAGTGGTTATTATTTGAGGAGTTTTGTGGTTTGAGGTGATTTATGGTTAGGAAGAGTTGTTTTGAGGTTCCAGGGCTATTATTAATTATTTTAGAGTAGTAATCTGACCTGGCCTTTAAAAGTGCTTTTGAGTATGACTTTTGTTGTTCCCGGTAGGCCAATTTATGCACCGTTAACCCTGAGGTTTTAAAAGCACGCTCCAGGACTCGGACAGATCTTTTCATTTGCCTGAGTTCATCTGTAAACCAGGGGGCGGAGCGTGTAAAAGTCACAGTACGGGTTTTTACTGGTGCATGGGTGTCTAGAATGAAGTTGAGGTTTCTGTTGTAAAAGTCCATGAGGTCAGTGACTGATAAATGGGGAGAGGGGGAGAGGTGTTGAAGGTGCAGGCTGAAGGAGGCAGGGTCAATGTTCCTGATCTTTCTGAAGGTGATGTGATGTTGTTGCTTGGTGAGGGGAGATGGCAAAACAAGTTCCATAGTGATGGCCCAGTGATCGGAGACCCCCAGGTCATGCACCTGTAGGTCTGTAATGGGGGCGGAGCCAGTGATGACCAGGTCCAGTATGTGCCCCCTGTTGTGTGTGGGGGTGTTTATGTGCTGATGAAGTTTCAGGCAGCCCAGAACTTGTCTGAACTCAGCGGCATAACGACAGGAGTTTGAGTCCATGTGAATGTTGAAGTCGCCCAGTATCAGTAAGTTTGTGGATGTTGAGCAGAGTGATGAGAGGAGGTCATATATTTCAGAGATGAATGTTGGTTGTGGTTTTGGAGGGCGGTAAATCAGTCCTATTGTTATGGAGAGTGGATGTTTGGATCTAATGACCAAGTTTCCAAACAGAAATTAGGAACAGGCAGGGAGGATATTTCAATGCTGCTGCGGTGAATGACAGCCAGGCCACCACCGCGGCCAGTTGTGCGGGCTTTTTCCAGGTATGTGTATCCAGGGGGGCAGGCCTCGTTGAGGACTGAGTAGACCTCAGGCTGTTGCCAGGTTTCTGTGAGGCACATGATGTCAATCCCCTTATCGAGGATGTGATTGTGAATAAGACCAGATTTATTTGTGAGTGACTGCACATTGAGTTGTTCCAGAGTGATGTGGTGTGTGGACTTCAGTTTGTTTATTGGACGGAGGACACTATGATCCACCCCGGGTTTTTGATTTGCCTGGCGTGAGAACCCAGCGCTATTAGCCCGGTAGTGGAAGCACTCTAATGACGCGTGAGGTGGTGTGTCAGCTCCGCGACGAGATGTGCTGTCGACCAGATGGATGGGATGGAGTTGCCGTGTTTGAACAAAACAAACCGGCATCGAGATCCTCTGTGGATGTAGCGGGGCTGACGCAGAAGTCCCAGTTGTGCGATGGTGGAAAACCCAGTTGGTATGTTACAGTTGACGAGTTTCCGTAGCTGTGAGGATGAGTAGGTCAGCATGATGCCAGCCGGGTTTGACACTGATGAGCTAGTGCTCGCTGTTAGCCACGTTCCCAGTGCACCGATAAAAGTCTCCACAACAGAACGCAGTATAAAGCAACAAACTTACTGCACTGCAGTGAAGCCAGAGCAGAACAAACCTGAAACAATCTGTTAATAGCATAAAGTTGACGGAGAAGCGGCGAGTAGACGACCCCAGCGTCCCCTCCAGTCAAAAACCTGACTGTTGTGAATGAATGGGCACATCACAACTCATAAAAGTGAAAAGCCTGGATGCTACCACCATTTTATTGCCCTGTGGTAAGGCCCATATCGGAGAATAGGGGAGCAATGGGCAGACAACATCCACTGTGAAATTAAGACAAAAACAAGTTGAAGCACATTCGCTAGACAGAATTAAACTCTAACATCTTAAAAAGTGTTTGGGACGTCACTGTATTTTAATAAATTGGCAAATTGGCCCAAGGCAACTCCCAAATTCACACATGCCTAGCGCGCGTGATGTTTTTATGATTCAGTTTAGCCTGTTTTCATCAGAAACGACAGATATGACTAAAGTTCAGCTAGTATACGTTTAAGCAAAATAAGAGAAAAAATTCAACTCTGAATTAATCCAAAATGCTACAATAAGAGCCACAGTGCAGGGCGCTATAGACACGACAAACACCTGCCTACACAATGAATAAGCAAGACATACAGCAATATAAAAAACACCAAAGCCTTGTTACGATTGCTATCAACATAACTGTGTATGATCATTCACTCATTTGGGGGAGTAGAGGAGAGAGCCAGACAGATGTCAAATGGCAGACGGGATGTAATAGGAGTGGTAGGGAGGCCTTGAGATTTATTTGAGATTTGTTTAGCGGAACTGTGTGTGAGAGTCCCATGGCCTTGTGTGACCGGTGCAACTCTGCGATGTGTAGATTTTAATTGTTTATAGTGCACTCGGGAATCACTGGACACAGGTGATCGTTCGAGGACTCTTTAATCTGATCAACATGAAAATAACACAATCAACATGTGCCACAATTCTCGGTCCAGCCCAAACTACAAAGGAAATGAATATAATTAGCACCCACCGCATTTTCCCATCAATAAAACAAAACATCGACGTGACATAAATGCTCATTATAGACTTTAAAACAACTACAATAGCACAACAGTGATAAATAAAGACAAAATAATAACAAGAGGACACTTAAAACAAAGGATTACAAAAGATGACTGACCTCTTCCCAACACAGGATTTTCAAAAGGGAAGAGGAAGTCGTGACAATGGGATTTATAACAATGCACTGAAGGTAACACACGAAGAAGAAACAATATGCAGAAGGAGTGGCTGGAGGACCAAGACAGCACAGCATTTCAAAACACCAGGTATATACACAACACAATGATAAGTAGAACGACAATTTTGTGTAATTATAATAAAGTAATAAATGAACTGGTTACATTTGTCCTTGGTGGAGTACGAGGAGTACCACTAAGATAAGATAAGGCCCAGGTGCTGGCCATACTTCTAATCGAGAACAGGGACTGGAGCAGAGGTAAAGGAGACAGAAAATTGTTATTTATCCATTTTGATTTTCGGTAATTTATCCGGATCCGGATTGACTACCGGATTATTCGGATTTATCCGGTAGTCAATCCGTTCTGGTTCTCAGCGTCAGGTGCGTGCATCTGTTTGGTGAAGTAACTGTGATGTTTCATCCAGTTTCGTGGTAACCCCCGCAATACCGCGTAGCAGCTCACAGGTCTGATTCTCGATCATATCCACCCTTTTCTCAGTGTACGCAGTCCGGGCTGAGATGACTCGAGACAGCTCCTCGGACTGTGCAGCACTCTGTTGTAA
The DNA here is from genome assembly GCA_024416835.2 of Perccottus glenii. Taxonomy (NCBI): domain Eukaryota; kingdom Metazoa; phylum Chordata; class Actinopteri; order Gobiiformes; family Odontobutidae; genus Perccottus; species Perccottus glenii. The sequence continues at coordinate 7,318,183 of CM044546.2, read as the reverse complement.
TCCCTTCAGCTTGTCACTCACGTCACCGAAGCACTGTTTAATTTCAGCAGACAGCGGCCGGGTACCTTTGAAGGCAACACTCTTACAAATGTTGCGATAGTTTAGGGCAGTCCCCAGACCAATGAGCAGGAACCCCACTTTCATAAATCCAAAAATGAATACGTCCTCAACATCCTCCACGGACAGAACTTCTAAACACAGAACTTGCCAGCTGTTCCAGGCGTCCCGTGTGTAGCCTGCCGCTGAGGTCCCGCCAGGGCAAATGGGTTCTCCCGGTGTACCCTTCTTATGGGAAAAAATAATGTCAATTGAATATGTCAAAAAGGAACACATAGCAAGCAATTTATGTGCCAAAAAGCTACACATAGTACCTTTAAGCGTCTTTAGCCTGTTAATAGTGACAGATATTGTAAAACTAACAGTAAAAAAAAAAAAAATCATTAATTCTAGGGTGATAACTAATAAGAACAGAGACCAAAGTCAGGATTTGTACCTGAGTTATGTGCACACAGTGTGCAGGTAGAGGCACAGACTGTAGAAGGGTGGCACATTTAAACTACACATTTTGTTCTAGTCTGTTCCTCTCTCAATGGTCAATACAGGGCACAACCAGGTATTTTGGGGTCCATGAAAAAATCTTACACTGGGCCCCACCACCGCAAGCTCCATTGACCTATTGCTGTAAGTGACTTTTTACTAGAGGTGACTCTTGGGTTAGAGCTTTAGAGGCTGAATGAACATAGGAGAAAACATTTAATCACAGTGGGGGACTCGTAAAGTTATATGATAATGTGTTTAGGGGGGTCTGGGGAAAACGTTTTAACAGAATAAGTGTAATTACAGTATTCTGGTGGCTGTTATGATATTACTACAGAGCAAGCACAATTATGGGAACAATTAGTTTTACTGACTCAGCTCAAATATTTAAAGTTAGATTGTTTAAAAGTAACAAAGATTTAAAGCCAAACCATCTACAAAGACCAACTCTTTTTTAACTTGGACACAACACTTTGTGAAGTGGGTCTACACAAATGAGACGACAAAGACACATGGTAAATTTAGAAATGGAAGACTAGTTTAATTGTTTTAAGAATGAAACAAATCAGACACATGCAACAAAGGTACATGGTGATGTGCTTAATAAGTTTACAGCACATGATGTTTTTAACAGCGTACATTTACCTCCAGGGTCATTGTGGATGGACGTGTATTGATCTGACGTGTCAGACATGGATGTGAATAAGTTTACGTGTATATGTCACTAAGTGTCCCTGAACAGTGATTAGATGTAGTGCAAAGTGATGTCTTTGTCTTGTTCGGATTAGCCTGGTGCCAATAGGAGATACAGCTAAAGACATTAAGTCATTGTGTTTGTGGATAATCATATGAACTGGAGCAGGAGTGAGAGCACTGAGCAATAATATACAATTTCGATGACAATCTTTGTATAAAAATGCAAAATAACACCAGGTTTATTGATCCACAGATAATGAATACAGATGTTTATCACATTCTAAAACCTATTTAACTTAAGGTCTGATTTTAATACAAATAGGAATTGTTAGCTTTGTATTTAATAGATCACAAAATAATTAAAAAAAATGTTATTCATTATGGGTTTTAGGACAGAAGTTTCTGTTCCTGCTACTGGCTTTTGTTCAGTTCTGCCTATTCATTGGGTCTGCTTCCTCTAGTGGACTTCTGCCAAATATCCAGCTCGGCTCCTCTGCTTGCTCCTGCCAACTTTACTTTTCTTTTTAGTTATCTCCACATTTAGCCAATGATTTAATGATCACATTTTTACATTACTTTTTACTTTCTTTTAAATGGATTTTTATGTTTTTACTTATTTTTACTTTAAACAACACGTTGGACCTGCTGAGCGACTGGAGCCTTGGTATCTATTTTTCAACATGTCTGGGGTAAAAACAACTACTACAAAATGTTTTTGCTTTGGAATCTGAAAGGACTTCAGGAGACTATCCCGGTCACACAATGTGGTAAGACTGTGAATTTAAACTTGGATGATACAGTGTCATTCCCAAAACTGAGCGAATCAATGGGATTAAAACAAAATGATGCCACCTGCATAAACCTGGTGCCCAGCCAAAGCAGCACTGGATTAGAAAAAAGAATGCTGGCATTACAAGAGCATATGTAGCATCACCAGACATCCAGCTAAAAAACTTTCTATGAAAAACAGGAGACATGAATCTGTGGAAAAGCACCAGGCAAACAGAGACAGACAATCTATGTCAAAAATGAAGGAGAGAGATATCCTGCTACAGTCACTGATATAACAGCACTCCTCTCAAGTCATGTCCAAACACACAGGATTAAACAGCTGATGTTACACGTGGGTGCCGTTGACACGAGGAAGGGGAATCAGAAGTTTTAAAAAAGGATTTCTCCAGGCTTTTAGATAAACTTGAAAACCTGGAAGTGCAATCCTTTATCAGTGGACCACTCCCAAACATCCACAGAAGGATCAATAAATTCAGTCGGCTGCTTGCATTGAATACATGGCTGTCCAAGGCCTGTGAGACAAGAGGAGTACACTTCATTGATAACTTCAACTTGTTTTGGCAACATGGCAACCTGTTCAAAGGAAAGGGCCCACATCTAAACAGGGGAGGGGTCAGGAGGCTAACGGATAATCTCCTGCACTCCCTGAGACACCTAAATGGTTCTGGGCGCCCTCTTGAACAGAGAAAGAGTCCTCAGAGAAGCCATCAGCCACTGAATGAAAAAAGCACTCCTGCCTCACCAGCCAAGGATCCTCCTCTGACCATGACACCATCAACACCTCCACCACTGAAATGGACTCCCCCAATAGGACCCTGGACCCCCCCAGTAACATCAACACCTTCTGCGGACCTCACCCTCTCTGTCCCATCTCCGGATTCACCAATGGGATTTCCAGATCACCTGGAAATTTTGGTAAAATCTGGAATTAAGATGATACCCCTTACACCTAACTTGGCCAGGTCAGGGGTTCTATCATTATCACTAAAACCATCACCCCCAATACCACCCAGGAGTACCACTTATCCACCTCGGCCACTACCTAGAGTCCAATACACCCCTGTCAGACCCCCCTCCACCTCCTCCCAGACCAGCTCCAAAAGCCTTGACTAGCATCAAGGCTACTATCAGTGATTAGGACACTGAGGGACTCTGCTGTTCCAGGACTTTTTGTCAAAATAAAACACTTATCAACCTGAGGCCCTGGGAGAGAACACTCTCCCCTAGCTCCATAACTACAGTCTGTCACGGTGGCTCAGGACTCTGATCAGTTGTTGGCCGCGGCCTCCGCCTCCGGCTCCCCGCCCCGGCTCCCGCCCCTACTGATTCGCAGATGGGAAACAGGTGTGCGGGAGCGCCGGCACAAGACCAGCTGATTCAAGTTGGTAATCAACAGGGGATAAAGCACCGCAGCCTGCTCCTCGATGCCAGATCGTAACACTAACTTCCGTCAGTCATCGTCTAGCTTGCTATTGCCTATTGTATTTTGAATTACTTACCTGTTCCTTTGTTCGTCTCAGATCCGTCCAGTCCTGCCGTATGTCCTGTTCCTGCTCCGTCTCTGTCTGTTCCTGTACCTTCAAGTCTTCCTCGATTCCGCTCCAGTCCAGTCCGGTCTTGTCCTGTGTCATCTCGTTATCCCAGAAGAACTCGTATTTCCCATGTGTCTCAATAAATCTGTTTTATATTACTTTAAGTGTGTCTGCATTTGGGTTGTCTTGCCGGTCCGTAACACAGTCAGAAGTCGTAGATTGGAGAAGAGATTAACAGTTAGATTGTCTAATCAGACAAATTTGATTAAAATCCCCTGCAAACAGATAAGGTCAGGTCCTGTTTAAACAAACTTGAAACTTGCAGTGCTCAATGTCAGGTCTTTGGGAAACAAATCTTTTTTAATTAATGATTTAACCTTAACATAACTCCAAGCTTCAGGAGACTTTTCTTATTGATAATGTGTTCATTTAAGCAGCTGCTTTTCCTCACCACAGTTTATTTGAGCTGGTATAAATAGTAGTGCACTGCCTACTTTGTGGTCTATAAAAGAAAGCAGGTGTCCCCTATTTTTTATAAATCTCTCATCTGAATTTAATAATCAGAAATCTGTGAATAATAACTTGTTTACTGTAGCAGCCTCTTGCTGCACAAGAGATTAAGTCTGTGAGCTGAAAGACCTATCTGCAGGAACCTCAAGCAAGTGTGTTTTGTTGTATTTTTATGATTGTAAAAAAGAGACACATTTAGGACATCATGTGCTTCATGCTAATCCAAACTAGACATAGTTCACCCTGATGGTATACACCACAATAATTAAGGTAATGCGTTGTTGGCTGCTAAGCAATGATTATAAAAATATGCATATCTTCCGCCCAATTCTCCCCTATTCACCAATATTGTTCTTTCCACAGGACAATAAACTGGTGGTTACATCCAGGCTTTTCGGCTTTTACTCAAAACAATATATAAATAGGGGCCCACATCTAAACAGGGGAGGGGTCAGGAGGCTAACGGATAATCTCCTGCACTCCCTGAGACACCTAAGTGGTTTCGGGCGCCCTCTTGAACAGAGAAAGGGTCCTCAGCCACTAAATGAAAAAAGCACTCCTGCCTCACCAGCCAAGGATCCTCCTCTGACTGTACCACCATCAACACCTCCACCACTGAAATGGACCCCCCCAAAAGGACCATGGACCCCCCCAGTAACAGCAACACCTTCTGCGGACCTCACCATCCCTGTCCCATCTCCGGATTCACCAATGGGATTTCCAGATCACCTGGAAATTTTAGTTAAATCTGGAATTAAGATGATACCCCTTACACCTAACTTGGCCAGGTCACGGGTTCTATCATCATCACTAAAAACATCACCACCAATACCACCCAGGAGTACCACTGCTTCACCTCGGCCACTACCTAGAGTCCAATAGACCCCTGTCAGACCCCCTCCACCCCCTCCCAAACCAGCTCCTCCCAGACCAGCTCCAAAAGCCTTGACTAGCATCAAGGCCACTATCAGTGATTAGGACACTGAGGGCCTCTGCTGTTCCAGGATTTTTCGTCATAATAAACCACTTATCAACCTGAGTCCCTGGGAGAGAACACTCCCCCCTACCTCCATAGCTACAGTCAGAAGTCGCAGATTGAAGAAGAGAATAACAGTTAGATTGTCTAATCAGACAAATCTGATTCAAATCCCCTGCAAACAGATAAAGTCAGGTCCTGCTCAAACGGACTTAAAACTTGCAGTGTTCAATGTCAGGTCTTTGGGAAACAAATCTTTTTTAATTAATGATTTTATAACTTCAAATAAGCTTGATTTTATGTTTTTAACAGAAACATGGTTAGACAGCAAGACTGGAAATGCGGTCCTTATCGAATCCACCCCATCGAATTTCACATTTTTATCCAAAATACGGAAAACAAAAGGGTGGTGGTGTATGTGCCTTTCTTAGGGATAATATTCTTATCCAGAAACTTTCACTTGGAGAGTTTTCATCATTTGAGTATGTGTCATTCAAAATGGAGTTGAGGTTTTCTCCATCTATTTTATATGTAGTTCTTTACAAACCACCCCAACAGTGTCATGATTTTATTAATGAGTTTACTGAAATACTTTCGGTTATTTGCACAGAATTTGAACAAATAGTCATATCTGGTGATTTTAAGGTGCATGTGGATAATGTTTGTGACAGAAATGCCAAAGAACTTTCTACTATTATTGATACTTTTGGTCTTTGTCAGCATGTTAATGAGCCGACCCATAACAGAGGTCACACTCTGGACCTAGTCATTACTAAAGGTGTTCATATTTCAGATGTCACTGTGATTGATGTTGCTCTATCTGATCATTCATGTGTGTTTTTTCATCTGTCCATAATTCCAAAAGTTGCTGTTGGGCCTACTGTTGTAAAAAAGAGATGCATTAATGATAACAGCAGGACACAGTTTATGGAGGCAATCAGGTTTGAAAATGCCTCAAGTTGATGATTTGTTGAATTGTTATACTTCAGGTGTTTTAAATGTTATGGACACCATTGCTCCTGTTAAGGTTAAAGCGATCAGGACGAGGCAGAAGGCTTCATGGAGCAATGTCTGTCAGGGCACAGAAAAGGGAATGCCGAAAAGCCGAAAGAAAATGGCGTAAATCGAAACTCTTAATTCATTATGAGGTATACAAAGAAAATTTGCATGTTCTCAATCAAACTTTGCAAAAAGAAAGATAAATATTCTTCTCAGAGATCATCAACAACAATAGTAACAACCTGCGTGTCCTGTTTGCTACAGTGAACAGATTAACAAACCCTCCAGCTCCATTTCCACCAGAATTAGTTTCCACCACTAAATGCAATGAGTTTGCATTGTTTTTCAACGACAAGGTTCAAGGCATTAAACATGCCATACAATCCAAAGGGCATAAAACAACACTGCAGCCACCTAGGAGACACTTGATTGGTTTAACACATTTTACACAAATTAATGACAGAACAATTGAAAAAACTGTCTCCAGCCTGAGTTCATCAACCTGCTGCCACGATGTTTTACCCACTAGATTTCTAAAATCAGTACTAAGCAGTTTGTTACCACAACTCACTGATATAGTCAATAATTCCTTACAGTCTGGAACATTTCCAAGGGCCTTAAAACTGCTGTCATTAAGCCTCTCCTAAAGAAGAGCAGTCTTGATGCTACAGTGCTCAACAACTATCGGCCCATATCAAACCTGCCATTTTTAGGGAAAGTCATCGAAAAAGTTGTATATCAGCAACTTAATGACTTTCTATTACTTAACAACTGCTTTGATCCTTTTCAGTCAGGATTCAGGCCACATCACAGCACTGAGACTGCACTTATCAAAGTCACAAATGACATCCGTATGAACACTGGCGCAGGCAAAGTCTCTGTCTTAGTTCTGTTGGACTTGAGTGCTGCGTTTGATACAGTAGACCATGAAATCCTGACACAAAGATTAGAGGAATGGATAGGTATCACTGGAACTGCTCTTAAATGGTTTCAGTCCTATCTTGAAGACAGGAAGTACTTGGTTTCGGTTGGTAACTGTGTGTCAGACCAAATGGCACTGACATGTGGGGTTCCACAGGGGTCTATCTTGGGACCTCTATTATTCAATCTCTACATGCTTCCTTTAGGCCAGCTGATACGCAGCTGTGACGTATCATACCATAATTATGCAGATGACACTCCAGATTTACATTTCACTCACAGCAGGTGAAAATGGACCAATCCATTCACTGTGTCACTGCATCGAACAGATTGACACGTGGATGCAAAATAATTTTCTCCAACTGAACAGAAATAAGACTGAACTAATCATCTTTGGGCCACAAAGAGAAAGTGTCAGCAGTCACCTCGCGTCTCTTTCTCTAAAATCTAAAAACCAGGTTAGAAATCTAGGGGTCATCATGGACTCAGACTTGAATTTCCACAGTCACATTAAGTCAATTACATCATCTGCATTTTATCACCTTAAAAACATTTTCAGAGTTAAAGGGATGATGTCTCAACCAGACTTAGAGAAACTTATCCATGTTTTTATCTCCAGCAGGTTAGATTACTGTAACGGCCTGCTCACTGGTCTTTCAAAACGAGGGTTAAGACAGCTGCAGCTTATTCAGAACGCGGCTGCTCGGGTTCTCACCAAAACCAGGAAGTACAACCACATCACGCCAGTTTTAAATCTCTGCACTGGCTTCCTGTTGCTCAGAGAATAGACTTTAAAACAGCACTTCTGGTTTACAAGTCTCTAAATGGTTTAGCACCAGAATATATCTCTGACATGCTAGTTACTTATGAACCTCCTCGGACTCTGAGCACATCTGGGACAGGCCTTCTGCTCGTGCCCAGAGTTAGAACTAAACAGGGTGAAGCAGCGTTTAAGTTTCATGCAGCAAAAACCTGGAACAGCCTCCCAGATGAAGTAAAACAAGCCTCAACTTTAACAATGTTCAAGGGGAGGTTAAAAACCTTCCTCTTTAGCTCCGCCTACACTACAACCTAAAGTGTTTTTTTTTTCTTTTATTTGCACTCTTCTTTTTAAAATGTTTTTAATTTTTTCTTATGTTTCTTAATATAAATCTTGTAAATTGTCTTTTATTCCTGTAAAGCACTTTGAGTTACCCAGTGTATGAATTGTGCTATACAAATAAAATTGCCTTGCCTTGCCTTGCCTTATCACCGAAGCAAGTTCCTAGTTTGTCAATCTTCACTGACAATGGCAATAAACAATTTCTGATTCTGATTAATTCCATTTCAACACACAGATCACAAAGGTTGTACAATCGTGCCTATATCAAATCCACACCATAGCCAAGATTTAAAAAATGTTTTCCGCAAGCTGACTTGGAGAGCATTATTCATGCCCTCATCTTCAGTAAGCTACATTATTGTAACATGCTTCTTTACAGGCACTGGCTACCAGTCAATTTTAGAATTGATTTTAAAATATTGTTACTTACTTTTAAAGCCATCTATGGCCTAGCTCCTGACTATATCTGCAGTTATTGTCCCTGTACGTCCCTCACGTTTTGTGCCCCCCTCCCGACTCATCTAGAGCGACCAGGGTTCCATAGAATCTAGGGTTCCATAGGAACCCTCTGCCTGAGGTGCCCAGGTCGGCTAACACTGTGATTACTTTTAAATCTGAACTAAAAACCTATTTTTCAAAACCTCCTTCAGCCTATAATAACTTGCCCAAGATTCAGGGCATATTGAGCCACTGAATCATAGCCTTGTTTTAAGTAGAACAAATGTTGACTCGTTTCTTTATTCTGAGTAGGGTGATCAAAATTGCAAAAATGTGCTTCATTAGTGAAATATAAGTATAATTGGCATATGGGATTTTTTTTCATCCATTTCATCCATTGACATGAGCGGAAAGACCTCTGATAGCCTCCATGACTTCATTTAGTCCTTCTTCATGGCGTCCAATGGTTTTACCCTGATAAGGAAGAGCTTTGAGAATGTCTTCTCCACGGGGTCCATTTCGGGCCAGATTGTTCTGTTAGGTAGCCGAGCCGGAAGCAGAGACCCAAAGCAAACACAGAAGTTGGTAAGGTTGTACCGACCACTCCCACCAGCCAGACCTAAAACCAACATGACCACAAAGACTAGGGACACAAGACAACACACACTGGGCTAGACCATAACAATCCATGTGTTCTGTGACTAGGTACGTAATTACAGCCCGTAATCTGGCTGATGACCTTACAAGGGGTAAGGCATTGTCAGAATACCTACAACCAAGTCGCTGGTGTCAAGGCCCAGATTTTCTCTACCAGTCTCCTGGCTTATGGCTCGAGCCTCCATAATCCTTTGCTGATGACCATGACCTTAATCAATCAGAGATTAAGCCTATGTTCTGTACAAAGATAACACTTTCAAATCCTAATTGTATTTCAGCACTTACCAGACTTTTCAAACAAACCTGTTCAGCAAAGCCCTCCTTCTCAAGAGAATGATAACTCCTAACCTTCCATTTCAATCCACCAAATGCCCCTCACTGGAGCTTAAGAGAGAAAAATCTGCTCAGTTAAGCAAGCACTTGGTTTACTTGGTGTTCAGTTGGTCACTGTATAAGTCCTGCATACACTCTTATTAGAGATTGAAGGTATTCTAAACTCAAAGCCTTTGAGGCTATGTCTCTCCCAGTGGTGCAGACCCTGATCCAGTGACCCCTAACCTTCTCCTCACGGGGCGGTGAGATTCATCTCTTCCTCCAGTATCATATCCGTGCTCTGAGCTTTTAATCAGGAATCAGGAAGGTTTTATTGCCATTGTCAGTGAACAGAAATCACAAACTAGGAACTTGCTTCGGTGATAACGATGCAACAAATTACATTTATTTACATTTACAGACACACAAAGATTGCAAACTACACCATTGCAGCCATATTCTCGGTGCAATGATCTTCAGGAAAATGAAATAAGGCATTGTACAGTCGCAGTTACAACATAAGTGACATAGACAGGATAAGAAGGTGGGGAATGGGGGATGTCAAATGGCAGACGGGTTGTGATAGGAGTGGTAGGAGGCCTTGAGGTATTTAGCGGAACTGTGTGTGAGAGTCCCATGGCCTTGTCCTTGATGGAATACAGGAGTACCACTAAGATAAGATAAGGCCCAGCTGCTGGCCAGACTTCTAATTGAGAGAAGGGACTGGGCATATATAAAGACAGAAAATTGTAATTTATCCATTTTGATCTTCGGTATTTTATCCGCATTGTAGTCAATCAGTTCTGGTTCTTTGTAAGTAACTTTGATGTTTCATCCAGTTTCGTGGTCAGACCCGTTGTACCGCATAGCAGCTCACAGGTCTGATTCTCGATCATATCCACTCTTTTCTCCATGAACGCAGTCCGGACTGAGATGACATGAATCAGCTCCTCGGACTGTGCAGCACCATGCTGTAATCCCTTCAACTTGTCACTCACGTCACAGAAGCACAGTTTAATTTCAGCGGACAGCGGCTGGGTAGCTTTGAAGGCAGCTGTCTTACAAATTTTGCGATAGTTTAAGGCAGTCCCTAGACCAATGAGCAGACCCCACTATCATAAATCCAAAATGAATACGTTAACGTCCTCCACGGAAAGAGCTTCTAAACACAGAACCTGCCAGTTCTTCCAGGCATCCCGTGTGTAGCCTGCTGCTGAGGTCCCGTCAGGGCAAATGGGTTCTCCCGGTGCACCGTTCTTAGGTGAGAAAATTGTGTCAATTGCGTTCAGAGACCAGTTAATTAGATCCAGTCTCAGTCGCAGACGATGTGGTCATAGCCAAATCTTGGCTAACCACTTTTGGTCTCATTTCGTTAAGCGGTACCTCCCCTTCAAAAGTACACAAAAGTGGCAGAAGGAAACTCAAAATGTTAAGGGTGGCTCTGTTGTCATCATCAATAACCCACAACACCCAAGAGCTCTATGGCAAGTTGGTTGGATGTGTTTCCAATTAAGAATGACCATGTGCAAACTGTAGAGGTCCGATTGGGCAGTAAATCTTATGACTGTCCAGTTTCTTTCTTTCTAGCTGTCCTCCCTGCCTCTCCAAATGGGCCTTTTAGCCCCAATGTCTCATTTGACTCTTAATGAACGCAAAGTGTTTTAAGTCTGTTTTAACTAGTAGAGAAGTGTTAAGTGAAATGTAAGATGACTATTTTATTAGCACTTAACTTCAAAGGTGACAATTATTAAATTTTAAAGTCTGATTGCCTGTGTGTAAATGAACAGTTGTAGTGTCAAAACTGACCCCTCAGTCTTTGGCACTATTGTATGGAATAAGTTGTGAACGCAACACCAGATTTCCATGCCATAGAGTCTTTATTGTCACAGCCAACACAATAATGACCCGAGTAGACTATACCCAGCTCTACTAACAATTGAACAGTCATTAGGTTTTATCTTTTATATTAATATGTTTAAATGAATAACTAACTGGGTTTACATAGTTTAAAACACATAACATATAAAATATTACACCACATATCCCCTCTTCGAGACCTCTAGGTCTCGTCTTTGCTAAACATTACAACTGGTTCATAATACATGTGCATTACACTCATCACACGGATCCAAATTATACTTATTTAGCTCAAACAATTCCCAGTAGATCCCCCTTCTTCCTACCATAACAACATATGGTTAACTTGTTGTAACTTCACTTAACACTGTTACAGCATGCAATATAAGAATATATAATTACTCATACTAAAATATAATATTTATATGAGTACAAACTTATCATAAAATGAACACTGGTGAAGCATGCAAGAATATATAATTACTCATACAGAAATATAATTATATGAGTACAAAAGTGTAATAAAAAAATGCATTTCATCTCAGTTCTTCTCTTATGGAACTAGTATAATTTCGTTATTCATCCAAGTCCCCTCTTATGTCAAATTTAAACCACATTTTCTAAATCTACTACATTTTCAAATCATATGAACTGCTCACAATCAGGAACTCCTCCTGTCGCCATGGAAACAGTCCAAGAGATGACGCTATGAAGTTTTCTTTGGGCTCTTCTTCTCGCACCCTTGGCTCTTCAAACTTCCTTGATTTTTAGCTGAACGTCACTTCCTCTCCTTCGTCCGCTCTGCCGCTGACCTGGAAACAGCTCAGTCTTCGCTGTTCAGGTCGTCGTCCGCTGGTCACATCCAACACCATTCTCATCTCATCATCGCCTCCGCAAATGGCCGTCTCGACCACCGTACGCGTTGTCCTTCTCCAACTTCATGTCGGGAGCGATGCATCTCCTCTCCATTCTCTCCAGAACAGCTCAGGTAAGCCTCTGATTTCTTAAAGCTTTGCTGGAAAACCCTCTGATGACGTAGGTCGCGACCCCACTTCCATGGAAAGTTTCCAGTGTGGCGCTAGTCCCCTCTCAGATCAGTTTTTCAAGATGTTATTTACGTTAACTGAGAACAAAAGCCACAGATTACGCAGATCATATCAAAACAATTTAATGCGGGCTAAACTTTTATTAATTTCCCTTAAATGTCCTCTTAATACTTCTCTAAGTTAGTCCTGAAAATGTCTATTTTAGTCTCTAATTCTTTTGATGTCCTTTCAATTTAAAGTTTACTATACTTTCCTCAGTGTGATATTTAATAATAACATGTCAATTCCTAGTTACTGTCACTATTTCCCTTTGGTTCTGGTAAATAAAGAATACATATCTCTGCAGCAGATTTAACCATATCATATCTGTTCATTAAGAAAATGTTCAATGACTAACCTTCTTAATAATGTATGAACATGTTTTTACCTCTTTTATGTTCTACTAACTCTCTATTAAACTGAACTCTACTGAAGTGCAGCAAAGTCTAAACTTCTAATTAATACATTTTAATATCTGACTAAATTAAGATATGCCCATAAAGTAATTTATTCTAAAAACTTCTCACAGTTCCTCTTTAAACTATCCAACACCTTTGTCACACAACTAACTATTCTTTTAATAAACATCAACAACAAAATAACCATTACTATAAACCTTGCCATTACCAAATAATTTCTCCATATCAACTTTATCATAAAATCCTTTTAATCCTGAATACGATCCTCACGTGTGACTCGTCTAACTAAAAACTCCTCCACTCATAAAATAAATTATCACATGGACCAACTCTTTTAGTTTCTTCCCTAAAGTTTCAAAATAACTTCTGTTTTCTTTCTATTCTTTTATTTTTAATCTTCACTAATTATTTTGTTTCTTAACTTGTAATTGTAATTTTCCATCATTACATCTATCTGATTTAATCCAAATTTTTTAAGTAGATGACCTCTTTGTTCATGCATTATTATCTTATTTGCTCCAATAATTCAACTTCAATTCAAACTATTTAATCATTCGTTACTTTCAAATTGTTTCCTAATGTTAAATCCTCTGCTACAGCTGCATGTATGCTTAAAACTACTACTTTGTTCAAAATCAGTATATTCTTCCTTATGTCCTACACTGATTAATTATTAGTCCAATTATTGTCAAAATTTTTCTAAAGTCATGAGCAGTTTGTCCCAAACAATCCAAAGATCCACCCCAAAGTAAACTAACTGTAGTTCTCTAATGACGACAGCAGCATGTCTCTGAGCTGCTCTCAAAGAAACATGTTAAATAGCTGGTTTATCACAGACTCTGACTGTCACAAAGATAGAGTCTTTGCCCTGTTAAATGCCCTGTTTACATTTATTCATTAAGCCGTCTGTTGTTAACAATGATACAAACTAATTAATTCAGTTTATCTGAGTTTCAATAACTCCTCCCTCTGAGCGTTACCATGGAGATTCTTTTTACTCGCCATATGATCTATATCAGATGAGTTTTGTAATAAAATGTTGTTGTATTACTTCTGTAGAGTTTTATTCAGTAAAATAAACCTATAAAGAAGACTATTCCAAAATGTAATGTAAATCTGTGAAGGTATCATCACAACTAAATCATAATCTAAATTAAAGCCCTCTCTTCTGTTGATATTTTATAGTCCTCTAAACCTTTAAGCTTAATAACATCTAACTTCGCATACATCCCCTCTTTGATTGTTTCTTAAGAATCATTGACAAATCACCAATATTATTAATCTGTTTAATTATTCTGTCTCAGCTGGACTCTTCCTCTCACAGTTCTAACTCATTTCTATAAAAGCAACTACTTGTTTCTAACACCCTTTAATTACTTGGCATTGTATTTGCTTCTTTTAAATTTTTAATAATTAATCTTTTTTTACCTGATTTGATGTGTACAGGGCGACAGTGTTAAAGATGACACCAGACCTTCTCATGAGACATTCACTGTTCTCCCAGCGAACCTGATGTTTGAACACTTTTGATGAAGACTCCATTCTCAGTCTTCATCTGCAGCAGGAAGGTGTTGTTTCTGTAGAATTCTCCTCAGCACCTTTTAATCTGTTGGAATTTAACTTTGTATTTCTGTTAGATGTTGTCTCAAACATTATTTGATCCATAAATCTGTTTTATGGTCTCTCTTGAGAATCTTCAACTCCTTGATGACTCAGTGCTCCCCATAACTCTTATCTCAGACTCTTCCTAAGTGACCTTTTATGACCTCTGTGTTTATTCTAATTTTAGTTCAGGCCTTTTCTCTGGACAAGGCTTAACTTGTCAACATTGATTTATGTCTTGTCATCTTCTCTCATTAAAACTGAAGCCTGAAGAACATACTCCAGACCATTTTGTGAGATGTTCATTTTTAAACCTTTAACATTCCTCACTCCTCAATCGATGCTTTGATCTCAGACATTTACAGCAAACAATGCTATGTTAGTTGTTTAACCTGTGTTGTAAAAGTATTATCTGTTTTCAGTTTTAGAAATGTATTTGTCCTTCTTTGTGCTGAACTGTTTTTTCCTTGTTGTTTTATTAATTCAGAAATGAAAGTATTACTTCATAGAAATTTTATTCTAAAAGTTAAGTGAGAAATGTAGGACAATTGTGTACATGTTCAGTTTAGTCAAACTTTATTTGTTGAATTTGATATTTTTTATATTTGGTCTTTGAACTCTTTGTTGGTTTGAACTCAAGACAAGACAAGACATTTATTTTTGTATAGCCCAATATCACAACAACAGTCGCCTCAAAGAGCTTAACAGACTGCACTAGAACTCCAAAAAACTCCAAAAAACCCAGCCGGGAAAAAAGAGAAACCTCAGGGAGAACGACAGAAGGAGGGATCCACTCCCAGGACGGACATGCCGTGCAGGAATGTGTCCAGAACAGTTGAAAAATACATAGAAATACACAAACATATTCATATATAAAAACGTTTTAGGGTACGAGCTGGAGTATACCGGGTGATGAGGTCAGATAGGTAAGAGGGCGTGCGTCCACAAAGGATTTTATATGTTAACAGGAGAACTTTGAAATCAGCTCTAACATGAATAGGAAGCCAATGTAATGAAGCCAGGAATGGAGTAATGTGATCAAACTTCCTGGTCTTTGTTAAAAGTCTGGCGGCTGTATTTTGGACCATTTGTAGTCTGTGAGTACTTTTCCTCGGCAGTCCAGAGAATAACGCATTGCAGTAGTCCAGCCTGGATGTGACAAATGCATGAATGAGAATTTCAGCATCAGCTAAAGAGAGGCAGGAGCGAATTTTTGAGATATTCCTCAAGTGAAAAAAGCCCAGTTTAGTGACCTCACTAATGAGCTGCTGCAGAGATAGTGTGGAGTCACAAATGACACCAAGGTTCCTCACAGTGTTGCCGTGCTCCAACACACAATTGTTGATCGAGACAGTAAGATTGTTGAACTTGTGTCGATGACTGGCAGGACCAAATAACAAGAGCTCTGTTTTATCCAAGTTCAAATGGAGGTAGTTTTGAGACATCCATGTTTTAATTGAAACGAGGCAGGCCTCTAGACGCTTGATGTCAGTAGTATTATTCGCTTTTATTGGTAGATACAGCTCTGTATCATCGGCATAACAGTGGAAGTTTACTCCATAACTTCTGATGATTTGTCCCAATGGTGTAACATATAGTGAAAAAAGTATGGGACCAAGCACAGACCCTTGTGGCACACCAAATTTCACTGGTGCCGTGGAGGAGAAGGATTTCTTAAAAGAGACAAAATGAGACCTATCACACAGATAGGATTCTAACCAAGCAACCACCAACTCCTTGTTGGTCTTTAAACTCTTTGTTTCTAACAACTGTTACATACATTTTTGAATAACTTTATTTAAACAATGTTCGGTGTTGCACTGATATGTCTTTGTTTTTAGAAGTCAACTATAACTCTGTGAAGTCAACATCCATGTCTTCTGTTTGTGTGCACTGTTGCAGATAAATGTTCTGAAACTTATTCCTGATCTCCTCACATTCTTACCGATGCTCCATAAAGATGTTAAACCTTAATCTAAAATACAATGATAAATTCTATCTATTTCAAATCCATTATATTTACAGACAGATCTATTTTACTCTTCGTCTCAGACAGTATTGACTATTTTGCTTATGTTGAGTAACTTATGACTTTATTTCATCAGGTGCCAACGTCCACATCAACCCCACTGTGAGTGTAGCTGTGTTAAAAAACATGTTCTGTTTGTTTACATTGGTGCAGTTTGTTTGTGTTCACCTTTTATTCATTTAGATAGCACAAACCCTGAAGAA